>JAUMHL010000017.1:7303985-7317985 GCA_032362345.1 Sandelia bainsii
ATGAACAATGTCTACACATTCATTCTGATCAATTTGATGTTATGAAATCTGCTTTTCTTTCACAAACAGTCATTTCTATGTGTCCAAACTTTTGACTGGTAGTGTACATATACACAAAATGTTTTCCCTGTTTGAATATGTGATGGCTGTTATCAGTGTAAGATCTGTTAATTGTTAGGAAGAATTCCCAACCTCTCATTTGTCTGACTGATACTGCCACCAGCTGGTTTAATGTAACCCTAACAAGCCACATAAGGGCTATACGCTTACCCACTCATCCACGATTTTAACACCATTTATATAAATGAGGGGGACAAAACATTAGCAAACATTAACACCTGTTAATATAATACACTCCAGTATGACTCAACCACCCACTGTGACCTCAATAATATATATATATATGATATAGAATAGAATAAATTATATAGAGGTATCACCTTTCTGACAGTTTTGACAAAAGCTGAAAAATATAACCTTATAAGTAGAAGTAGAATAGTAAGAGAGACATTTTTGTGGAACAACAAATATGGATCAACAAATTGTTTCTGGTCTGTTTAGTAGCATATTAGTCATACACTGTATTAAGTAAGTTCCATTTCTTGTCATTGGCCTAGGTCACAGAAAGTGCTTTTCCACTGCAGGGCCTTGGTGACTGCTAACTGAACTTCTCCTCCATAGTTTGGGTTCTGCTTTTGTTTCCACTGTCTCTGGTGAGCTAAATTTTAGCACCCTAGAGAAAGTAGTCATGTAAATGGTAAATGGTAAATGCTCTGCACTTATATAATTATTTTTTACCTTATTGGTACTCAAAGCGCTTTGTACAAAATGACGCAAAAAATTATCATGAAGATAAATAAAACTACCTGATATAGACACTGTCTGAAAACAGAGCTCTAATCACCTGTGTGCGTGGGTGAGCAGGGTCTTTAACAAGTGGACTTTGGTTTAATGCCTTATGTAATTTCCAGTGTGAATTCAGAGCAGATGTCTACTTAGCCGATAGCTGAAAGCACCTGTGTACCAGGGCTTTTAATAACTGTGCTACTTTCTAGTGACTAAGAATAAACAACACAAACATTTACACAAGAATGTGGTTATCACAGTGACTTATAACACCAGTGTGAATAAAAGAACACTAACACAATGTGACCCTAGTAAATCCACTGATTGTTATGTAAATACTAACATGAAGAAGCTACAGGATGAGTAGTGAAACATTTCAACCTAAAAATAAAGAAGTCCAGTTGCCAGGACTCAACTTCCGGATAACTTCACCTGGATGACTGAGAATCTTCACCGACACATCATGAATGGATTACTGAATAAGCCTATACTGGCCCTGGGGCTCATAGAGGCCCCTTGACAGCATTTCTTAATCTCTAGTGTGAACTAATTATGTAACGCTACAAAAAATGTACAGCTGCTGTTTTCAGCCAACAACAGCACCTAAGAATTCTGCTTCACCTGCAGAATGCAGCAGAAAGAGATACAAAACAACCACAAAGAAATGCAGGATTACACAAAACTACAGAAATGTGAAACAACAAAAATCATCTACTGAAATATGCAAAATCACCACAAAAACAAGAAAGACAAAAGTAGTAATAAAGAAACAGACATAACATAAAAGACACAAAACATTTTTGTATCTCTTTGCTCCTGTGTAGGATGCTCTGAACAGTTTGGCAGATCTGCAGTAGCCCTATAGTTACCTTAATTCCTAGCAGTATTGATTGTGTCAGCGATCTCTTGAATCAAAGCATCTTGGAGAAGCTTTTTGTTTCTGGTGAGTATCATGTCACGTCTGCATCCCAGTAAATAGATTCTAGATGAAATCTCGTGACATCATCATTCAGTGGCTAAGCTAAATGTGAATATACAGTACATACCTCTCTCACTAATTTAACTCTGGCCCTCAGTATAAGGAAGTATGTTCTCAAGTACAGTATATTGTAATAGTATAGTAAAGATGTGGTTTCCTGGTTGAGTCTTATATGTTCACTTAAAAAAGTAACACAAACAGAACATGTAGTCTGTCAAAGCTGTTTTAATAGGCGTCACATGGAGGAAAAGGCTCCCACTGTTTAAATGTTCACTCTTCCTATGCGGGTGCTTGAACAAAAAAACACCCTTACCTGAAGCACATTAACACCTCCAAGTGCTGACATTTGTCAGCCGGTTTTCAACACAGTGTCAAAAGTTTGTTCACAAGTTCAGAATCAGTTCAGTAATTATTACTCACAATTTCAGGAGTTTTGGAATCCAGCCTTGTCTGCAGAACATGGTTGTCTTATTGGTTAGTTAAAGTGAATTCACACGCATGTTGATGGATAAGACTAGTGCTAATGGGTGACCAGAACTACGCCAACATTAGTCTTCCTGTGGTTTACCTGAGCTCAAAGTGATGGCTGAATTACTCCGCTGCCTACCTTCCTATGTTGTACAAGGAATCTGCAGCGACAGGCTAGCTAGCATTCAGCACTACCTGTTAGATAAGAGGATTTCATAGACATCTCCTATGCCAAACATTTCATTAATAAAAATACACCTGAATTCTCTTTATGTACAACAGAAAGAAAACATTTTCACCTGCATATTCAAGATTCGTTTTAATATTAGGTATAGTATTAGAAATATCGCTATTTTCTGAAATGAGAATCTTTCAACTAATGAAATAATGATCATTTCACCCATAAGTCATCAAATTACAATATTTACATATAATACAGAGCCCATTTAATCTGAAACAATATTAAAATAAATGTTCAATAGATACAAAGGTTTTTAATTCTATTTATATTTCAACCTTGTCAAGGAGCTCTTACACACTCCAAAAAATGTAAAGCCATTCTCCTCTAACAAACTATTAAGTGCAAACAAATTTTTTTCCCATATAAAAAACTATGATTGCAGCATCCAGCGTTGAGAGAGGGCAATAACATGCCGTTTCCCCAAGTGCTTCCAAATATTTTGCTTGTGTTCCACCATCATTAATTCAAAATGGGAGAAACAAGAACACAAGGGAATCTGTGCAAAACACATTTGTGTGATACCTTTGATTAAAATATCAGTAAAGGAAGTAAAAAGCTGCAGTCTGTCTTGAACAGGTGTTTGAGGACTGTGGCTGCCCAGGAGGTAAAAAAAAATAATGAAAGACTGTGTTGGGGATATGCTGCTGCTCTAAAACAATCCCTCATCTGTTTCCCTTTATCTCTGAATACATTTGAAGAAACAAAATATAGGGAACGTGTCCAAATTAAACCCACACAAAAAAGTTAGGTTGAGGCATCACCACAATGCTTACACTGTGTTTAGTCTTTGAAGATCTACAGGCACAAACGATTGGGTACTAGTGTTTGTTATTTTCAGACTAGATGTGACTTGATATGACCATATGCAACAGTGAGCAGTCATCCTCTCCTATAAACCTCCTGAATCATTTAAAGCTTTCCCTATTACTTCCATTAGCACCCTTTGGACCCCAAGACAAAAGGGGGTCAAGTTTCTAACCCTGGTTTTTGCCAACATCAGTTCCCTAAACATAAGTAGTAACAGAAAGCGAGCGTGTGCGTGGTTCTAGTGATGAGAATGAAGGTGACGCTGGAGATCATGTGGCGTGTGACTGTGTGAAGAAGTGCTGCAGGGCATTGGCCTTGGTCATCCCCATCTCTGCTGCATGGAGCTGTCATTAGCAGCACCAGTACTGGGGCTATACTACTGTTCCACTGGGGGAGTTGGCTGGGTTGTTTTGAGATGACAGTAATCCCTGCGGAGAGACAGATAACATACATATATAGTATAACGTAACTGATAACATGACTATAATGGGAATTCTCTGCCAGAGAAGGTGTGGTACTACTTTAACCATCACAGTGCCAATGGTTTATTATAAATCTGGCATACACACAGTTATGTTAACAGCCTCTGAATGCAGCAAGAAAATGCAAATGCTTGTGTTCCACACAGTGTTTGTTAAGGTGTCACATGAGAGTATCCTTAACTGGCCTGTCACTCACCACTTTCCCCGGCCTAGCCCATGTGCAAACGAAACCCTCCTGACAGGCTGTTACCAGACAGTCCTCAAGGAAGATTAACACAGTGAGTCTCTCGTGAGCGATCTTCTTACACACCAGCGGCTCGAGCAGCGGCACTTCCTCCATGCGTGGGCACAGCGTGGTGCCTAGAGTCTTAGCCACGTCGGCTTTTGCTGTCCGTGATGAGCTAAGCTGATTGAGCTTGTCACTGCTCTTGCTGCTGATGTGACTCATGCTGTGGTTCCGTTTGTGGTCCTTCTCATGGCGCTCCTTGCGCGATTCATGTAAGGACAGCGTTGCAAACTTGCTAACCCCAGTGGCAATGAAAGAACTGTCAATGATGCTATTGCCCCTGGTAGTGGTGCTGCTGCTGTTGCTGCTGCTGCTGCTGCCTGTGTTGGGTGTGCTGCCACCTGCTGGATTGGAGGAGTGTGGCAAGCTATTAGAGCGAGGCAGGGCACTAGGAAGGGAGTTTGCTGGATTACCACCAGAGCTACTATTGCTCACATTGTCTTTACCATTGGTGCCACTGGGATTACTAGTGGTGGTGGATACAGTAGTAGTATTTTGTCTAGTGGATGGAGGGCTTGTGGCACTCATAACATTAGTGTGAGTCCTTGTACGGGACAAAGGGAGGTGAGGGAAGAGAATGTCCTCTGTAAGGTCCCACAGACACAGCTGGGTATCCTGGCCCACTGAGCCAAATCTGTAGGTCACACTAACAGGCCTACTGTCTGTAGAGTTTCTCTTAGAAAGCCGAGACTGGGCACTGTTAGCTCTGTCTCTACCTGCGCTAAAGTGAATTTGCTCATGGAAGTCCTCGTCACTACCACTGAACTCAGCAGGGGGGTCCCCGTCCTCTACACTGGTGGTACAGTGGTCAAATGCCACCACACTCACCCACGACTTGTGACCATGACCCCGTGCAATCACTCTGCAGTCTGAAAACGACCACACTGTCACCAGGTCGTCCTCACCTCCTGCCACAATATATCGTCCATCCGGGCTCCAGCACACACACAGTAAGCCACCGAAGTAGCTCTTCATTGTTCCATGGAGCTCTGCAGCGTCAAAGCCAAATACCCGTAAGAATCCATCCTGGCTTGCACAAGCCAAAAACTTGCCATCTGGGGAAAAGGCAAACTCATTGAGTGCCCCTTCACCCACTGTCCAGCGTAGTAATGGGTTTCGAGCTGACTTACTCTTGCAGGTATGCACAGCATAGTTCTCACCCTGCTTAAGGAGCTGGTAGTGAGGAGCAGTGGTGCCACAGGTATTTTCCACGTTGTACAGGTACATGCTGCCACTGGAGTGAGCCACCAGAAACAGGCTCTCTGAACCAGGAACCCATCGTACACATGTTACTCTTGACTTGTCTATAAGTCTCTGGAAGATAAGGAGAATCACACAGACAGAACACAAGAGAAACTGGTCAGCTAGTTATTCCATTTCTGTATTACTAGTAGGCTCGTGGACTAATGCAAGCATAAATAGCCAAAAGTTGTATAAAGTTGTCTTCAAAACAATACTGCCTGGAACCCACCTCTTCATTGAAGAGTTTGCTGGTTTCCTTCTTTATTGGGTCTATAAGCTGCACTTGCCCAGCTGAGAAACCCACCAGCAGGGATACGCTTTCTGCCGTAGCTGTGAGTGGGTTGAAGTCATGACACGTTGGCTGCGTTCCTTTGTATATCCTCTTGTCTATGGGCTTACTAAGGTCAGCAGCCTAGAACAAATACACATAAAAGCATATTTTTGATTTGTATGAAAACTTACACAAAAATCCTGAAAGCTGTGATTGTACCAGACATTTACTTCACTACTATTTACACTGACCAAAATAAAGTCTAACTGCACGTGAACTATATTTCAGACTTTACTTCTATTCCCAAGTGACCTGTAATACTTATGTTTATCTCATAGCTTTTCTCCAAAGATTTCAACTCAATGTATTTGGTTCTTTATAATGATGAACTGTCACCCATGGGAAATAATTTTCTAAAAGGAGAAGCAGACCATGTCAATCAGACAATGTAGGCTAGCTGTTTAGTCTGTCTTCCAACAACAGATTTAAACAAAACATGACACTGTGCTTTAAGAAATTAAAAGGTCAAAGGCATTCAAGATGTCATATTTTTCCTCATACCACTTGATAAATGTTTAACCTTGTAAGCTTCTATCTGCAGTGAAAAAAATCAGAGCAGATCTTCTAACCTGGTAGGAATGGATCTGGCGTCGGACCAGTGGAAAATAGATTTTTTTTGACAGTTCTATGCTTTATTGCTGCAACTCTCTTGTGACCTATTTTAGTGCATTACATGAGGTACAGAGAAAGCCTAAGGGATCTCACTAGAAAGTTGTCAGTTCTGTCAGAGCAAAGCAGCTCTAAATAGGAGTCAGAAATTGGCAGATTTCAAGTGCCATGATAATGCTAAGCTTGGCTACCAAAATATTTTACACAATCTTGAACTTTATTAGAACTAAGGATCAAGGCAGCTCAAATACTGGTCTAAAGAGCAAGGAGTATAAACAACACAAGACTTGCTCACTCTAGATGTTTTTCTGTGTCCACTTTAGAAATAGGTGGTATATTGCTAATCGTATTCAGCTATTCAATGAAATTCCACAGTAATTAAATTAAACACAAGCTGACTCTAGAGTACTGGCTGTATGTGCAACAGTTACATTTTGTAGGTCAACACGGTGAGGAAAGTGAATGGCAGATCAGATTTAGAGACAAGACAGGCAATTAAAATTAATGTATGAGAAATGTTGAATGAATAGATTTGCAGTGTTTCTGAATCTACTGAGATAAATGAATGGGTTTCCCACTAAATGTTGACAACTGCTTCAATAATCTGCATCAACAATCAGGCACCTTGACACTTTATACTTCTCTGTTGGCAGGTAACAATGTACCTGTTTTCTACCCTGCTCTCATTTGTCATTCTATCAGGGCTGTAGCTGAGCCTTAAATGTTACAGACCATGATATCTCATTATTCGACTCCAAGTCTACTGCAAGATGTAGACATTTTTTCATCAGTGGACCAATTTCAAATATTGCAAGACAAGAATGGCAAAAGAGTCAGTGTGAGCTGAAAGGAACAGGTGCTCATTACAATTTAAGCAGACCAAACAACAATTTTTCCTGTGCTGTTTTCTAACATGGAAAACCATCCAGCATATAATGATATGGCAAAGCAGCATATGAGGTGACAGCTACAATAAGCTGGCACTGGCATGACACTGCAAATCAATCCACTCTGCTCTGCACCCCCTTCTCCCTACTCCACTACACTCTTCTACCATACAGGATGCTCTGCACAGCACTTCGATTGTTATTAACAAATTACAATAAATCATGCGTCACTAAAACTGTTAATGATAAACATTTCAAAATGTCTTTTACAATATACTGGTAATTTTTTAAAACAATGTCCCATCATTTTCTAAAGGGTGGCTGAAGCAATTTAAAATTAATTAATTATTTCAGTCTATACTGCCAAAACTAGGGGTGTTTGAAAGGTGTTAATTAAAACTGTATACAATATTGTATAGCAAAATAAGATGGATAGACTTCTATATAATAATATTCTACAATACTTAAGTCACAATCTAGCAATTATCAACATGCAAAACAATGCTGGACTAACATACTGTTATTAAGAGGTGATGAACAGTTTTTCTAGTGAATAACAATTTGAAAACTCCAAATTTCTTTTTACTTATCTTTAGCTAGGTTGAGTCCAAAGAAAGATGACATTTCATTTCACTTTCAAGACATTTCACTGCTGCTGTTTTCTTACTGATCTATACAAGCAGAGGTTTCCCCCAGGTACACCTACATTTGAAAAATACCAGCATTCTCATTTTGAAACAAGGCGGCTATTGTTAGTCTGCATATTCTGTGGCTGCTACAGGCACAACCACATCATCAGCATGTTCACCACTGTCACAGTCACCCTCCCTGCTAAACAACACCAAACGTGGCTTACTTACTGCAATGACATCATCACTGAATACAACCAAACAGTGGCTCACATTGCATCACATCCAAAGCAGTGAGTGCACACATAATTGCATCAGGAATAAACACTGCAGCTCACTTACAGTCCAATAGCTTAGTGTGAACACTTAATTCTGTAATAGGGACACCAAATGTCACAGTGTTGCCGGTGAGCACTGTTGACAACTTGCCACTCACATATAACATTAGCCTTACTATGTAAATGGGGGTAAAAAAAACAAAACAAATGATATGGCATAACACGACGAACCTTTTCTCACGTTAACCAGTTCGTTGGGAAATCTCATCTCACAGCTTGTCACAGACTGATGACTCAAACAACTCTGAAGTGCACACTCTCACTGAGGCAAAAACAACTGTGGCGATGTTAGCTAAGAATGCTAATTGGCTCCTAACTTAGCTTGGTCTGCTACATGGCCTTGTCATGACAATCTGCGCACTTCAATGACAGTAGCTAAGACAGGTGACAGCCAGGGTGCAACATGTTTCAAGGTGCCAAACCAGTGAGCTGCTTCTGGACTGCGCAGACTTCGTCGCTGCAGCCGATATTGTTTACCTTTCTCACGCCTTTGTATATATAAAAGTACAGTTCCCGGCCCACATTGAAACAGATCCTGTCGCCGTTGCCGGACTGGTCGTTTACATTGACGAAGGAGACCTTAACGGGATTGGAGCCCTGCGAGTTGAAAGGCACCCTGTTCGGGCGGCTGTATTCGGAGTGAGTGAGGAGTTTGTAGACGCCTTCTCGTGTGGTGAATTGAGTTTTAATCTCGTTCATCTCCTTCCCTCCTCCCTCCGCCGCCATCTTGGAAATTGGCGTTCATCCTTATCCAAGCCCCGGATGTTAGCGACAGCGCATGCGTTTGACCGTTAAAGTCCAGCAGCCATGCGTACAGACAAATATAAAGTCATGTGAGTTACAGCTAGAAACATTAACAGAATGTATGAGAGTATAAAGTGGGCCCAAACATAAAAGACGGATAAAGTGTTGCGAACACACCCGACAAATAAAGTGCACCAATTTAATACTGTTTCTTTCTGAAACAGTTGTAATAATTATGGAGCGAAAACTGAATATCTAATGGACACAAGAAATATACAATACAATAAAATTAAAGAACAATATAAAATTTCGATTGCATAGTGCAGATAATGCAAACATTAAGTTTCTACTATAATTACAAGCCAAGTAACGCGTATGCAGGACCTGTTTTAAAGTCACTGCAAAAAGCCTAAACCTGAGCAACAGACTACAGAAAACTTAGTCCCGTTAGTGATTGCGACAGTTCTCTATGTTCCTCCGTCACATGGACAGTCAGCATCTAGTAGTGTCTGCTATCATCTGAAAACGTTTGGATTGCATAACAGGTCTGTAGTGAGCAATACACTGCCATCCTCTGGACAACTGAAGTCACTGTTGATCACATTGGACCAGAGAATTCTAGACTTCTGTATTACACAAGGTTGTATCTACTGCTGCATTTGAACATGTCTTATGTATATAACAGAGTATTAATGCCAAGACTTTAAAAAAAATGTATTCAAAAAATGAGGGGAAATTTCGAGATTCAATTCTTAATGTTGAGATTTTATTTTTTTTTAAGCTTTAGAAATAACACAAACGTGAAGGAGGTGGCTATTTCGTGCATCTGAAATACCTGGTAATGGACAGATGCAGTGGGTATGGGTGCCAACATCTGCACGTAATACAAAAAGCAAATTGTATTGTATCATAAGACACAATAAGACAATTGATTATATTTTATTCTGAGGGTGTGGAGCTCAGGGGAGCACGGTGTCTGGCGCAAAGGTATTACCTCAGCAAATATACCAACGCGCTATGGCATATGATGTCATAGGCCTACGGCTGTGCGGATGTAAACCGACAGAAAAAACAATGACCCAAAAGTAACAGTAATCTACTTCATCACATCCACTGTGTCCTTGAAAATTTTTTCTGTGCCTCTGTCTGCATCCTCCCAAGCGCACAATGAATGTGATGAAGTGGTGTGGCTTATACCTTATACCTTCAGCTTTTCGTACGACCCCATATGTCACAACGCGTTGGGACCTTTGTTGTGGTAATACCTTCGCCTCAGACGCATGCGCCCCTGACCTCCACGTCTTCGGGATCAAACTACTTGATCAGTTCCGTAAAGCAAATGGCTAATGTCCTTGTTACTAAAACTATGAAGTACAATAATCCCAGTTCATCTACACAAGGCATCTTATAACCCACTTCCACAACTGCCCTATTACACCTATGTGAAAGAGATCATGTCATTTTATTTTGACTCGTTTTAGCGTTACCAGCTACAATACAATTGTGTTTTGTTAAACGCAAATATTATTATTACAATTACATTAGTGTTATGCCATTAAGATATATATTTAATAATATATGTAATTATGGTATATCCTGTTTAATTCTTCAATAAATGTATCCAGTTTTAGCTTCATTATGATGCTCTCAGTAAATTATGCAATCAGTGTTTAAATGCTTTTAATTAGTCCAGACTGGGGCTTATATTTTTCACCTTTTTAATTCATATTTCATGGTTCAGGGATTCTGTGGTTAAATCCATAGTCTGTTCTGTGGATTGGGAGATACTGACAAATTGTGAGACTGTCAGTCCCTCACATATAAACTTCATTGTAAGAAAACAAGCTTTTGCAGTTGTGGCCTAAACTCTCAAACATATTTATATTCTGTTTGCAAATTATATCCACTGAAAAGGGCCATGAGATGTTGCTGAAAACACTAGTAAACTGACCTTATGCAAAAATGATTTGTCAAACTGCTATAATAAAGTTTAATATTATTGATTATATTTAAATGTATAACATAAACTCCAACAGATAAAGAGAATGTGATGGGCACATTCATGTAATGTGAATCTCAGAATCTCTTAGATATACTACATGTAAGTACCATCTTCAGATATGTGAAACCTTTGGATTTTACCCCAATCTTGCATGCCAAAAAAAAGAAATAGGCCTGTTGTAGCCCTATAGTGTGTGTCCAATGGGGCACACCAATAGCAGCTGATACCACAGGCAATGCACAGCTGTGATGCTTACAGGGGGGTATGGGGCCTAACAGCCAGACAAGCTATCAGGAAAGCTCTCACTGTGAGTGACAGGCACTCCTTGTGACTCTGCAGCCCTAAAAGGGCACACAAGCTTTAGGGCTCTGGTGTCCACTCCCCACCCCCCTTCCCAACCTTTCCTGATCACCCCCCGTACTGTAGTGAACGTATCTTCTGGAAACGTCTGAATGGGTGCTTCGAGAAACCACCCCTTAAGTATAAAAAGAGGCCAGCATGTAGCGGGGTCTGCAGAGACTCAAAACTCACTTGAACACATCAAGAGAGACTTACTGCCCACAGGAGCAGCAGCGAAGCACACGGTTGAAGCTCTTCAAGAAGAGAAGACAAACTTAGTTAGACATCTGACGACTACCTACGAGCTCTGAGAGAAACTAAATATCATATTCAAGGTAAGACTGCAACACCTGAATTCAAATACAGCATTATCTCTGCACTTTAAATGACAAAACAATTGTAGAATATAAATTAGTAGTGTATTGGGTGCTTGAATGGTAGGGGAGCGAGGCAAAAGTACTTGTTGCTCGTTGATATCACTTATTATCAGTGTGGAAGAATAGCCTCTTCATTATTGGTGTCCTAGTGAGACTGTCAGGAGCACATGGCAAGCAGGGTGACCGTGAGTGTGTGGGCAATGGCGAATGTGCAGGAAAACTAGATATTAGCACATTTGAAACTTAATGTAAAAGGTATAAAAACATAAGAATTACTGCTGTGTTTGAACACTGATCAAAATCTTAGAACACTATTAAATTGTGAATATAATCATGAACGTAACGTAACATAAATCTGTTAAATGGCACACACTGAAGCCCTTGGGGGCTGGGAAAAGCATCAGAACTCCACCCATTTTCAGAACTCCAGCATCAGAACTCCACCCATTTTCCAAATGGCTAACTGGAAGTCCTTGATTGACAGAATGAACATATGTTCCTCTACCATCAGTAATAGCTACTCCCTGCAAGCCACAAGGTTCTCTGTAACAAGAAGGGGAAAGAGACTTCAAATGAAACAGCAGGGCAATAGACACACTATTTAACTCATACATTAACATTTTATTTTATTACTTTATCAGAATAGTACACTTAAGCATGGAAAGCATAATTAGAAACCCACGATAACATTTTATTAAAGACAACATACTATGTTTTTACCTTTAGATGCCTGAGAATGCTGGACACGTTATGGAGGAGGAAGTGGAGACCTTTGCCTTCCAGGCTGAGATTGCTCAGCTTATGTCCCTTATTATCAACACTTTCTATTCAAACAAAGAGATCTTCCTCAGAGAGCTTATCTCCAACTCCTCAGATGTAAGTAAAAAGAGCACCTTAACACTATTTATTACTTGTTTTTTATATGTAACCAACCTTACATTTATGCAAAAATCACTATTTTAACACACTTCTGGACAGGCCCTGGACAAAATCAGATATGAAAGCCTGACAGACCCTAGCAGACTTGATTCCTGCAAAGAGCTAAAGATTGAAATCAGGCCTGACCTGCACGCTCGCACCCTGACCATCACTGACACAGGTATCGGCATGACCAAGGCTGATCTAATCAACAACCTGGGCACAATCGCAAAGTCTGGCACCAAGGCTTTCATGGAGGCTCTGCAGGCTGGAGCTGACATCTCCATGATCGGTCAGTTTGGTGTTGGTTTCTACTCTGCCTACCTGGTCTCCGAGAAGGTGACAGTGATCACCAAGCACAATGATGACGAGCAGTACATGTGGGAGTCTGCAGCTGGAGGCTCATTCACAGTGAAACCTGACAATGGTACATTTTATTGTCCTGACTGATATATTACTCTAATCAATAATTTGCATGATGACTATAAGTTGACTCATTTTCTGGTGCTGCTCTTATTGATGTTATTGCTTCTTTCAGGAGAGCCAATTGGCAGAGGCACAAAAGTAATCCTTCACCTCAAAGAAGATCAGACAGAATACTGTGAGGAAAAGCGCATCAAAGAAGTTGTAAAGAAGCACTCACAGTTCATTGGCTACCCAATTACACTTTATGTAAGTTGTTATATGGCCCATTAACAAGAAACATCAAACTACAGACCAAACTAAATCACATTACTATCATATTTTAATTATGATACTGACACTTTTAAATGCAAAAGTTCCTTAACCACCTTTTTTTTCATTTATTCAAGGTGGAGAAGACAAGAGAAAAGGAAGTGGACCTTGAGGAGGGAGAAAAGGAAGAAGAAGTTGAGAAGGACGCTGCTGAGAACAAGGACAAACCTAAGATTGAAGATGTGGGCTCAGATGAGGATGAAGATACAAAGGACAACAAGAACAAGAGGAAGAAGAAGGTCAAGGAAAAGTACATTGATGCCCAGGAGCTGAACAAGACAAAGCCTATCTGGACCCGTAACCCAGATGACATTACCAATGAAGAGTATGGAGAGTTCTACAAGAGTCTCACCAATGACTGGGAGGACCATATGGCTGTCAAGGTAAGCTAAATATTTTACATGTTATCATCATATAATAGAATATTCAAAGCTAATTAATTAAGACTTTGTTCTTTTTTCTGCAGCATTTTTCAGTGGAGGGTCAGCTGGAGTTCCGTGCCCTGCTCTTTGTGCCAAGAAGAGCTGCATTTGACCTCTTTGAGAACAAGAAAAAGAGAAACAACATCAAGCTGTACGTTCGCAGGGTCTTCATCATGGACAACTGTGAGGAGCTGATTCCAGAGTACCTCAGTAAGTAACATATTAATAACATACATCACTAATGTCTGTGAAGATTCTCAGTCATCCAGGTGAAGTTGTCTGGAAGTTGAGTCATGGCAACTGGACTTCTTTCTTGTA
>JAUMHL010000017.1:7326387-7352186 GCA_032362345.1 Sandelia bainsii
CCTGTAAAGGTTATAGTGCATTTTAGGTTCATCCTGAAATTTCACCCGAAAGCCGAATATCCCTAACTTTTTGTGAGCAGTGTATGTGCAGTAGCTTGTGTGCTACTATGACAGTAAATGTAAATAAAAAAAGAGAGACACTGGCTTGGCAAGTAATTGAATTGGTTGAGCTGTTCAGAACAGTCAAATAAGCTATTTGTGAATCATGAATGCAATACCAACACATGGAGAAGGGATATAGATGTTGGAAGGATGGATCATAAATGCTCACAAAATGATACCTGCTGTCCTCTACAGAGAGGAAAAGGGGTTGAGGTGTGTTGCATTAACCTCCAGGCCATCATCATGGATACTGACCTACCCAACTCTGCACAAGAAAAAATTTGCCCGCACTTCCTTACAATTCAACCTCTCTGACAGTTCTCTCTTACTTCCCCTGCATGACTGGAATGAAAATAACCATCAGGCCTCAGGACCCCATCTCTTCTGCATTCTAACCATCTGCCCAGTTATTACAGCAACCATAAACTCTCCAGCCAAGTCCCTCCTGTCTTCAAAACCTGAGCTCAGCCCATATTTACCTAGCAACTTATATCCATCCCCAACCTTTGTTTTTGTCCAAACTCCATGAACATGTTCCGAAGCATTAAGCCCACTTCCACTTTAATGGCTTGTTTAAAAAGTTTTAATCTTGTTTCTCCCCACAACAGCATCCTCATCCTTCTGGACCTCAGTACTGCATTTGACATCATTAAACAATCCACACCTACTAAACCCTTCACATCATGCTATCCGATGCATGAATCACTTCCTGTTTTGTTTTATGAATATTGTAATTTGTATTTGCCCACCGCAAGTCATCTTCCAGCGTGCATTTGCAGTCCTCACTTATGCTACTCACTTTTGAAGTCAACCCTCAGGTAAACATACGCTCTATTTTGCCTGGTACATAATTATTTCTATTTTGTTTTTCCTTTACTTCCTTCCTGTCTCTCTTCCACCAATAGTTTATTTTGACAGGTGGAACCTAATGCAACACACCTCATGGCAGGTTCATGGGCAGATAGGTTAAGGTAGCTGAACAGATCAGGCCAGTGAGTATTTCCATGTTTGTGGGCAGATGAACAGTGAGCT
This sequence comes from Sandelia bainsii, assembly GCA_032362345.1. NCBI lineage: Eukaryota > Metazoa > Chordata > Actinopteri > Anabantiformes > Anabantidae > Sandelia > Sandelia bainsii. The sequence continues at coordinate 7,327,522 of JAUMHL010000017.1, forward strand.
GTGAAGGAGGAATACAATACATTTTGTTGTCATAATTGGAGATGCTCCAGTGTAAGTAATAACATTAGTGGTGGCTCAGTTGGCTCTGATGTGTCAGCATACACATTTGACAAATTCAGACATAAATAATGTTATTATGTATTTTATCCTGTGCTTTTTTGTAAGCTCATGTTAAAATGTGTAAGTTAAAAGGCATATTCGTCTATTGACTGATTTTTTTTTATTGTTTTATTTTTTTGAAAACTGGAATTGATTAAATCGATTCAGGGTTAAGATTGGACCTTGTAGGAGACAGTAATGTTCCAGTAGATGGCAGCATTGCAACATTAGGGACATCAGCTCAAACGTTCTAGAAATTTGTGAGGCAGAGGGGGTGTTACCAGCCTAAGGAAGACAAAATTTAGGTGAAAACAGAAGCTACATAAAATGAGTAGGTTAGCTGAACATGCTTTAAAAGAATCTGAGTAATATTCTGTAACAGAGAAGATAGAAGAGAATGTTAAGAAATTGAATGTAATGTGTTTAACCAGTTGGTTATTTTCTAGATAAATTAGTAAATTAACTAAATCTAGTAACATTTGAAAAAAATGCTCATTACAATTGCACAGTGCCCAGGTTGGCATATTCAAATTGCTTGTCCAAAATCCGAATATATTCACAGATGACCAAGAAAATTAGCAAATATTACATATGTGTTTTGTAAATTTGCAAAGATCATTGACTACAGATTTCTGCACACTGATCAGCTGCACTTCTCCAAGGCCAAGCTGCATGCAAACAAGATAATTTCAGACCCGTCCCAACCCAGACAGTCTATGAACTGCTTCAATCAGGGTAAAGACTGAGATCTAATGAAGACCTCCGCCAACAGAGACAGAAACTGTTTCTTCTCTGGAGCAGTTTTCCTCCTGAACAGCTGAGCTACACTGTAGTCGACCAGACTTTATGCTGTATGCTTAATTATTTAACTGGAAGGTATATTTTGATTTTACAAAATAAAATATGTAATAAACTGACAACTTGATACCAGTTCAACATCATGCCTTCTGGCTCATGTGCTGTGTAGCCTACCTGTCACCAACAGGGGGCTCCCACTGTCTTTGCAACGATTAGTGCGTCAGGCTGAGACGTTGGGGTCAGCTGACAGTCAACAGCCAATCACAGAGCGAGGTCACGCTGAACCGCCTTGCAGTGAGGTGCCCTGAGAGTTGTCAAGGTTTTGGTTGTGGAGTATCCGAGAGGGGAGCAAGGGCGGCCACGGTTGTACAATGCCGAATAAAACGAAAAAAGACAAGGTGAGTTTGAGAATTGACAAAAGGTTATAACGGCAGTGAATAAAGTTTGCATGAGCAATATTTCACTGTATTTATAGTTAAACCGGCCTCATAACAGGACGTTTAGCTGTCAGTGCAGTGTCCCATCCCACATTAACGTTAGCCAACCAGCAGTAATCACCAGCTAGCCGCTATCCTGCCAACATATTAGCACTTGGAACATTGAGCTTCCTTATTTAAATAAAGCGCAGATAACCAGAAGTGAAATTGTATAGTTTCAGTACAAATACTCAACCAGACGTCGTGTGTGTCTTCTGAGGTGTAAAGTTACGCGCTTTATATCTTTTAAAAGCTAGAATCCGGGGTCGTGCGAATGGTATTGACTGTGAAGTAACATTAGCTAGCTAGCAGCAGACTTAACCAGTGTGTTCAAACAGGAGTGTGAGACTGGGTGGGCAGGCATGCTATATTTAGCTAGGATTTCTGTATGGCGGCAGTCACTCCTAGACAGCTTCTTGGTGTTCTCAACCTGCTTATGCGCTAATGTGAAGTTGACCTAATAACTTAAACTTTTTCTCTCAGGAGTCCTCTAAGTCTGGCAAAGTCGGCAAGAGTGGAGGACAGGAGAACTCCGAGCATGAGGTAGGCTAAATCAGGACATCTTACTAGACATTTCCTGGGTGACAGTTGGTAGTCCTTTGTCTGATACAAGTTCAAATGCTACTGATATGGCACTGGCACTATTTGAAAATGGACTGAATTATCAGTGAGATAATGAAGCAACATGCCCAACATCTGCATTATCACTGTTCACCACAGTCATTTTGTGGCTTTTGGGGAATGTCTGTATGATGATGCTCAGATACCCTCAAGGACTTAATGAATAATACGTGTAAAGGATAATCTTGGTGTTATTTATTGTATCACATTGTAAAATAGATGGTGTGATTTATTTTACTTTCTGTATCTTTAAGTCGGTATTGTCATGGTGCGCACACAGTAGTAGAAACCACAAAATGCGTTTAACAACTCTTGACGACAACGAATGAGTAATGAATAGCTAATATTAGATAAAATAAAAATATAAATAGTATAAACAGTAGTGCAGCAACAGTATAGTGTTATAAAGTGAAGTGCAAGAAACAGTACATATTGTCATGATTTATAAACAACAGTATTGTATAATTGTAAACAATATACATGGCATGAAAGATTCATAGAGTTTTGTTTATCATGCAAGTTACAGTTTATAAATAATAGCATGGCTGCAACTGGAATGGACCACAGTGAGATACGTTACCATACTCTATTCATAATGTCAGGTGTAATCCTATGTTGTGAGATTGTTGGTTGGCTGGTTAACTGGCTGCTGTTGTGCAAGTACAGTGATCATTGACAGGACTATATGTGGATGATCTAGTGACACATACTGCTGTCTGTTGATAACCTGGAGCTAAATTACTTGCAGATGACATCAGTTGAGGGCACAAGCCAATCATGAGTTTATCAAGGTTTCTTTGCTAAGTGAGTTGCTGACTTGTAATACTACTCTTCTCAAAATAGAATATGGTTTAATTTGAATTTATTCATTTATTATTTTATTAGTATACTTTTTAACTTCTAATATTGCCACCACGTACAGTTCCTTACATTTTGATATATGAATATAATTGGAGAAACTAAAGGAGCACAGTGTTCATTATCTTTGCAGCTTATGTCAGACATGAACAAATTGCAATGATAAATTGTTTGTTCATCTTAAGTCACCACAGTGTCAAAGGCTAAAGGACATTTTTTGTAACCTGTCAAGATGTATTACAAAAGAGTTAAAAATAGGAAGATCATTGGACTTGCTTTTGATGTTCTTGCTTACATCTGGATTGGATCGCATCTGGAAAAGCCAAAGGGTAGTTTTAGCCTACAAACTGTTAAACATTGTGCAAGGAACAGGCATTTGGTCGTAAACACTGTCAGATTATTATATAATATACTGTATTTGTAAAAGAGTACAAGGGAAATCAGTAAGACAGGTACACTGTGTGGTTTAAACACTGTTCCAAGATTAAATGCAACAAATTCTTCTGTGGCTGTAACAGTCACCATGTCTAAACATCACTGAACCATTATAAGGTTTTAACTTCCTTTATTCTTCAAAGATCTGGAGGCTGTTGTTTCTTGACACACTCACTTCCGGGCTGGTATGACAGCTAACAGCTGTTTGTGCAGCTTGAAAAGCAAAAGGTGGTCCTAGACATTTAATATTCAAGTAGTGAAGGTTGCTCACCACCTGTTAGTATTGCACTGACACATGCTTGTCAGTTATCTGCTTAAAACCCATATGCTGAGTGTTTTGTTTAAATGTAACATTTAGAAATTTTACAAACCATATTACTATTTGCCTCTTTGCCTGTTAGTTATGAAGAATTGAGATAAATATTTTGTCCCCTGTTGACCTTAAGAATATTTTTTTTTCTCTTTTTTACTCAAGCTTTGCTTTCAGCCTCCTGCCCATCTCTGGCTGGGTAATAGTGGTACATGCTGTTGTGCGTCAGCAGCAATGCAGCAGATCTGCTAATGCACAACCTTGTGTCAAATTGAAATTGCTGGGCTCCCAGCTGTTGTTGTTATTGTTACTACCCCCGCCCTTCCTTTGGCCTCATATACTTCTCATAACCAGAAGTGTATGAAAGTGAAATGAATGTATATAATTTATAGGCTTCTTTTGCTGTCCTGGCAACAAACAACTGTGAGGAAGCACTTCAGAACATTGTATTAAAAAATTATAAATGACAGAGGTTTTTACTGTGGCTTAATGAACTTAGAAATAGAAGTTAGGTAGAAGAAGAGTTAATTCCTATCGTTGCATTACATCTATATGTACGTATTTACTATAGTTCTTGTTAGAGGCTAGCTCAGCTGTATTTCCCACTTTACTCGACAGCTTGCAAGCTCGTGCCTTGTAGTGCTACAGACTGAAGTCAACTTTAGCTGACTTTTAAATGATTTTGATAAATCCCCTGTCAGCCTGTCATGACACAGCTCCACAGCTGTATCTGGTGAAGTGTGTGTGTGTGTGTGTGTGTGTGTGTGTCTGGATTATATACATGACCTGACAAACCCAACAGGGCTTTGTAAAAAGATAGTTAATGATAAATGCATTGTTAAAGTTAGTATTTCTACATAAAGGAAATTGTTCACTATGCCTATAGTTGCATAATGCAAAGGTGTGTAAACTGTAACATACTGTGTGTAATTAATACTACCTATCTAGCATATGGCAGTGGGACTGCTTGGCTGATTGCAGCATACAGTTTATTAGGTTCCTAAAAAGCCACTTTTTCACACTTTGTGTGCACCACTATTTAGCATGTACTTGCTCTTACCTCAGTGTCACTAATGTGTGTTTCTCTTGTTTCAGCAGAGCTCTAACAGGAAGGCAAGCAATAGTGTTCCTCCCACCACTCAGCTGTTAAAGGGAAAGCAGCCAGGTTCCCAGACACCTGTCAAAAAGGACAAGAGGCAGAGCTCCTCTCGCTTCAGCTTGAGCAACAACAGAGAGCTGCAGAAACTGCCTGCTTTCAAAGGTATTTACCTGTACAATAACTAAGTAACTTGATTACTCTCTCTCTCTATATATATCTATATCTATATCTATATATATCTCTATATATAGATATATACATATTTATTATGGCAATTAGTTGAACACTGAATTCAAGAAATGACCGAGACATGATACATAGAGCTCAGTTTTCCTTAGTTTAGTAGTTTCCTTAGTACTCAGTTCTTTCCACATTCTTTCTGAAGTTAATATTTATGGACATCCCCTGCTCCATCACCCTCATTTTAATATGAGGCTGAGCATGACATTACACAATACATGGACACAAACAGGGGACGTACATGGCATGGACTTTGTGCTGGATTTAACCCAAGCGTCTATATTTAGTGGTAATCCAGAGATAAAGCTTTAATTCCATGGTCCTTGTGATTCAGGATGTTGCCAATGACCAGATAAGCAATGCCTGGCAGCTATTCTTACTATTGATGCTCTCTTCTTCCCTTTGTTGAAGAAAAATTGGCAGTTGTTTGTGTATGTATATTGATGTTTACTTTTAGTCAGGATTATTCTCCGTTACAAGGACCCTCAAATAAATGAAAGCTATTATAACAATAATGTAAAGAATTAAAAGTACTCAGTGCAGAAGAAATATTCTGTGTGACTGCTGTACTATTGCATTGTATATCATTAGATTATTATTACTCATGCAATAATGTAAAACCTAGATTTTAGCATGACAGCACAGACATTCATCTTCATTTCTTAAGATGACATACATAGAAATATGTATTTGTTCTTAAAGATGACTTGTTTCTGGATGGTAAAATGGCTTACAAATAATGACACACCAGTGACAGTTGATAAGCTGCACATAAGCATGTGCATGAGTACAAATACAATTATTTTTATTATTTATACTTATTTGATATAATTTTAACAGTCTTCATTTATCAATACATGTTTTACATTTATACATGTTATGCACAGTCTTAACAGCATTTCTGTGTATGAATAAAAAAAAAAAAAATCTGTACATCAGGACTGAAGATAGACCAGCAGCCCATTCAAAATAAACTTTGGTGTTCGTCACTAAAAAAGGCGATGAATATTTTAGTTTTTCTTAGATAAAAGTGCCAGAGTTTTGGTTTTCATTGAGTCCCTTAAATTCTGAATGCTCTACTTCCACTGAGCACCTCTCTACAACTCACTAGAGCAAAGGCCACATTCCTCTTCAGGGAGAATTTACAAATGTTATTTCTCTTTTTGAAAGACTTGACAAATAAGACAAAGTGGAGTAACTATCTGTGACTTAAGGTGACAGTGGCTTTTGTGTTATTGTTCGCCATTTGTTCACCATTCAGTCTTTTCTGGGAGATTAGCATCAATTGACACACAAAAGAGTTGAATCCACTATAAAAGCTATAATCTATTTATCTTGGTTAGCCATTATGCTTGTACTGTGTCAAGAAACCAATAAGCATAACTCGGTTTCACTTCCCACACCCCAATGAGAGCTTTGATAACATTCTGCAAAACATTATCCTGCAGTGGCCCAGTAGATGTTATCACTTAGTCCTGTCCAAACAGGCTCCTCGCTTGGCCTGTTTTCATTCCAGGCATGTTCACCACCTCCTGGTAGAAACACATGTCTGTGAACTTATCCTGCAGAGCCGCAAGGTTGAGGCAAGACTGAAAGCCATGACCAGAAACAGGCCTTTCCCATGAACTTACCCCAAAACAAAGCATGCTTATTGTGACTCCAGAGAATAATTTTAATGTCCCAGCTTTTGCATTTAATAGCACAGCAGTTTAAATGCTTCCTGTTGAAGAACATGTTGTTGTTTTTTTGCAAGAGATCTTTTTGACCACAGCCTGTAAACGGGAGATAAATGCTCTACAGGTGCCTGCTTATATCCTTGTGGTTTTAAACATTCTTGCCAAATATTACAGCTGTATGTGTTCTTGTTTAAAGCTGTCCTGCATGTAGCATCGATATTACAGGGTTTGTTGCCATCTGCTGGCTAGAGTCTGAAAATTTTTTGTTACACTGCTGGAGCCAACAGTTGTCACGACAGTAATGTAAAATAATCTACCCTTGATATTTGAATCAAAAACAAAACAACCATTAGTCATGTTTTTGGTGACTGTGGCACATTATCTGTATTAAACTTTAACATGCAAAGTCATAATTTAACTCCTTTAATATGAACTATAACATATTTGGCTTAAATTTTATTGACCTGGATTTGGTATAATTATTTAATCCTGGTACTGTGTTCATATATTGTGCACCTTCTATGTATACTGTATTTACTACATATTAGAGGGAAATTGTTTTTTAAAACGGTTATGTAATGCCATATCTTCCCATATTCTGTTAAAATATTAAACTGCCTTTAGCTGTCAATGTATTCTAAACATGTTCTCCACAAGGGGAAGATAAAGATAAAAATGTAGCTTCTGCTACAATGTTTGTGTTGCATAAGTTACTACAGATGTTACATCACTTGCTATAGAGAACAGAATGTCTGTATTTTGTTTGCTTACGACAGCATGTGCTATAGTGTTTGCTTTACATGTGTAAGACTAATACATAGTCGCAGTTAAACTTGTTGAACAAAAATCCTGCTCCTAATCCAATTTCTGTCAAGTTCTTTGTTTTTTAAGGGCCAGAATAAATGTTTTTAGTGCGTAGTATGATAGAAAAATTTAAAGTGACACTGAAAGTCAAACTCAAGCAGGTATATTAGGTATTTTATGTGGTTTGCTGATTCTTAAAGCAGGATGCACCAGGCAAGGAAGGTTGCAGGGAAGGATTTCCTCTACCACACCTGCAAGTGGTAGAGGAAAAGACTCCCGCATCTCATGAGACTGACGTCGCAGGTCAGACATCTCATGTAAAAAAATACAAGCGCACAACCATAACTAGCAAGCTTTTAACGGTCCATGTAAGCAGTAGGTTTTGAAAATTCCGGTTCTCACTATGATTCACAATAGGCTGTTGGTCTGTTTTTCACAACTTTTCCCAGTATATTACAGTTTAAATACATATTCATTCATATTCACACACCATTTGCTATTAGCTTCAACCAGCAAAAGTAATGTATAATAATTAGTATAATAAAACTAATAATTATAAAATAAATTAGTTATAAATTAGTAAATATTCCTCAGTTATGTAACACTGTTTTAGCAGCAGTATTTATGTGCCACAGGTATTTCTGCTTGAATAATTAAGAACTGTGATTGGCTGAGTCCCAAAGTAATACTCCCAAAATAGCTGTAGCCTTGAATTTGTCTAGCCTTTATGTAGAAGCAGTACAGAGTAAACATAATACAATTGATCACTTCATCTGAATAGATCACTTTCTCTAAGTGTTAGATTAAGCAGATAAATGAAAATTGCTCTAGGATATGGAAAAAGTGCTCTTTGTATGATTGGAAACTGCTTATGGTTAAATTAGGTACTTGAGAGCTTGTGTCCTCAGTTGTGTTGATTGGTCTGTTTCTCCAAATAGATTTGAGCCTTAAGCGTGTATTACACAGTGCCAAGACACTGCATATCAGCAGACCTGGAAATGAACCTCTCATCTGTGTATTTTAGTGTGTCTAGTGATGAATTCAGAGAAAACTCTGCTATAAGGAGTCTCACTCTCCATTCCATCCAGAACAGACTCACAATTTCACTCTCTCTTCAATACCAGAAATAGCACAGACACAGCTAAAAGCTCAAGCTTGATGAATGCATGTGCCAAAAGACCATTTGGAGGGTATTTGTAACAAGTAGCAGTATTTAACATGTCTTGTCTTGGTCAGAACAACAGATCTTCACATGGAGGGTTGCCCCATGACTAGGGAACCAAATGGCAAGAAAGAGGCTTTTATACACTTGCACCAGAGCCTGCATCTGGAATACCCCCACTATTACTATTGTGTGTGCAAGCTAGTTTTGTGACAGTGTAGCAAAGGCAAACAGTATAACCAGAAACCTGGTTTATTGCCAAATGTGATGTTGTTGTCATAGAAATGTCATAATGCATGCACTATGGCTGAGTGGACACTATGATAAAACTAGTAGGAGGCTGTTATATGGAAGGCTGGATGTGTTAATAGGATCTTAAAATGTAATTGCTTACTTTAGTTAGGACACATTTATCGATACGCTTTTCCTGTATTTGAAGTGTTGTGTATAGTTTGTGAGTATAGTGAATCTATTACTGTACATGTGCCCTTTTCCTGCACAGCTTTGCAGTGCAAGGTTTTTTTCCCCACTGCTGTGGAGACAGAGTGCTGCTGACAGCATATGCACATCCTGTGTTGCTCACATTGAGACTTCCTGTCTTCCTGTTTCGCTGTTACATACACCTGGGCTCAGGCTGTACTCCTGGAGAGCCATCTGTCACGCAAAAACACACATACAGACGGTCACACGTGTAAAAAGAACTTTTATCTGACAAGCAGCTTTAGTGTCTTTTATCCTGTTTAAACCTCAGCTTATTAATGACTTTTAGTTTTCCTGGTACATCTTGAAAGTGTTTTATATTAAGTAAGAAATATCCAAATTTGTACTCTGTCATGTGTTCTTAAAGCTTGTGGGTACATATTTGTTGTGTTTTGGTCTTGAGTATGATGATTTGTTATGTCAGTTGTGGTATTGGTTTTTCTTGGGGGCTAGGCTGTGAATGAGAAATGAGAAGTCCACCCATCCTCTGATTCTAACAAGCAGCCGCTATGTATGTTAAAAATGGGTTTTTTTCTGGTGTTATTTTTAAATTTATAACAAATTCAGAACAAGCCAGAGTTTAAATCTGTAGTTTGTGCTTTAAAACTCTTGACAGATGTAGCTGCCTTTGCTCCAATCACGGTAGCAGTCCCCTCCCCTTCCCCCTCAGCCCACCAGCCAATCCCTTCCCTCATGTTTGTTTATTCTGACAGCCAGGCCATGTGATTGCAGCCAGCCAACCGGGCGGCTGCTGTGAGGGATGACATCACTAACTAGCTGGTTCCCTCCAGCAGCAGGGGAGCTTCATTTTCTGCTCCGAGTGTTCGTGCTAAAATGGAGGCTGGCTCCTCGCCTTAGCCTGGGCTGCCCTCTCCCCTGTCTTCTGTCTCAGCTCACTGATGTTGGCATGTACTAGAGCTGCCAGTGGAATGGTTCTGGATGCACCGGGCTCCAATGGGCCTTTCCAGTCTGTGGCTCTCATGCATTTTAGAGGTGAGAATAGGAAGTTTACCTCTTTTCCTGCTCTGTGTTTGTATGTTTCAAGGGGAGATGAGAAAGAATGTTGTCATTTAGCACCTGCAGCTGTTAATGTGGGTTTTGTGGAGGAAACAATTTGTGTCAGATGACTTTTCTTAAGGTTACTGCATGAGACCGACAGCGTTTATCGTCTTAGTGTTAGTGGCATAGTTAGTATTTTTGGAAAAGGAAGTGGGGGATTGTGTTTGTATGTCAACAAGGAAGGGTTTTGCCAAGACATTGCATAGCTCAGTGTCAGTCAGGGAGGATGGGCGAGAGAGTGAGAAGTGTGAGTTTTAAGTCTCCCATCCCCCCCATCAAGACTGCTGATGTCATAGGAAGTGAGGTCAAAGCTTGTTGTCAGTTTGTGTGTCTGTATTGTTTTCTATGTAGGTATCTGGTGTCTTTTTGACACATGTAAGTTGAAATGCTCTGTATCTCCAATAGGCTTCTACATTGGTCTCATGTTGTGACTTGCAAGATTTGGTGTTTAAAACCATAATGATAATTGCACCCAAATAATAGCACATAGTAACCTCTCCTAATTTGCATTTGTTGGCCTATGTCTGCAGGGACACATGATGCTGCTTAATTATTGAGTTCATTATACATTCACCTGCAGACGTTGTGGGATTCGTTCTTTGTGTGTAATTTGTGGTTTCCTGTGTGCAAGCTGGGGCCTTTAGATGAGTAAAGGTTATTTGCCTATCCATGCAGAGAGGGTTGTGTGTGAAGTCTGCAGTTTCACAGCATGTCCCTTAATATTTTAGGCCTGTTCAGAAACCCTAGTGCTGGTGTGTAACAGGAGATGTTAGACCTCTTGGCACTCAGAGGCTGCTGAGATGAGGTACTCCTGGTTAGACCCCATTTTTCAGTACATTTGTAACGGGCACAAACCTTCCAGATACAGGTGCACGAAACCTAAAATCACTTGAGATCTTAATTGCACACAGATGATCTCTATTCATCTAAATAAACTTAAAGACTTCTGAGGATTTAGGAGCATGATAAATGAATACTTGAGTATAGGACAGTTTTGCTTTCACTTTGACTGTGCTAAATACTTATTTATAGGACTGTCTGTGCTAAAGAGATATTTGCCTTTGGGATCAATTACGTCTTATCTTACGTTAAGGAAGAAGCAGATTGAGCTACATAGTACTGGACATAGAACGTGGCAGCAAGGTTTTCAGCACTGCTACACACACACAAATCTGTAGGAAAGAAAGAACAAAAGTATATCTCAGTGTACTGAGTAAATTTCCAGCTGTTTGAACTTGATGTGGTTGATTATGTCCTGTTTGTGGCCAGTAGTTTGGATAAAGGGGATGAGGTATAATGTCACTAGGGAGCTACTTAGAGACTTATCACTACTCTAAACTGTGTCTGAATATAGGCTCAAATGTTTTGTAATCAGTTGGCTTACATACCGTTTCCAAGGTACTGTACGGAACAAGCAAGCCCTGGGGGCTGTAATAGACTCAAAACAAGTTGCATGATGCCTCGTCCACCATAGATGTAAATACTTTTTATATGCATAATTTCAGGAATAATAATTTCAGGAAAACATAGAAGTAATTTTGACTCAATAGATCAAGGCAAAGATATTTCATTTACAGGCAGCTGTGTTTCGTTTTGTGTATATCAGCTGTACTAGTGTGAGTCACAACATGGAGGTGTAGGGAAAGTCCGTCTGATGGTGCTGTCAGTCCCAGGTTCAGGCTCTAATGTGTGTGTGGGAGTGCGCACAAGCTACAGTACTGAATATGCTAGGACTGACTGACTTCACCAGTGGGATGTTATTACATTTTTCTTGGTATCCACTTTGATGTTAGTACCAGTTCCCCAAAGTGCTGCAGAGGCAATATTAAGAAGAGGACTGCACAAAAATACTGCAAATAATAATAATTACAGATAACTATATTGGCTGTTTTTGTCGCTGCAAAAGCAAGATAAGTTAGAGAAGTTTGCATATGATCTAGCAAGTTTTTGAACACATCTGTGAGAATAAACTGTGTCTCACAATTGTTCTTTAAAAGATGGTTTATGGTTTAAGACAGATTATACAAATGATGGATACAGACTTTAAACTGAAGATGTCGCCAGGTCTAAAGCTGTTCTTTGTATAAACGGTTGTGCCTCGTAGATTCATAATTTGACTGATGGTGTCCGCAGTCTGATCAGTAAAGGTACAGGTTTGTGTGAGAGTACGGATTACATTAACGTTACATTTACATTTAGTCATTTAACAGATGCTTTAGCCCAAAGCAACTAACCTGCAGTTAGTGGACAACCCGCTTAACCTCCTGAGACACAGCCCCACTCATGTCTGAATTTGTCATACTTTTATGTTGGAATTGTTTTTTAAATGACATGTTTTTGTTTGTTTTATGTGCACAATAATGGCAGTTGCTTAATTAAGTTTTCAATTACTGGAGCTATTTGTTTTGTGTATTTTAAAGGAAAGATTTTTAGATTATATTTTGTAGGAACATATTGGTTAGACAAAATACAACACTTGAAGATGTCACTCAGTAATTAGATAATTACAGTAATAATTAGGCCCCCAACTTCTATAAGTTAACCATTTATTAATTGTTGACTGGCTGTGTCACAGTGTTTTCACTCCCAGTTGATTATAATTTCTTTAACAAGGTCAGCTTGACAGATGTCTTACTAGGCTGCAGGCAGCAACATATGATTCCAGTGTAACAGCAGCAGTCTGTATGCATCTCTAATTAGCAGCGGTCACCCCTTTGGTCCAAAATCCTGTCTCTGTCTGTGGTTACCATGGCCACATATAATACACATGTAGATTGTAAACAGAGAGACAAAGCTGACTCATAAATCACAAGCTGTGATGAACAAATTAACACATGTTTTAAGGTGACATTGTGATATTACTAATCTTCATTTTTGCGCCATAGGATTTTTCTGAACATTTAAGGCCAAGGCAACTGAGAGTCCTGATTTTCAAGAGTTGTTTATGTCTTCTCTTGGTGAAAGCAGCGTGTTCCAGTGCAGTACCTACGCAGTGACAAGTTTATATCATTACTACTCATTTGGTGCAAAACATTCGCTGATTATAGTAATAGTGTCTCATCTGGTCTTGCCAAAAATAAGCAGTAAACTAATTACACTTCACACAGAATTGTGCTGCGTAAGTACTGACAAGAACCGGAAGGAGAGTGCACATTATAGTTATTGTAAAATCTCTGGCATGGTTAGTTGTATTTTTAAGCCGTTCAAGTCCCATGGAGTAGACTTGTAACCGTTCCAGATGGCATGACATTTGAGTAGTTATATTCACTTATATTTCTAGAATAAATACAGTTTTTGTAATTGATTGGAATGTTGTGTTTATAGACTGTATGTGCTGCTCATTGATTTATTTGAGAGAGCTGTTGCAGAGAGTGATAATTCATGCATGTTGACTCATTGATGGTGAGTTGGCCTTGACTGCTAAAATGTGTAATGATTTTTAAATTACACTTTAATGATTATAAATAGACAGGTGTGCCTATGTCTCTTTGGCTGATTTAGAGCCTTTGCATTATTGATATTGTAGTCATAATGTCTTTGTTAGGCTAAATTATTGATTAATGAAGTTTTTACATTAAGTCTCTTCATGTCACCTCATGAACTCCACGGTTAAAGAGTTGTACAGATTGTACAGTATTATCTTGTGTTGATGTGTTAATTGCCACCTTCCTTCTGTGTCTGTCTTCTAGACGTTCCCCCTGCAGAGCAGGAGAAACTGTTCATCCAGAAGTTGCGGCAGTGCTGCGTCCTTTTTGATTTTGTCTCAGACCCATTGAGTGACCTGAAATGGAAGGAAGTGAAACGAGCGGCGCTGAGCGAGATGGTAGAGTACATCACCCACAACAGGAACGTCATCACGGAACCCATCTACCCAGAGGTGGTTCATATGGTCAGTATTAAAACAGAGGGAATTAGTCAAAATTTATTCTTCTGTTTTGAGCTATTACATTTTCAGTGAGAGATAATATAATAATTTAAATTGCCCAGTAGTTTGAGCAATGGACATATTAAGGTTAGTTATCTACTACCGCACATTATTTAACTCTAAGGAAGACTGAAAGGCCTTGTAAATATGGCAATGCAGTTGCCATACATTCATGCATCTTGTCTTTTGACTAGCGTTACAGGTTGGTGAGTTTAAGATTAGTGAGTATAAAATCTTAGCTGTCATTTTGGATGGAAACATTGGAAGTTGAACTAAGTAAAATCACGACAGTTGTTGTGCATCTTAAACATAAATTTTTTGTGATTTTTAAATACAATACGAGATGGAAGACGGTGTGTTTTACAACAGCAAGTTTTCTGGTAGTTTTAAGGTATGTTTCTTTTAGATGGGCAAAGCAGCAGGTTGCAGCCTTACTGTTTCCCACTGTTGAGGACCTTTCCTAATTTAAATTGGTAATTTAGCAGCCATAATCACACATGGATAACCTAGGCTTACCCTACCTAGTAAGTGTAATCCTAATAACCCTGTATTATTATGCTCCATTAAACATTGTCTTCATGGCTTCTGTGTGACTCAGATAAGTGTAGCAGTACAGTAAGCTGGTTGGGTTCAAAAATGTTTACTAATCACTCACTTACATGTTCATGAGTTGTCATGTGTCACTCGGGTAAGTAGGATTTTCTCTTATTATTGATAAAGTCTTATGAGGCACACTTGTGCATATTAGTGAATGCGTTTAACCTCGAAAAGCCATCTGACTCAGTAGAATGTAGCAGAGGCTTTCATATTCTATTAACCTCATATATAATATTCTGCAATTTAAGACTCTAGATATCTTTCATGTGGGTTTTAGTTCTACACCATTGGAAGAGAACATACTGTGGCTTCCACTGTCAGCAGTACTTAATGGTTTCAGAAACATTTAGTCATTATATTTTGACTCCTTACTGAGTCATAGGAAACTCCTGTGCATCATTGACCTCAGTTTGATCCCAAAGATCTGTCATACTAACATAACTCAACTGTTATTCTTCAAATCACTGGTAAGCTATTAAATGATGCATCTATTTTGTTTCCCACACAGTGGTGTTTGTCTAAAGATTTTTATTAATTTGATGTCCCCAAGCTTGAATCATTTGTCGCTCTGCAGGTCTGAACCTATTCACTGAGGCTACATTCGGTGTAGCTACCACTGAGCTCCTAGTGTATATTTATTAGAAATGTATTCCTCTGAGGTTGTGGCCTAGATGTGTTAGTGGTGCCAGGTTTGCTTTTCCAAGCAAAATTAAAAAGCCTTTGATGTTAATCAAAGCCCTGCCTCAATAACACATGGTAAACTGCAGATGATCAAGGTGCAAATTTCCACCTCATCCTTCTCACTGTGGCTTTATTTCATCAATACAGCAGAAAATGCAACAGAGCTGCCGCATCAGCATGAAAATATACTCTTATTCCTGGCAGCCACTTTCCCCTGCCCCCTTAAAGACAAGGACTCTTTGAAGTCCACTGATGGCTTTCATCATCAAAGTATGGGCAAACTCCTTTATATCCATAAAAAATATTCTTATGCTAAGGCTGTATGTGTGATTATCTCCCATAAGCTTGTGTTCTTTCAGGGCATTTTTGATAAGTCAGTGTTGAAGCTGTAGAACAATATTTTGGACCTTTTCATGGAGACAGTATGTTATTTCAGACTAGCACAAGATTCAACTATCAGTCCAAATTTTCCAACATACTGTCAGAAAGAAAATTAAACAACTGCAACAAACTGATTTTTTCACTAGATCTTTTGATATGTGGATTGCATTGCTGCTGTCTGTTTTAAACAACATGCTGAGTACTGAAAAATATTTTGTGAGATTTATTTTGTTAGAGTGGACTGTTAATTACCCCAGGTAAGTAAAATAAACCTTTTTGTGTAAGCTACAGATCATTGTTCCAGTGTTAATTTGTATGTATTTGTTACTGCGGTCTGTGTGATAAAATGGTGAGTACAGCTGTTTTAATTCAGTTTCAGCATGGAAAAGTTTCTTGACATAGCAAAGGGTTTTTGTCAGTTGCCACACAACCTATTGATGATTTGCTGTAATAAAGAGGTCACTGATTATAAACAACCTTGATTCAAAGTCACATGTTGTGGCTGATGGATTTCACAGTTCCCCATTCAGTTAGTTATTTCAGCAGTCAGGTGTGTTTCAGAACCAGGTGTCACAGTCATAAGTAGAGTAGTAAACACACACTAAAGATGCTTAGTCACTTTTGAAACTTCTGGTGTTCACAGCAGTTATAAATATGCCAGGTTTAGTTTTGAGATGGTTTTCTGGTTTTTGTTATTCATTTTATAAGTAAGCCGTTCAGCTGGAACATAATTGTATTTTTTCTTTCATTCAATTACCCTCTCTTTATTTATTTTAATTATTTCTGTTCTTTCTTAACTTCTGAACAATTTTAGAATTATTTAAATGTACCTACATTTTGATCTTCTTGTAAATATGGCATGCTAAAATGTACACTTTGAATCTGTGATAGATATGTGTCAGTAGTTGAAACATGTATAATCAATTTCCTATCTTCATTGGTGTGTTCAGCTATCCTACTTTTACCTGTGTTTTGTTCCTCAGTTTGCTGTGAATATGTTTAGAACATTGCCACCATCGTCCAACCCCACGGGTGCTGAATTTGACCCAGAAGAAGATGAGCCTACGCTAGAGGCTGCATGGCCACATTTACAGGTACACAGCACACACACGCGCACACACGCACACACACGCGCACACACACACGCACGCGCGCGCACATACACACACACACACACACACACACACAGAAATTCGTAGACACACTCAAGGCTTTGCTTCTTTAATGTAAACTGATGAGAACAAATCCATTGAGCTGTGTTATAACCACTGCTTTTCTTCTACAGCTTGTTTACGAATTCTTCCTACGGTTCTTAGAGTCGTCTGACTTCCAACCTAACATAGCCAAAAAATATATTGACCAGAGGTTTGTAATGCAGGTGAGCACATAACGATATACAATTGTGTGTGGCATTGTATATATTTGCTTGAGTATATCATTCTTCCTCTGTTATTGATCTTTGTATTTGATGTAGTGCTGGGCGCTATGACCAAAATTCTATATCATGGTATTTTTAAAAATTATGACGGTTTCACGATATTCAACGGTATTTTTCCCCATGCATGAGAGGGTGTTAATCACATTTCCCACTGATAGAGAGAAGAGTGCCAGATCACAACAGAAGTTCTCAGGTTACCTTTCCCATAGAACAGGTCTATACGTCCTTTTATTAAACAAACTAAACACCATATGTTATTTATCTTATTTATCCAACGACATATCATTTCTGTGTCTACATAATCATGCGTTTCCAATTTTCCTCTGCTCTCTGTATCGCGCACGGCAGGATCCTCAGTATCTGCATTGATGTGCACGCACATGCTCCCACCAGCAGACAGAGAGCACGCGTCGGAAAATACGTCGTGTCAACCACCTGATAAGTGACAAAATATCTGCGTCTTTTAATCGCTCCCAGGGTGGTGCACAAAATATGTTAATTTGTCGTTAAAAGAAACACATGAACACCATGATTCCATCCGTTTGTGTTGATGTCCGTCTACCAAAGGTCCCCCCTTAAACAGTTTACCGCTGCGCTACGTTCCGAACATTGTTTAGGCTATTTAAACCGGTGGTGCGTTATAAGAAAAATCCATATGATAACAAAAATTAAAAATGGTTTTCGGTATGAACCGGTATACCGCCCAGCACTAATTTGATGTTCAGATTTATTTGATATCGGTGTCTCAGTGACCTCTTCTTCTGCAGCTCTTAGAACTGTTTGACAGTGAAGACCCCAGGGAAAGAGATTTTTTAAAGACCACTCTGCATCGCATCTATGGCAAGTTCCTGGGCCTGCGAGCATACATTAGGAAACAGATTAATAACATATTTTATAGGTGAGTGAACATGTGAATAGATGTATTAGTGGTGCCTGTGTTTTTGTGAGTAACAGAGTGTATTTTGTTTTTTCTGGTTGCTGTTTTGTCAGGTTCATTTATGAGACTGAACATCATAATGGAATAGCAGAATTATTGGAAATTTTAGGCAGGTAAGATATTTTGTGTGGTACATTCATAAAGGTTTGCTGCTGTTGAAGGTTCAGATTTTCATTTTGTTTGGTTAATTTCCTATAATGTTTATAATGACCACATTTGTCCTCACAGCATAATTAATGGATTTGCATTACCATTGAAAGAAGAGCACAAGATATTCCTTCTGAAAGTCCTGCTACCTTTACACAAAGTCAAGTCTCTAAGTGTATATCACCCACAAGTGAGTACTTTGTCAGTGTTGAGTTATACTTTGTTCAGCCATAATCATAATGTTGTAACATTAGTGTATGCTGCTGCTGGACTATGTGGATTTCCCCTTGGGGATCAATATAGTATCTATATCTATCTATCTATCTAATGTTGTATCTCTCCTTTAGCTGGCCTACTGTGTGGTACAATTCTTGGAGAAGGACAGCACACTCACAGAACCGGTAAGGTCTCATTTTATTCTTGTTGTGTTGCTAATATTGTTGTGAGTTGTTTTACTTTTGTGAATTTATTTTATTGTCTGTTGAAGATACAATTCCTTGTCATGAACTTTTTTCACATGTGAATTCCAGACAATATCTGGAGAATTAGGTCCGGACATTGTCTGGTGTTGCCCTTCTCACACATGCAGCACACAACAGGAGATTGTCCGTGTCAGACGTGTTGTCACTTGCCGAAATAGTTTGTTTGGTTTCGGCAAGCGGTGGTCCCTGTGTAGAATGCGCAGGAGGCACAGGGAGCTGGTAGGGTAATGTTTAATGTCCAGACCGACTCATGGCGTTTTCACACCTTCGTTGTGCTCTTATCCAAATCATTTGATGTGTTTGTAAATTTGTAGCATTTTCCCCATTGGTTCGGTTTCTTTTCACACAGGGAAACATCCAAGCATGTCAAAGTCACTTCAAACTCTGCAAGAACATCCTCTCCGCTTATTGGTCAGATGTGTCTGCTGTAGGAACAAAAAAAAGTAAATACAGGAAAAGGGTTGTGTGTTGTGGACTACTGCATGTTTCTGTTACATGGGAGAGAATTACACAATGTATGTTTGCAACGTGGGTTGGTCGTCCTCCTGGGGATTGTTTATTACGTCACGTCACTTGCACAGTCATCCAACCAGATGTCTGTGAGGCACTGCACCTCCTCACGACTCCACATTTATCCGCTATTCATCCTGCAGCATGTTTTGGGCATACATACGAAAATAAATTTACATCTACCTATAATCCAATGCCTTAAATCATGTGAATTATAGCATTTGGTCCTGTTTTGGTTCAGTATGCTTTCTCATCAGGAGGACTGCACCAGAGTTCGGGCTGATTCAGATCAAGACCACCTCTTTTTGGGGGTCTCAGTGTGGTTGTTTTGGTCCACACACAAGTGTGATTACTGTGTTCAGACCAGACAAAACGAACCGCACCAAGAGGCAAAACAAACTTGAGTTCGATTCAAATGGACTAAAGCCTGTAGCTGTGGAAGCACTCTCAGACATTTGTGTTCTCACATACAACTCCTCGGGGTTATGTATAGAGAAGTTCAGGGTTTCAGTGCAGTCTGAAAACAGCTATAGTTCTTCATTCTTTTAATTTCATTTGTATGCTAAGCTCTAATGTGATATCTACATATGTATGTGTAGATATAAAAGTATATATCCGCCAGAAATATGTCAAGTAGTCCTATCATGTGTGTTCAAGAGCAAAGGAAATATGTTTGAATTCTCTTGATAAGAAGATGTAGACCACTTGTTTGTTGAGCCTGTGTGGTTTAGAACAATAGACAGCAAATCAAACTATCTGAATTTAGGGAATGTAAAGGTTCTCGATCGCAGATGACAAATACACTGATATACAAGTGAAGTATAAACATAATTGACTGTGTTTTATCTGTCTAAATATTTTTTCTACTGTGTCTGCTGTGTGCTACAGAACATTAGTCCTTGATACGTAACACATTGTTAGTTGGAGCTGTCCAAGCATGTTTCTTCTTTAGCAAGCTTGTTGTCCCTGTGTGTACAGACGGTGATGGCTTTGTTAAAATATTGGCCAAAGACTCACAGTCCAAAAGAAGTGATGTTCCTCAATGAACTGGAGGAGATTCTGGATGTCATTGAGCCTTCAGAGTTTGTCAAAGTCATGGAGCCCCTCTTCAGACAGCTGGCCAAGTGTGTATCCAGCCCACACTTTCAGGTCTGACATCTATTCAAGTACACATTGTGTGTGTGTTTTAGTTTATTTTGTTCACATGCAGAGGTAATATATCTTATTTCTATCAAACCTTTTAGTGTGCCTATGTAACCCTGTCATGTAACTAATGTATGTTTAGGTGGCAGAGCGTGCTCTGTACTACTGGAACAATGAGTACATCATGAGCCTGATTAGTGACAATGCTGCCAAGATCCTGCCCATCATGTTCCCAGCCCTCTACCGCAACTCCAAGACCCACTGGAACAAGTGAGTCACTTCACTGGCTTCCCCCCTGTGTCTGTCTGTGTGTTTGTCTGTTTGATGACAAGTTGTGATGACACTAAGTACATAAATCAAGTGACCCATGATGATCTTTGTTTGTCTACAGGACGATCCACGGGTTAATCTATAATGCTCTAAAACTCTTCATGGAGATGAACCAGAAGCTGTTTGATGACTGCACCCAACAGTTCAGAGCAGAGAAAAGCAAGTAAGTCCCATGTGACATTCAAATGATCATAACATAACAAAGCATCATAGAATATATTATACAAACGTCTGTAATGGAAATAATGTCTAAGCAGATAATTAAGCCAGAAAAGTAAACTATGGCCCAGAATGCTTTGAACATAACAGGTTGTTTTTTTCCTTTTGATGCAGTTTCTGTATTGTGTGTTGTGTTTGATCTGTCAGAGAGAAAGCCAAATGGAAAGAGAGAGAGGAAGCATGGCTGAAGATCGAGAATCTAGCAAAGTCAAACCCACAGGTAACCTATCAGTTCTGTTAATGTCAGTATTGTTCCAAATGTTCTCTGACTACAATGAACTCTAATTCTGTTACAAGAGCTTCAGTTGTTCACGATCACAGTATGAACCAATAAATAAACTTAGATGGATAAATGAGTCACTCCTTTTACATGCACATGTGATGGCAGTAGAGGACAGCTCACTTATTGTGCAAAATGAGTCTGAAATTTAAACAGTTTTTTTTATTTTTTATTTAAAGACTTACATGCACACATTTACACCAGATCAGTTATATAGTACTTAAATTAGTATCTTTCCACAAAGGCAGTCTATAATGTGGTTCTTCTCTCCTCCTCTGTCTGTACAGTTTCTGATGTACATTGACTCAGTCGGCTCAGGCAGTCCGATGGACATGGAGACAGATGGGCCAATGCTAGATGACGTCAACATGCTAAAGAAAACAGTCGAGGAGGAAGCTACACAGGTAAGGAGTGTGCTTCTTACATGTTTGTCAGGGCTTGTTGGTGATGCACAAAGGCACTAGATGTCATGTACAGTTGCCTTGTGGAAACCTACTAAAGCTATAATTCTATAGACTTTTATAGAAGTTCTGGAGCATATCTGCAGGTCATGAAAAGGCTTAAAAAGTCAGTTGCTTCAAAAACATCATAGAAAGTATTTAAAAATGTTACTGGATTGTGCTCAATGGAGACTGAATACTGCTTTTCTGTGGAGTTTCAGTCAGCACTACAGCTATAGTAGTTTGGGATCTCATTGTTTTATAGTAGATCCATGCACCCATTTTCTGCTGTGTTTCAGGGTGCAGCTCATGCTAACTGATTAATTATATTACTGGAAGTTATTTGCTGCTGAGAAATGATAAAGAAATAAGTAGGAAATAATTACAGGCCTTACTAATCACAGATGTAAAAATTGTTGTCTTATCACTTTATACATACAGTATTTCCATGTTTTAGCCCTGTCTAAAGTTGCCACTTACTGAAATCTTTTTCTGTCTTCTGATGTCTAACATTGTATTAGTAAATTGGTGTAGGCCAATTATAATAATTAGATATTTTTGAATATTGCTTTACTCAATGTGGTATGTCTAGGCTTAGATATAATCCACAGTTTAAAGCTGCAACTATTTTCATTTGACTGGATATTATGCTAGATTAACTTCCTGACAGCTACACCTAAACATTTGAGGTTATTTCAGGTAGTGCACACCAGAAAGAAAAGGGGTCTCCGTAACACTGTTCCATAAATAATTCCTTATGCTGAGGATTCTTCAAACCTAACAGACATTGGTCACGTGATTGACAAAGTATCATCCCAGCTGTCTTCTAACTTCCAGTGAAACAAATGGACCAGTAGAAACCACTAGAATCTGACTCAATTTTTTGACTTTCCACTTTTCTGTTTACCTTGGCAGGCAGACTACAGTAGAGAAATTAAATGTCTGTGAAGTAGGGTAGAGTGTGTGTCAGTGCTGAAAGTTGCTGATCCCTCTCTGTCCCACTGTCTCCACATGTCCAGATCCAAAGAGATCAGCGCAGAGAGCGGCCACTTATGAGGAGGAAATCGGAGCTCCCCAAGGATATCTCCACTGTCACAGCCTTGGAGTTGCATAGGAGAGCTGAGGAAATGTTGACACATGACGGCCACTAAGAGACCCCCACAGATCCACCTTAAACCAGCAGCAGCATCCACAGAGAAACCACAGGCCCGCAGAGGCCAGCACAACAACAGAACTCTGTTTATCTAAGTTCAGCCCATCCCAGCACAACACAGAACTGAACAGTCCCAGCTCCAGCTGACACAGAAAATGTCTAAAGTCACACATCTAGGCCTGGTTCAGCTTTTCGGGACAAGTGGTGCTCAGTCCTTACTGATCCTCCGCTCCTCACCTATTTTCCCCACGTTGTTGTCCAGCAGAGACATCTGTGGAGCTGCATGACCATGACATGCACCGTGAATTTCGCTGTATTGTCGCTCTCTCTTTCCCTCCCTAATTTTTCTCTTTTCCTGTCCTATCAACTCGTTGTGTTTTTGGGGAGCTGTGCTGCCCCCTTCTGGTCATTTCTCTCAGGTGTTCTTTTCTGTGTGTATGCGTATGTGTGAGCTGTCTTCTCTTCTTGCCTTTTCTTTATAGATGTCAGGTGCTTGTACAAATAATATGAGGC
This sequence comes from Sandelia bainsii, assembly GCA_032362345.1. Lineage (NCBI taxonomy): Eukaryota > Metazoa > Chordata > Actinopteri > Anabantiformes > Anabantidae > Sandelia > Sandelia bainsii. The sequence goes on from JAUMHL010000017.1 coordinate 7,350,815, forward strand.
CCCAACTGGACCTCTTTGGTTTAATAAAAAAAAAAAATCTGATGATGAGAAAATGTCAGTTGTTTCTATATGTTTAATATTAGATATTTTTCTCAAAACGTTTAAACTAGACAGCTGTTTTAAAATTTTTCCTACATAATATATTAGGATGTCTTCTCAGAGTAAAACACACTTCACGTCAAACTGTTTTGTTTGCTACGCTGTTTGCTTGCTATTTTATTTGGTTGATCCTCTATTAGCCGTGAAGATTCATTGATAATTCTGTTAATCAGGGCAGGGTCGTCAGGGAGTTGCCAGTAGACTGTGTCTGGATTAAAATGTTCTGTTCGTTAATCAGTGCTGGTCTGACAGAGGTCAATTTTTTCATCGACCAGATCTCTGTTTTATAAAAAACTGCGTAGAAGACTAGATCAACCTCTCTCAATAATTTAGATGTATTTAATTGTGTAGGCAATAAGTCAACACAGATTGTGGAGTGTGTCTGTGGCTTTAAAAATGGTCAGATTTGATTGGTGCTTAGGATGAATACAGCTCGAGCCTAGTTTGCTGCACCAGCCACATCAGAGGGCATTACTTTTGGCTCCCCTCAATCGTACGAATGTGTTTAACATGCAGTACAAGTCAGTGTCATTCATATGAGAGGTCAGAGAGCTACATTGGCTTGTGTGGGATTTGGCAGAAGTCAAGCAGGCGGATGATGTGCCGATAGTGATTGCTATTTCTACTCTTCCTAAACAAGACCCTTTTATTTCTGAAACGCTTGTTGGAGATTAGACTGCGTCATAGATGAGGTTTGTTTGGTTTGAAGAGGTCAAACATAAGCCTTTCTTTTCACAGTGCCTTTTGTAGTCTAAGGTGATATTTGCTCAATCAAGAATCGAGTAGTAGCATGAAGAAAAGTGTCAGATGATTAAAAAAAAAAACTGAAACCTTAGTTTTCAAAAAAGGGAAAAAAAAAAAAAAAGTTGTGTTCCAGTCCATGCTCGGCTGCTTTGACTCCATCACATGCCTTGTTGAAGCTACAAGTTAATTTTCTAGTTAAAAGCTCGAGAGGAGGAGCAGAGTGGTTGCCTCCAAACCACTTCAGCAATGAAGCACTTCCTGATAACACTTGAATGAACATAGAAACACAACTGAAACAGCGAACTAGTGAAGAGTTGAACTCCGTGATGCTGTCTGTCTTGGTGTGTGGGATCACCTCCTCTGGGTGCGTGTCCACAAGAGCTAGCCCATTCCACTTTTAATTTATATTGTTGTTTGACTCCCCCCCCCCCCCCCCCCCCCCCCCCCCCCCTCACCCCCCCCCCCCCCCCCCCCCCCCCCCCCCCCCCCCCCCCCCCCCCCCCCCCCCCCCCCCCCCCCCCCCCCCCCC
>JAUMHL010000017.1:7357110-7401828 GCA_032362345.1 Sandelia bainsii
TGTAGTGTGAACTTTTTATGTTTTCCATAAATTTCACCCGAAAGCCAAATATCCCTAACTTTTTGTGAGTAGTGTATTTACTATTTGTGACAAATAATTAGTCAAAAATCAATAAAGTAGTGGCAGATTAATTGATCATGGAAATAGAAGTTTCCAGTCCTATTTCATGTGTTTTTATCAGCCCCGTTTAAGTATTTCTAACTTTCAAGCAGGAAATAAAGACAAATCTGATCTTGAGATCAGTAGTAAAACAGTAAAGTAAAACCTCATATTTAGAAGCCTCATATTTACAAGCATATGAATCTCTGAATCCTGATTATGGTGAGGACCGTTCAGATCTAACTGGGCCATCACCTCTGGTTTTAGATAAAGAAGAAAACCACAACCCTAATGGCTCTTTTGCCTACTTACAAATGTACATAAAAGTAAGTTTGTGTTTGTTTGCATGCTATATGCATGTGTTTGTGTACATTTATTTGTGAGATAAAATGGTAACAATGGCAACATCTCCAGCAATAATCCTATGGTCTGACAGTCTGGGCAAAACAAAGCCACACCAGGACCCTTTTCCACTGCGACTGTCTGAAACATACACACAATGTTAATTATTGTCCAATATCTAGGGGGAACCTGAGAACGACACTATTGTCTGCTGAAGCCATACTGACTCTTAAGCCCCCTTGTCCTTACAAGGCACACAGGTAATCATCCTGCTATATGTTGGGAAGATGAACCAGAACAGTGTAGACAAGGCAGCCTCAGCTGACCGTCTGGGAACTTGTTGCTCTCAACACATTAGGTCAGAACACACTTGAGGGACATGAAGGGCAAAAAACACTATGAACAGAGCACTGGCTTGTATGTGGAAATAAGACAAGGGAGGGGAGAGAATTCGGGGGAGGAGAATAACAGATAAGCAGAGAGACACACACAGAGGTCTTTCACACTCTTTTGCTCTTTTTCCACTTGACTGACTGATAGATGGATCTGCAGAAAGGGATGGAGGCAACCTTTGCAAGGAGGGGATGTTCAGATGGGAGCCTTTATCTATACAGCATGGGTGAATGAGTTTTGCATTTATGTATGTGCTGTTGGTTCTTTGCACTTACTGTAGGTAAGATTGACAGGTAAATGGTTTCTTGGTGCATTTTCATTTTAATATGGTAATTACATTATAATTATTTGTACAAAGTGTGGATTCCACCTCATATAAACCACTTTAAGTTCCACTCAGACAGGCTGTGAGCACATATGTACTCTGAAAAAAGACCCAATATCAAGCTAGCTAACTAGCTTCAAGACATTATTGCTGTAAACAAATGCTGTAACTTGGGGGAAAATGCTTTCAAAGTGAACATGGGATTTATTTTCTTTGAATTATTCAAGTTTTGCAAACAATGCATCATTTCTCTTATTTTGATGTATTATCATTTTCTTTTGAAGTTATGCTCTAAAAGAACAATAGCTTATTTGGAAATTAGGAGAAATATTGTCAGCAGTTCACAAAAATAATGCAAAGCTGTTCAATTTAATACTTGCACCTTTAAAAGATAAAACCCAGGGCCAGAATGTCATCCTTGATAACTTTGGATTTTGCACACAGGATACTTCAGTAAAAGTGAAATCACTCTGTTACAGGAGTTTCTTACTTCAGTGCTGCCTCGTGCACTTTCTGCTTTTGGTGCACAAAATTTTGAGCACTGTCATTGATATTTCTGTCAGAAAAGTAGAAATCTGCTGCAAGACTGGCATAAAACATCAAGTGGATAAACTGGTGCTCAACTAGCTGCAATCTCATAGCTTTTCACATCTTTGCCCCTGTATGATGCAGGCTAGCACCGCTAAATGGAACTCAGCTTGTGATCTTGGACAACAGGTGGGCAGTGTTAAAATGTCAGTGTCTCATGTAATGCACCTGGACCCGGTGTGCTCAACACTTCTACTTGCCTCTGTGTTGTGATGAATGCAAAAGACCGAAGAGCAATGAGCAGATTTTCATATGCAGCTCAGGGGTATTAACTACTGGAAGGCAAGTAGGTGGTATTCCCACTTCTGAACAGAGCCACGCGTCAGAGGTGCAGAGACATGCGTCATGCAGGGGCCTCACTGTACTGCGCAGCACTGAGGCTCTGAAGTGGAGGAGGATTAGAGATAAGAGAGAGGTTGGAGGGGAAGTCTGTATGTCAGGCAGCACTTTGATTTTGACTGGCATCTTACGGTATTCTTCTGATATTCTGAACACTTCACAGTGTACATTTAGTTCTGTATGTCTGACAGAATGATGACAGGAGGGATGGTACCATGACAAATAATTGCGAATGATTCACTACTGGAAGACATCCAAACTGTCCGTGTGATACTTGACAGACATTTTCTGTGTTTATTAAAATCTTGCCTGTCAGTAAGGGTCAGAATAAGGAATAAGTGTGAGCCTTAACTGTCTGTAATTTGACCAAAGCGTTATTACTGAGAGCAGCACCCAGTGACATCTGCAACTGCCAGATCTCCAGATAAATTGATCTCATAGCAACCAAATTGCCATGGCAACCAGGATACAGATGCCATGCTGAGGTGATATGCAGTGACTGGCCACCAGACTGACATTTTTTCCAAAAGAAAAAAAAACAAAAACAAAACTGAATGATTCATCTAGTTTCCATCTGTAAATTATTGTCTGCATCGTTTGCCTCCTGCCTATTCTTCTCACTCTAATTACTTTTTTAGCATTTCTCCAAAACAACCTCCTCTAACTGTTTTCAGTATTGATCAACGATGCTGTAAAAGTTGGTGAGCTTTTGCAAAGGTAACATTTGTAACTATGTTAATTATACAACTTCATACACAATATCTGTAATTTAGTTATAACTTTAGGTAACATCAAAATCTATACTTATCTGAGTAGAGAATATGCACTTGTCACTAATAGTAATAGAGTTTATTACTCACCTTTTTATCCAGAACTTTCCAACTTTCTGTTTTGATATCTCTAGAATTAATGTTTTTATAATAACAGTTTTATAAATATGCCAAACTAATCTTTTCTGTTACAATGTCTCGAGTTAAGCATAAATTAAAATACCAGTCAAAGGACAAGTTAATATTTTTTCTAGTCTGTTTTAACCCAATACTATGTGCCCATATGTACACTAAACACTGAAAGGGTGTGTAAGCAGTACTCATTTGCATACTGGTTGCAAAGGGATTCCTGTTTAAATTCACACCAGGGTAAGACAAACAAAATCTTCAGGCCTCATTTGGAGTAAAAATATGTTCCTAAGTTCAGCTATGCGGCTTCAGAAATCTAAGTGTAAGATTTTAGAGTAAACTAGTTTTTAGTGAAAAGTCCCTCTTTTTGTTACTATCCCCTCGAAGCAGCTCAGCAAAAACAAGAAGTGTTTTCATCAACTTGCTTTTGTGTGAATTTATGTATCAAAAATGAAATAAGAAAGTTGAAATATAAAAAAAAAGTTTTTATGCTTGTGGTGAAAACATTCATAGATATAAATCTGCCAGAGTGCAGACAGATGTGCATGAAGCTTGTGGCTTAAATGGTTGTCAAGCTTCATGCTCCACTGAAGGAAATGAAAATGTCAGATCTGTGAAGAGCAATGAGGAGACCAGCACTTATTTAATTACATTATCTCTTTCAACATTGTTTCCCTGATGCCACTGATTTGCGCTCATGCTACATGTAAGATGTACATGTATCTTTATGTGTCAACTCCTTATATTAAGAGTAGTAGATGAAAACACTTGTTAAATGGCATTTTCTTCAGCTGATGTTTTCTAAATTCAGTCAAATTCTTGCTATTTTACAAACTTGACAACTGTCAAAGGAAAATCACTAAAAAATACTAACTTTGGAGGATATTCCACTGATTAGTCTAACTCAGACTACTCAAGTCACATTAGTGTCTTCTTAACTTTAAAATGCTTTCTTGTTAGGAACAAAGAATGCTGATTTTGTCCCTCAGTTTTTAAAATAAAAATTGCTACAGACCAATATGGGCAAAGGAATGGTATAGTAGCACGCAGTAACTCTAGCAGTTTAAATAGTACATAGTACACTATAGTTTCAAGGTTTAACAAAATGTGACCCAGCTCTTTAAATGAATGTATCTGTGTAAATGTAAAATATCAGGCAAGATCTCAAAACTGGTCATGTAACTTCCATGTAACTTAACTTTAAATTAATAATTGTATATATCAAAGTAAATATCAGCATTTATTGTCATCTAAGGTCAAGTCCCCACTGAAAACAACTCCTTGCTCCTCTGATTCTTTCAGTCATATTATTATTGCTTATGCTGTGTGGATAGTTTATGAAATTGACTCCAATAGTGTTGTCTAGTCTAAGTTTATTATTAGTATATGTTGTTTATAGGTTATATTGTGTGAGCATTTCTATACGCTATATGAGACTTCACTCTCAGGAGCTAATATCCCTGCTCCACAATGCTCAGACCTGAGTCTATTAATAAAATTACATTTTGTCCAATACTGGTGTGTTGAAGCTACTGTGTGCCATGTGTTTCCTCAACAACTCCTGGCATCTCTGTTATTGTGTTTTATTGTACTTTTAGAATAATTTGAACCTTATTTAAAAAGTACAGCCCAATTCCTGTTTTTTAGTGTTGCACCAATTGGAAATCCTACATGTTAAAGTTATCCCACGGATCACTGTGGTCAGGGCATCTAAAATTATAACTGTGTTATAAAGTGCCTCTCCACATGGATACACTTAACCATGGTTACAAACCTTGTTTTCTACATCATATGACTTCAAAGGCCTGCAGCTAAATGAAAAGTCATGGGATTGTCTTGATGAAGAGATATCATTTCAGCAAGGCATTTTGAATCTTGCTAAGCAGTATTATAATAATACTAATATAATAATATATAATGATCATTTTATTTCACGAACTGTATGCAATAGTTGGGTTTGGGAATATTTTCTGACACAAGGCAGTAGTAAAGATACTGAGTCAGAGCAGTAGGGGTCGCTGTCTTGAGGTCTGTAAGTAATTCAATATGCAGAGGTTGAAGTCATGGGTGGAGCAGAATGATTGAAACAACAATTTCTGCAATGTGTACTTGATCTAGAATGCAACCTACAGAAAACAATGTAAAACAACTAGATGAGGCAGTTTCTGAAGAAATTACATGGGAGAGGCGATGAGTTTCCGCAAAGACGCTGATTGCTTAAAAGATGCTGACCGAGGAAAAATTATTGCAAGTTTTTATCTAAAAGTAGAACAAAACAAGAAAAGCTGAAAAAGAGAAAAAGCTGACAATGAAGAAAACTTGATGATAGTTGATAAAGAGCTACAGGATATTACATATTCTTTTACTTGAAAAATCTTGCATATTTCACAGTGTCATTTAACATCATTTTGCTGGTACTTAAAAATAATCCAACTCAACACTTTCAGCCATTCCTATGAAATTTGAGATATGAAGGCACTTATAATTAAGGCAAATGCTGAGACATTTCAGGTCAGAGAACAAGTTTTCCTACGTGTTGACATATAATTTGGTTATGGAAGATGAAAGTTGACTGAGGATGAGAACAAAAGAAGCAAAAAAGTTGATAAAAGTTTTAGGGGAGACCTAACAACTACCAACTGCCAAAACTAAAAAAGTATAAAAGATACAAAGATGCTGACTTTAAGGGAAAAAGTTGAATTTGTCTAGAAAGTTTAAATGATGTTTCTATGACGAAGTAGGACGATAGAGGAAGATGATGAAAAGAGGAAATTTAAAGAAAAAAGATGAATAAAATAAACAGTATAAAAGTTGAAAATTAGTAAGTAATAGTAAGTAATAGCACACGTCTCCTAAAGGAGACGCATCTTTACAAGTTTGAATGATGTTTCTACGGCAAAGCGTCTAGGGTGAGTTAGCCAGCGAAAAGAGAGAAACCTACTAACTGTGGCTGTGAAGCAGTGAGACTCAACCATCACTGTACATTTTCAGAAAAAAGACGTTAAAACTGTGTCTTAAACTGAAATAATACATAGGTGCCATTGTTTTTTTTTTAAATAACAGCTTTAGTGCAGCTTTAAATAGACATAAAGTGTACCTTTGTAAAAATAAAGCCAGAACAAACGTGACCACATCGTCGTATCTGAGGCACGCAGGTATAATTGATATTTTGCTCCTCCCAGGAATTTCCCTGCATCCTACATGGGATTATGACTTCAGACTGTTTTTGTTTCCAATAGTTAATAACATTATTGAACCATGAAATATCTTATTGAGATTAAATATCTTTTGTGTGATGGCCAAGACGGAAAAAAAAAATTGTTTGGTCTAAATCAAATCACATTTCACAACACAGTACGTGTCTCAACATGCCCCTAGTTCTACTCGGTGCCCCTTTGTCTGTTTAAAAGATATATGCAGAAATTAAGGTGAAGAAATGGCATTTTATTTTGCTCTCAGATGCCAGCCTTGTGTCCCAGGTTGGTGGATTACAATATAAAAACTAAATAAAACAAGAAGAAACAAAGCAAACAGAAACAGTAGGGATGAGAGGTTGACAGTTAATTTTGCCAAAGGCAGGATGATATTTCTGAAACGCAGGGAGTCACAGACCACACACTGGAGGAAACAGACACATGTCAGTCACACTTTGTGACTCATGTGTTGCTTGAAAAAGAACCCAACATCCCCAGTCAGTGCCCCAGTACAATATTCTCAAGCCGCTCTTGACACCTGTCTTCATGCTGTCTTCTTTTTATTATGTACATCAAGAGTTTGGACCATAGTAAATGAAAATGAAGTGGAAGGCCAAACATTTCTCTGATCAGTGTGAAGGAGGTTTGGTTTTTACCTTGTTGTCACACAGATGATCCTCTTACACTGAGAAAGGTGAATCTGTAGCCATTATGAACTAATTTTGAAGCATGTGGGAAATCTTAACACCTCACTGTTAAGAAAATGCTGTGGATCTCTGTACATTCATTCTCAGCCCATCAAATGCTGACGCTTTGTCAAATCCCATCTCCTAGACATCATTTCATCTCCTAGATAGACATAGATAAACTCTAGTGTCTGAATAATGATGAACAAATGCAGGTTTAATAATTCAGAAGTTACTAAAACAACTAATCAGGCAAAGGTCAGACAATAGGACCAGGTTCAGAAACAGAATCAAGGAATAAAACTAAATTAGCAACAGCAGGATGTGAAACACAAATCCACAGTGTGTGTGACGATCTGGCATCAAGCAGGTGGCACTGGCTGGTTTCAGTACAGGCAAATGAGGCTGATGAGAAAACTGGGAACAGGAGGTTGAGGGGGCAAGGAAGATATGGTGACATGAAATGGAGGGGAACGTCCGGGTATCAGGAACGAGAACGTTATGAAGGAATACAGGGGCCTGGGGAAGTGAGAATGTGGATGAAGGTAGAGACAGAAACAGAACAAGCAGGACTGGAATTCTGATACTAGCTGCAAAATTAGATGCTCACAGTAACTCCTCCTGCTGTCTACTGGCTCCAGTGTAAACCTATTCTGGGTAGTATTGAATATTTTGACTTGGGGCATGTCAAAACAAGGCTGGGAGTATTTTTCCAGACTGTAAATTCTGCAGTGTTTAAATGATAAGATTTTGGCTGTTGGTATTAACTCTCTGGCTGTTATCATATGTCCATAATTGCAGCAGCGTTTAAAATAGTATATAATAAAGTACTTTTGCCACTCAATGATTTCTCCGTTACTGAAAAAACACCTTGTTTTAGGTGTATGTTTATGGTCATATATGCTCAAGTTGAATGAGTGTATTAAAAAGGCTGCTCTTGTTCCATCACAGTTATTCCACATCCGCACTTTAACATCAGACAAGTCCCTAAAGCCAGAGCAAAACAACCATAAAATGTGACTGTCAAAATATGTACGGATGCAATCATGCTGTTATTATGGACATCTAAGAACAGCAATAGATTAAAGATAACTACGTGTCAACGTATTTGCTTGTTCAGACTGTTGTGCACGTTCCATAACTTTGTGTCTAATATTAAACCAAAACTTTCAATGTGGAATTTACAGGTTTTGCCAGGTATCTGACCACATAAGGAACTAGTTGGCAGGTAACTCTAGGCTGTATTTTGAGAGGCAGTGATCAAGCACTTGAATCAAACCCTTAGTTCCTGTGTGATTGTCACAGCTGCGCTTGGTTACATGGACGTAAGATTGCCTGGAAAAGCACATTGTCTGAAGCAAACAGTGACACAATCTGATAAAACCTAGGACGTTCTGTCCCTTCAGCTGTTACATGAAGCTGATGTGTTTTTACTGGTCTGTAGATAGATAAGACAAATCACACCTCCTTAAGGCACAGTGTAGTCAATTTTAAAACATGTATTTCTGTTCTAAAATGTGGTTCTCTAAAAAGGAGTTGTTGGTGAAGATGCTGTTTCCAATATAAACGACAGGTGTCGAGACTGTTGTTATTCATTTTCCTGATTCTGTTGCACCGATTTGTGGTGTTTTTTTGGCACAGATTTCTGCCATAGTGACACAAGAGTAAATAGCTGGTGTTATCCTCTAGCTTTAGATCACCACTGTAATCTTGTAATAGCTCTTTGGTCAAACATTGCTGATTGACTGACACTGTTTTATCACTTTACTGTTGTGTTTGTGCCTGTAATTGATTTAATGGGTTTAAATGGGGACAGTTTTGTTTCCTTTTTAAAACAGTGAAGGAGTTTTGGGAGGTGGTGCCATATCGGGTCCCCTCAGCCCTTGCATAAGGACATACAGGACCATACGTTATATGCATGTGGAGATATGAGAATCACCTAAGCCATGAAGGAGCCTAACACACAGTAGAGACTCCATGTGCAACCTTCAGTAATCACCTTGCTCTCTAATCCTAATTATATGTCACAATGTGTCTGTGTCAACTCTTGGTCCTATCTGTGTGTGTACATTTACAGTATGGAAAAGATGCAGGGAGTGAAAGTTACTGTACTTACAGAAATAAAATGTTAAATTGCCAAACATGTTAACTTTAATCTATTGTTTATGAGTGATCTTCTCCAGTAATGCAACATTACTATATATAGTTTTGTATATAGTTTTAATTCTTTGTGAATCACTTGTCTTCTGACTCAGATAAATCAGTTATGACTTTACTTATTTTCTTCAATTACCTGCCAGATCTAAAGCACTATTTGTTCAATTGTGAAAGCTTTTAAGGCCTTTTGCTTAATCATCACAACAGTTTCATGATGCATGACGACTCTGATTAACCATATTACACAACATGAGTTTTGATTTCTGTTCCTTCTTTTGCCCACACACCAAAAGGTCATTTCTAGTTTAACCTTTTTTTTTTAGGTTAAACTGTTTAGGTTTGTTGTGTCATTTAACCTTTAGGCCTATTTTATAGGCCTATATATAAAGATATTTTCTAGCTTTTTAACAATCACGAAACATCATGAAAAGCCGCACATTAAGAAGGTGTGACGTCACCAGATTTTAGGGCTTAAGACATAAGCTTGAAAGTGAATCAAATATATTGTAATTGGCCTCAAGGTTGAGATTATAAAATAAATTCATCATAAAGCCGTGATCTGACATTTATTAAAAACATTTGTTCAGTTACACTGTATCAACATTGCATCGTTTGGCAATCGATTAAGGCGTCCAGCGTCCAACACGAACCCGGTGTCACAAACATCAGTGTCGGTTTTCTGGCTGCGCCTTTTAAAAACCGAACTTCACAGAAACACCCGAGTTAAGATATTAGACTGAACGCACGCATACACACGCACACGCACTCACATCCACACACACACACACACACACACCAGTATTGTAGAAAAATAGAGTGATCATTAATTGAATCCCGTTTCAATTGATTCTAGACTTTTCCATACAAAAAATAAAGAACTGACTATGCTCACTCAGCTAAGGTCAAGACAAACACAATGTAACAGCCTACGGCCTATAAATGAGCTTCAACATGACTTTCGGCTATTTGTCAAAGAGTCCTGAATATATTTATGCAAAAAAACAACAATGTGCCATGTGTGAACATTCGATAGCAGCATCTGAATACTTTGCACTGTGGACTGGACACTTAAGCATAATGAACAGAGCAGCAGATAGTTCATGTTCAACTACACATCGAGTACCGCTGTTTGTGAATTCACCAAATCGTTCCTGTACTGCTCCAGCCAGTTTCTAAGCTCAGAAATCCGGTATCCCTCTGGACCTCTGCCTCCCTGATACACCACCCTCTCATCCCTCACGATGTAAAGTCTCTCAAAGTAGGCTCCATACGCGGCGTTGGATGAGTTGTCCATATTATCCACCACCACGTTGCCCCCGGGCACTTCGGTGAGCATCAGTTGAGCGGCTCTCAGTCTGTCCTCCAAGCAGCGGTGCTTAGGGATCTGATACGGCGCGTCCGAGCTGACCCAGCCGTCAGACGGATGCGCCTCCTCGATGTATACAAGTAAAAAGTCCGCAATGTCTGCGTACTGGCTTACGACGCGCTGAAACGCCGCCAGGCGCGTCATGAATGGCGGTCAGGAGCAGCTGCCAAAGTTAAGAATGAGTGGTCTCTTCTCTTTCATACAGTCCAGGATCCGGACCTGCCTCCGCTCCTGGACCAGCACCACCTCGGTGTTAGGCGCAGTGCGCCCGAGGTGCGCAGATTTGAGAAAGTCCAATTTCTGGCCGTACCACACGGCCCTGAGGGACTCCAAGGTGAACATCTTATTAGAGTCAGAGACGCACACCGGTGGGTCATCCGGGCTGTCTAGCTTCTCTCCCATTTTCAGCAGCACTTTTTTCCTAATGCACAAAAAATCCAGGAACCATAGCATCACGGCGGCCAGGAGGAACCGGGGCAACAGCATCAGGCACAGGGCTGCCTGTTTCAGCGCCCTCGCCATTTGGACACCACAAGAGTCGTGCATCATCCGTTCCCCTGCCAACAGGATGCGACTGTGCCGGCGAAAGCGACAAGTCTTTATTCACCTTTACCCATCGGAGAAAACTATCTGACGCATGTAGCCACTCTTTTTATAGGTACAGCAGCATTTGAATAATGACAAAAAAGAAAAAAGAAAGAAAGAAAAAAAAAAACACGCCTCCGGTACCCACACCGCCCACTCACATGGTGGGGATTACCTCCCGTAAACTCTGGGCTTCAAAGATCCAGAGAGAAAAAGAGAGATAGAGAGAGCGAGATAGATAGAGAGAGAGAGAGAGAGAGAGAGTGAATGACTTGTCTCCAATCCACATTTGTATATAAAACATGTGTGTGTGTTTTTTTTTTCATCATTGTGAGACACTCAGATTAGTTTTAATTGGTTGTAGCTGAACGCACGGTTGGTCCGGAACGTCGTAAAAAGACAAACATTTGAGTTCACGTCATTCTGCATGTGAACTCAGAGCTCCCTGTGATGGCAGCAGGATCCTCTGTAACCACTAGACGGCGCTGGATTCATACAGAGTGTAAATGCTGGATGACTCATTCACTGATCATCTGTGGGGCCCCTGAACACCTTGTGGGGAATGGGAGGCAGTATAAACCTGCCACCACCAGTTTTAAAAGTGAAAGATATTTAGTATTTCAAAGTTCAAGTTTTCTTTTGCTAATTTTTTCAGCCCTGTGCTAGACTGGCGACCTGTCCTGGGGGGGGGGACCCTGCCTCTCACTCAGCTGGGATTGGCTCAAACACCCCTGCGACCCTTAACAGGAAAAAGTGGTTTTGTATAATGGATGGATGATTGTGATTTTCTGAATAGCCTATACATTACCTATTTTGAATGCCCTGCTGCGAATAGGTTTTTGGCCTCAGTAGAACTCATCTGGTAAATAAAATATTAAACAAAATAAAATAACCTGTTAAATTATTCTTATTTTCAAATTTATCTTGTCTGCAACGTGATAACTGTGATCTTAACCTTGACCACAGCAGGACTGTCAGTCACATCACCTTGAAACATCATCCAATCCATGCTTGGATCTATTTCTCTGGCAGCATGTGTCCGACCATCTATTCCACCCTCAACACTGTCGCCCTCATTAGTGTATGTATTTCTTTTACGTTGTCCTTCTTTTTCTTATCCCCCCTACATCTCCTTTGTTCCTTTTCTGCCCCCTGCGAATTGTCTCTCTATGGCTCCTGTGTGTCATCCGCCTCCTCCAAAACAAACAGAAATATATACTCTATTACTGTCAACAAAAACTGCCTCCTTACTGACGGAGTTTCATTCTCTCAATCGACAAACACTTTCACTGAAAAGATGGATACTGACATAGGTTATGCTGTGCACACTGTGATGCTGACCCTAAAACACAGAGAGATACTTTGTGAGAAAAATGCAGAGGTGGAGGAAGATGTAAAGCACAGGACAATGAAGAGGAGAGATGCTTTATACAGAGGAGGCAGACGCTCAAAGAGCTTCTTCTATCACTTTGCACAAGACATTACATTACTCAAATTACTCAAAGAGGTGGTATAGTCTGCCAATGCACAAAACTGTCTGGGTCACATGTAGACATACTGTATACAGATTCATAGGCACTTGAAAAATCAGACTTGAAAATCTTCTTGATATGTAATGATGTGAGATGAATGGTAAGAGGAGGAAATCACCAGGAATAAAGTGAAGAAACTAAAGTGAGTTTTTGTCCCCTTAAAGAGAGACGATGTAAAAGAGAGCGAAGTGATACAGGAAATCACTTCAACAAAGAGAAGATCTCCAGTAGACAGACTGCAGATAGTGGCCATTATTTTACTGTATGGATTGTTTGATTGTTTAGCAACTAACACTGCACTCACTGAAAAAGTTGCAGAGATATTAGAACATGGCAACAAGAAAGACAAATCCAAAATTGATCCAGGTTAGCTAAAGCACCCCCTTTTCTAGTCTTTATGCTTAGCTGAGTTAATCCCCTCCAGGCTGTCAAACTGTTCATTTAAAATGTTTGTGGCATCTAAGGAACATTATTCGAAATGTGATATCTAAACAGCTGTATTCAGTAATAACTAACTTATTCCCAATTATTTCATATTCATACAAATTAGATTTATTTGACATAAATCAACAGCTGACATATGGGAGAGATGAAAAAATCTAGTAAAAAAGGGACAAAGATCTCTGTTAATTATGTGTGATAAACCTGCATCTGCAAAATAAAAGCTGTCAAATAAATATATTGAAGTAAAAAGAACATTAAACGGAAATACTCCAGTAAAGAACAAGTACCTCAAAACTGTATTCACAGTAAGTACAGTACTTAATTAAATGTCCTCAGTTATTTACCACCTCTATTAACTAGTAGTAATTAACAATTAAAATAGACACAGTGTAAAACAGACAAGCTTAGTTGTGTTTTCTGTAACTTTACTTGAAATACAAGTCAAACTGAATCTGCCCTAAATGTTAGTTCTCATTTCCCAGGAAAACTGCATTTGTGGAAAACTACAGCAACCACCAGCTGATCATCAGACTGCTCGTGTTTCCTGCCTCATTTGACATCTTTTTTAGTGATGAATTAGTCATCTTACCAGTCAGTTTGGTATGGAGCATTTGAAAGAAAATGAAAGAAAACAAAGAAATACGTGTATATCAAAGGGTTGCTTCAGTTCATTATAACTTGAATCTTGAGAGCTACACCTGCACTAAAAGCACAGACAGCCAGGCTGAAGGGAGGCACCTGGAACTGTTTAGGAGCCTTGGCACTTGAGGTTTCTGATGGTTTCACAGCACTCTAAAGAGAACTGCAGACAACCTGACAAAAAATTGCTGTAACAAACAAGATGTGCACCTACATGTCTGACGTCTTAACTTTAACATCTGCAAGTGTGAAATTTAGTAAACAAAATAGTAGAAAGGAATTCCAGGCAGATCCATTATGAAAAGCCATCATGATCAATCATCAATGAGCACAGTATAGTAGACAATGAATAGAGGAACACTGAGGAGCTTAAAATTGGTTTGTAGCTTATGTTTCTTCAAAACAGTGTCAACAAAGGAGAAAATAACAATATAATTCAATATACTCAGAAGAAGGTGCTCTCCCGTTTTCTTTATTTTGTTATAAACATCTCAGACTGAAAATAAGAACTTTATGCTCAAGCTTGCACATCGGACATGCATTTCACATCGTACAATTAAAAAAGACAGAAATAGAAATATTTTATTTTGATGAAAGTTATGAAAAAAGGGTGAACAGTGCATTTTCTCTTGAAATGGCGGTGATTCAGACGCCTATGTGCAAATGGACCGCCCCGGGCACCAAAACTCCAGCTAACTGATGACACACTGTCTCATGAAGACTATCGTTCTTACTGTAGCATGCAAACTTCATTCATTCATTCATTTCATCCCAGTCTTACCAAGACCTATATTTACAAGATGACTCACTGTCTGTGTACTGAAGCTTTGTATAAGGCTGAAGAAAGAGGCTTGATCGCTTGTTATAGAACGAAGGCAATAATCTAATGCCTGTTCATATGAATGTAAGTCTTGTATTGGATTATAAGCATGTAAAAATGTGTTTTTTATGAGATGATGCAAGATGTACATGTGGGATTTTAACAAGAAGTTGCGAAATGTTGAAAATAAGCCAGCACATTTCCAAGAACAGATTATTAGCTGATGTAATATCGTACTACAGTTATAATTTGATCACTGAAATGCAAGGTGTTTACCACTAGAGTAAAAAACATCAGCAATCAAGTACTAACAGTGTCAGTAATAGAGAAACTACTTAAATACTTAGAGTGCTACAATTCAAAGTTCCAGTGAATTTGTTTTTTCCCCACTAGTCTGGTAAATAACTGCTGTGATCTGGATTTTACCGCTGGCGTCTTTCAGTTGTTTACACCCAGGCTAAAGGAAGAAAAGAACATGTGCACTGGTTTGAGGACAATTCCTTCCCAGTGTTGGTTTCTTGGGCTGAATCTGATTTTCCTAGAATCAGTAGGCCTTCTAAGATCAGCTTGGGTTCATCCATGTGTGACCAAGAGGTCAGTGCAGGAATACTAATTTGCCTAAGCTCATTAGCAAAGACTGTCAACATACAAATACTCAGACACTGCTTCTTCAAATCACAGACCTTGTCCTTATGTGCACACATTGACCACTGAAAATCTGCTAAGCACATGATTGCAAATGAGATAAGATGAATAGGATATTGATTTACACTTTCACTTCCTAGATTACGCTGGCACCCTTAGGTGCTTCTCCCTTAACCCTCACACCAGTCACCTTTACCTTTCAGGAGCCTTCATTCACTCAGCAAATCAGTTTTATCCGTTTATTGGGTAAGCATGCCGGTTGTTGTTAGCAAGTCTTTTCAGCATGTAAAACATGTGTACACACAATAATATAGCATCAATTCAACATAACAAATAAATTATATAAAATGAGAGAGAAAAACAAAGACAACAGTGTTTTCAGTTGTTGCACATTAAGGCTTTTAGATCACTACCAAAACAATTCCTAGTAAAAGCAATGTGTCAAAAGTTTTTTTACGCTTAAAAACTCATGAGAATTGCTTTTTCATTGCATAAATACCTCTTTTTGTTGAAACCTCCTAGTCTGCCACCACAATCCCACAGCTACTACTGCTTTTTACATTCTCAACCGCTAGATTGACAAGTATGGCTTAATGAAACACTGGCGGCCTGAGCCTTGATTCTGTTTTTTTCAGAAATAAACTGCTAGAACCCTAGCAGACACAGCCAGAATCTTGGCATGGGAGCACAGCTCATACAAGGACATCCTAGAATAGAAAAAACAGCCTGGACTGAGCCTCAGGCAAAGCACTAAGCATGGCTGGGATCCAACCTTAACCACTATTAACACTACACTGGAGAGTGACTGGAGAGTCATTGAACACACATGGCAGGATACACACACGCAGACACATACACATAAATACATATATACACAGTGTATACACTATGCAAACGTGCAAATGTGTAATGTACATTATATTATGTACATTATACTGATGATGTGTGACATATCCATGAAAACCTTGGGGATTTGCAAAG
The DNA here is from genome assembly GCA_032362345.1 of Sandelia bainsii. Taxonomy (NCBI): domain Eukaryota; kingdom Metazoa; phylum Chordata; class Actinopteri; order Anabantiformes; family Anabantidae; genus Sandelia; species Sandelia bainsii. The sequence goes on from JAUMHL010000017.1 coordinate 7,373,145, forward strand.
AAGTAGAACACATGTAAAATGAAGAAGAAACATCTATGATTCTGCCCTATTTCTATTAGTTCTAGGTTAAAAATAATATTTAAGCAGATTGGTTGCACTGACCATCATCTCGAGTTTTATCCCTTTCACTGAAGCACACATTCATACAACACTAAGGTGGATTTGATCTAAATTCAAACCGGGGAAGTTTAAGTCAAAATGTTATTCTCAGCAAAGAGACCAGACATGACTGGACTAAGGTTTCTATAGGGGTAGTGCCTTGCACTCAAAAAAATGATCCAGGATCATCAACAGAAAATCAGTACGTTAAGCTGTGTTAACTGAGAGATAGAAAAGCAACGCCATCAGAGGTGTAGAATTAGCAAAATAAAGACCCTCTAGTAGTGGTCTTAGAGGAGTATACACCTGGAAATAAACAGAAAGTTTCAGGATTTAAAAGTATAAAAACACAAAAAGTTATGACGTGTAAGACATGTAAGAAGAAATATTATATTATAAGATTCGGTGCTATTTCTAGAAGAGCAATCTTAATTTTCAGTAGTGCTTTTGACTATTCATGGTTTAAATATAACTCTGTCCCTCATGCTATTTGAGTATTTGAGTAGAATAATTACTAAGCAACCTTTATGTAGTCCCTCTCAAGCTGATTCATCCATGGATTCTTCAATGCACACTAATGCATCACATTGGATCTCCAGCGTCCGTTGTCAACAAGAGTAGTGCTGATACACCAACATTATCACATCACACAGCCTGGTCATTTAGACCAGAAAAATAACTAATCTGTTGTGTAGATAAAGAGTAAATCCTAAGAAGATACGTATGCGTTACATAGTGTTCCTCACTGCAGTTTAACAGGGTACTCAGAAATGAGTTTCGCTGGCTCTTTTGACTTTTCAGCCAGAAACGCCACCAAAACTAAGCAGATAAAGCCAGAACAAAATCTGCGCCATGTCAGCTGGGGTTTGATATGATACTGCTGCGAAACTGAAAGACTATTCTCAAATGTCAAAGCACAGAGTTATTACTCAGAAGAGATTTCCAGTAAGGCTAATAATGTGATTTTGATTTGGACAGGAATTTCAATTGTGTTTGGTTCATTTCCAAACCTTTCCCCAAGCCAGCCTTTAGTGTGTTTTGAAGATTGCTTGTCATTATGGCCTGATAACAGGGGATTTTTTGGGCTAAGTCTTCCCAGAATTGAGCATTTATTTGACCCACTTGGAAAATAAAAACTATTAATGAGAGCCAAAACCCCAACACAGAATTTACATGTCATTCCTTTAATTTTAGACAGTCGACAGGTTTCAACGAAGGCAAATCCCGTTTGCCATAAAGGTTCACATTTTTGGTGCAGTATATTTAAGTCCATTGGTATTTGGAAAGTGACTTCATTTGACAAGGCCAATTCATTTGGTGGCTGTACAAAGAAGACATTTGTTAAGATCAAAAGATGAAAGACAAAAGGTCAGAATTTCAGCTTTAATTTCATCTATATATATTAAATAATAATAATAATTTTAAGTGAGCAAAAGTAGTGAAACATGCGACTGACAGGTGACTATACTCTTGGTTTGTAGTCTTGGGCTTTACCTGTGACAACTGCATTTGTTGTTAAAAACAATAAATCAACATAAAGACCATAAAGTTGTCTATGGAGGAATAGCAAACCATTTTGCATCTGAGAAAAGAAATAAATGAATACAAGAATTTACCAAAATGTTCCACTATTCCTTGAAAAATGTACAGTATAAGCTAAATAAATAAGGGTTTTTATTAGATATTAAAATAAACATTTTGACAAAGTTAAAAAATAAAACAGTATTATCTTGATATTTTGTGTTTTGTAAGTTTTTTGCCTGTAAAGAAAGCTTACGTATGGTTTAGTTTTGGTTATTTCCGCTTCATGAAAGATGTCACTGGAACAGTTTTAAGACTATAATCCTTGATATGTGAAGTATTAAGACATCCATATATTTGGGGTTTTACCAACCTTAGGAACCTCAACTGGCTAAACACAGCATATTTAGAACAGGAAACCTTAACTCTGTGCAGTCTGTGAAATGAATGGTGAGCTCATCTCTACTTTAAGTATTTATTTTTTAAGTATTAAGTTTAAGTATTTTTACTTTCACAGGTTCTTTGATAAATTAAGTTAAAAATTAATAAAGAACAGAACACCCTTTGTACATCACAGCATTTATACAATCATCATACGTAATTAATAAAGTGCAACACCTTAGACATGTTAACATGTTTACCTTAAAAATGTTGTTATATTAAAATCTGTGGATTCTGATGGGACACAATACAACTTTCAAAATAGTAACATTTATTTCCAAATACACATTTTTTGTACTATTATTTATGTGCCATGATCTCCTAGTGATTTTGGGATTAATTTTGAAATATGACTTGATATATCTTTGTTATTCATTTGATATAAGTAATAAATGGCAACTTTATCTTAATGCAGTATTGCTTAGCCTTTTCAACACACTGTGGCTGAAACATTTGATGTTTTAGCTTTCTACAATGCAGCATTACTCTGACACATACTTTGCACATACACATACTATACAATTATTATTGATTAAATGTGATTACACACCTCTGCCAAAGCTGCACATTCATTCAAGATAATGTTACAGTACGTTCTTTTAATCTGTATGTTTTCTTCAAGTTGTCACGCTGTCTCTCAAAATGGCTGTGTGAATCATTGCTTACGTGTGTTTAGCCTATCAAGTATCAGATTAAACTCCAGTACTGTGATGTCTGTATGTTGCTAATCTGTCAATTAGCACCATACAGTTAAAAGTGCTCCAGAAACCTTTGCACTTAAAGCTGATATGAATTTCTTGAAGGAGTGTCACTGAGCAAAGTTGTGCATAATTTAGAAACCACTTTCCTGTTCTCTCATGAGCTGTTTTCACCTCACATGACCTAAACTCTGGTTTACGTGGCTGAGGGATCATAGCCTCACACAGATTTGCAGCTGAGCTGTTAAACAGTCTCTAGTATGAAGGAATTTTCTTGGTTTGCTTGTTCTCTTCAATAGAAGCAATTTTAAAATGTGTCTGTGTTCTATTTTTTCCCTGTCATGGATTATTTAAAGATTATTTGGGGCTTTTGTGTCTTTATTTGATAGTCGACAATTTTAGCAAGACAGGAAACCAGGGTAGAGAGAGATGGGTTTAACATGCAACAAAGGTCTGCCAGCTGGGACTCGAACCATGGACGTTACAGTTACACAGTATGCGTCTTAACCACTTGACAGATTCTTTTACCTTTCATGTCTTTTTTAAGGCATGGCTGTGACATATTAAAGGACATCTCCAAAAAGTAAACTGCACAGACAGCTCTACACACTTGTATCTTGCATGAGTACACACAACACACACTTTTATTACAGTACTTTTATTAAAAAGCTTAGAGAAATATCAAACCTACATCCAGAAATTAAAATAGACAATATTATTGACACCATGTGAATCTTTGGATTATTTATTTAAGCTTGATGGAGACAGATTTGGGTAGGTCTGTATTCGGTCCAAGACCAAACACAGCTAGACCACTTTGGGACTTTCCCCCAAATAATATAGTCTTAAATACTCATAAATGCCAAGATACCAAAACAAGGGAGTTTCCACCAACTCAGACTAGACTGCAAAGAGATTATGACATATATATATTTTTAAATTAACAGAATTTAGGATGAGTCACTTTGTTTTAACAAATTCAGGACCAAATCTGTCACTGAAAGTACAGTATACCCCCCAGCAAAATCTAACATTGAGTAATATGAAACACTACAGTGCCCACTTGTTTCAGAAAATTATTTAGCCCTTTTTAAAAGTGATGGAATCTACTTGCATCATGTTTTTGAGGATTTACATCTTCACTGGGAACAAATGTGGTTGGGACTGAGTGTCTCAGACAGGCTGGGAATTTTGGGAAGCCCAGAGAAACTGTCTAATGCGCTGCTGATTTTGGTTTCTTTAAGGGATTTGTTGATAATATAAAAAAATACAGAATGTCTCCATGGTTAAGTCACATGTAGAGCAGTCAGTAATCCTGTTTCCAAAAACAACAACAAAAAGTTCCACCACTTAGCAAGAGATGCACAAAAGAATGAGGGAAACAGTACAGAATTAGCATGTCTCCTTGAGTAAAGGTTTAGTCACAGCATAATTTTAAACAGCTAAATTTATTACTAAATTACATTTCAGTGAAACGGATGCAACCAATATGCTAATAGGAGTAAATCAGATTTCCAATGTGGAGTTCTATTTTGAGGTTTTATTATATTAGGTAGTAGGCTATATTCCATCCATTTTCCTAACCGCTTGTCCTTGTAAGGGTAGCGGGGGGTGCTGGAGCCTGTCCCAGCTGTCATCGGGTGAGAGGTGGGGTACACCCTGGACAGGTCGCCAGTCTATCGCAGGGTTGACATATAGAGACAAACAACCATGCACGCTCACATTTGCACCTATGGACAATTTAGAGTCACCAATTAACCTAACATGCATGTCTTTGGATGGTGGGAGGAAGTTGGAGCACCCAGAGAGAACCCACGCAGACACAGGGAGAACATGCAAACTCCACACAGAAAGGCACCCCGGCCGACCCGGGGATCGGTACCCGGGGAAAGTACTTAGGTGTCCAACGTTCACAAATATACACAGATTAATTTTGCTGAGCCACTTCCCAATGTGGCCTGATCACCATGTCCCACGGTCACAGGTGATCTGTTAGTCCTACCAGATCTCATCACAGTGCCTCTCTGGTTGATATATTAACAAATGATTACCCAACTGTAGCAAATGGTGACACCCTGCAACAAGTGCAGGCGTATGGGATTATATGTCATACAGTATATGACATAGGGGTTCATACGAACTGAGGAATGTAACATGACACCAGCATTTGAAAAAGAGAAATGGATAAGAAAGACAGTGCTACGTGGACTACTGGTTACATTTTCTTCTCTAACGTCAATTTTAATCAGATTGTAGTCCTGGCATTACATACTGTACAGCCATTCTACAAACCTCAAAGTTCCCATTAGCTACTTTATTTCAATGTAATACAAATGTTTTATTATTAATTATTTAATTTAAAAGTGTCTCCGTCCCAGCAAATTTGTTTTGACATCCAACTGACTACAATTCATGACAACAGACACAGGCATTTCGTTGACCGTTTCATATGTCTAAGGTCATTGGTCTGTCTCAGCAACACTTAGTCAGTATTTATGTTTCAGCATGAGAGCTAATAACACCAAAGGATCAGACTTTAAATCAGGTGAAAATGAAGGTCTCTTTTCCTCTATACTCTCCTCCACTTTTTCATGGTTAAATTTCAAGGATAAAAACATATAAAAAATACTGTATGTAGTATATGTATTGAAATGCTAAATTGGTTTGTGGACCACTCAAAAAGTCTGGGCTGATGTTATGTTTGATGCAGACTTATGATTTATGTAACAGTCTATTACAGTTACCTTTCTTTTCCATTACACATCTTTTTCCTTTTCTTGTATTAATTTTCTGGTCTCCACAAAATTGGGCTTCACTACATTTTTCTATTTTTAAGGGCATGTTTCTGAATGCTTCCTATGCTTCTCTTTTTGAAGTTGGAATAGATTTTTGCAGTGTATGAATATATATTTAACTTCTTCAGTCCTCTTTGCTTTATTTATTTAGAGATTTGTTCAATTGTGCTTCAAGGAACATCCTGTACCTACAGTACGTTGGCACATACTGTGCTAAATCAAACAGTGAGTTGGGAAAGGTGCTTAATTACGTAAAACAGTGTCATTGCTTTTGTTTGATTTCAATTCTTTTCATGAGAAAATCTGAACTTTGTCCTGCATTTCTTATGATGATCCTGTGCTTCTGCCCCTCATGGGGCATCCCTGACGTGCTGCTGTGTCTTTAGATGTTCAGTGCTTTTATGAAATGAGAGAAGGAAGGCTGGACGCTGTGAGCAGCTTCGGTTACCACAACACCGAGCCAGAGGGTGTTTATGCTGCTGTTACTATGGAGATGTACCTCTCCACAGTCTGTTATGTAATAAAGTTTTAAAATTCATCTTTCTGAGGATGAAAGAGCTGTGAGCATCAATCCTCTCAGACAGTGAGAGAGATACAGATTCAGACAAAAGTGTTTACAAAAGTGATCTTGTAACCAAGTTGCTTATGATTGAGATGACACAAGTTCATTATCACTATATTCACATATTTTTACTGATTTTCATTTACCTGCATTTATGAATCAGTGAGTCTTTTACTGTTCATTTGTTTCAATATTAGTGAAAATGTCTCCAACAACATTTAATATCAGTGAAAAATAATGCACACATGTTCAGATCTGGTGTATCTGATAAGGTTAAAGCTCAACATTAGGCACATGTAGATAGAGAAGGGAGGTTTCTGTTCTATAATAGTTGTACGGTAGGAATAGTTCTTTAGTGAGGGCTTACCTTTTCTGCACCATAATCCTTAACAGCTGATCAAAATCTTCAGTCCTGCACAAGACTAAAAGTAGTTATCTAGTGTACTAGACCACCAAACCAATTCATCTCACCCTCTCTAATTTCAGTATCATGACATCATCTCTCTTTGCCAGTGCAAACCCATAACTAGATTTGTTGTTAAACAACCAAGCAACCTGAATTTCTTCCTATAGTATTACATGTAGTTCACAAACATTTGCTCAATTTCACTGTTTTGTATGTAGCTTGCCTTAAGGATTCTTTGCAGAGCTTCTTGTAACTGAACAAGGCTGTCTTTACAGTCAGTGTTTGTCACAAATATGCATTCTATGTATCCTTACTCATAAAACATTTGGAAAGCCATTTGTAAAAATAATATCCTGCATAGTGTAACCATTAAAACATCTCACATAAGCTTGACTCACAGTGTCTGGTGGATGTGTAATAAGCAACTTTAGTAGGTGATAATTTATCAATAGTTGTTTTGAGATATGCAGTGCAGCCCTGAACTTATGTAGACATTACCTGGAGGAGCTTTATGTTAGAACATAAATGTCTGAAGCAGTTGAACCTGACATTTAACAGATTTTGCCCTGCCAGCTCCTTAGTAGGAAGTCAGTTTAATGTCCAATTGAGCCCATGTGTGAATAGAACAGGTCATTGTCTGGACAATTCACAGCAAGTGAATAGGTGTGTTGATAACATTTCTACCATGTGACTGGTGCAAAACCAGAATAAAAAATTCTGGGGGTGGTAAAAAAGGGTGATTTACATGAAGATGTCAATGAAAAAACAAGATTCTGGAACATCTGGCGGTAAGGGCCGCAGAAGTTCAAGGAAGAGACTAATTAGTTTATGCTTCAATGTGCTGCAAGCAAAACACTGCAAATTCCATACATCAGACACAGACACTCTCCTGCATGTGTGAAAGGGCAACTCGGGACAATGTCTGGACACTGCGCATATGACGTATACAAAAAACGGTTTTGGAAGTTTTTTTCAGAATTTTCAGATGTTTGAAATTTCTGAGAGCCATGCGAACATACTTAATGAAATTATCTGAAAACTGGCAAATAAAATTGTGAATGAATGTGCGAATCCATCCACTACTGTTATATGGTAACACTTTACACTACTGATACACTAAGGAGTGGGTTCACTCAGCCTACATTTGTGTACCATTAAATACAGAAGAAAGCACAATGAGGTCAGGGTCAAACCCGATAAACACTTGAATTACGCTTGCAGTTGAATGCCTCTGCTAGCCAGTGACGCTGTATTTTACTGTCCAGACTCAGATTCTAATAACTTTATGCATGAGTATATATGAGATATAGCCTTGATGAGACTAAGACATGCATGAGGTCACAGTGAACTTGACCGTTGACCTTTGGCTACCAAAATCTAATCAATTCATCTTTGACCCCAAGAAATCCCTTCAATGCATTTTTGAGAGATCACATTCACAACAAGAATTGGATAAACATGAGGTCACTGTGACCTTGAGCTCTGACCTTTGGCCACTAAAATCTAAACAGTTCATTAAGGAGTCCAAGTGGACAGTTATGGCAAATTTAAAAATTCCCTCAGCGCATTCTTGACATATCAGTTCACAGATTGGATGTAGGTGAAGTCACGACGACCTTGACCTTTGACCTTTGGCCACAAAAATCTAATCAGTTCACCACTGAGTCCAAGTTGACAGTTCTGCTAAATTTGAAGGTATTTCCTTCAAGTTTTCCTTACATATCACATTCACAAGAATTGTATGGCCGTTTGAATGGACTGAAAACATAATGCCTCCGGCCCTGGCTATTGCTGGCACAGATGCAAAAAATGATGGAAAATACTGTAGAAAGCATGGTTGGAAATATGACATTTCTGTTTTTTTGTTAGGTACTTATTTGCTACGGTCTCCTCATCGGCCCATATCCCTAATGTTTTTGTCTCTCCAGGGAAGGGGAACTTATATGCTTCATTTACGTGACTGTTGATTTACTTTGACCATTTCCATTGCATTTTTTCAAACTGATTTTTTGATTGGGACATCAACTTTTCCATCTCAGTGAAGCATAAACACACTTAAAATTATTATTATTATTTGGTGTTTCCACTCAGGTTTTTTATTTCACAAATTTTAAATGCACATAAAAACAGGTGGATGGAAATGCTCTTTAATACTGTTTTTCCCACTTTCCCAAAAGAACTTCAGAAGTATCAACAAACCTGTGGCAAAATAGCTGCAAAGCCACCATCACTGGTAGTAACATACATAAAATACACTATTAACACTAACCAATTCGGCACATTTAAAAGGAAATATAAACTGGTTGTTTCCCTTGTTAAAGAGGCACTAAAAATGTGAGAGAGCAAAGGTAGCCAATTCAGTCTTTTTTAATGATGTGCCATCACCGTCATCCTTTTTTGTGATTCTTCCCACATTTTGACAATGCATCTGGAGAGCATAAAATACAAACAAAAAATGGACTCACCAAAACATTTCTCTGTAGAGCCAGCGGTGGTCAAAAACACCACAGGATATGTATAAAGCATTCACATACATACATACATGCTCATCTGTGCTTTGCAGATTAAATAAGTTATTTGTGTTTTCTTCTGTAACAATAACAGCTAAAAGAATGACGAAATGAAAAAATTATTTCTACTCCCTTATTCTCTATCTTTGTTTCTTTTACACCTTCACTCTGGGTTTAGGCCTGGCTGCACAGCAGTGGGAAATGTGTTGAACAGACGTGGAGTAAGGAGCCAGCCTTTCTTGTCTAACAGCAGGCTCTTGCTCTGGTACTCAGTCGAAGCGGCAAGAAGGACAAGGCATAAAGGCAAAAATTGCACAGAAGGGCTACGGTCACACAAGGCCATGGTGTCTCCAAGGAACAGGGAAGAGCATGAGGCAAAGCTCGGGTGCATGAACGGGATGGGTAACATGGAAAATGAATGATGGAGATATGGGTAGAATGAGGTTAAAGGAGGGGAGACAGCATGAATCACAGAATAAGTTATTAGCCTGTCGGGGGACAAAGAAAAAGAGTTGTGACTTACAACTCCAGATCTTATAGTATCAGAGGAAAACTTCCAATCATGCTTCCAGCAACAGCTGTTTCATCCCTCTAGAGTGTGTTGAGCATGCATATGGTGGGCTGCACACAAACATAGCAGGATGTGACGGAACAGGAATGATAATTGTTGATCTGTGGTTATTTACGTGCATTGACAAAACTACACCCAGAAGTCACTTGTCAGAACACATGCTAATTTATTTGGCCTATTACATGGTATTATGTAACACATGTGGAAGATTAGCTCAGAGAAACAAGAGAAGATGACTGCAGATGGCATTAAGCAGTCACCACATGATATGAGGTGATGAAAAGGATAGACGTAAATGGAGCACATGTCCGGTGCAGTCCTTGAGCAGGTCACTATCAACAACAACACCAGACCGGTACTGATAAATACAGAGAGATTAGTTAAGAACAGGCGCAAAGAAAAGGACATACTCTGCTAGTTCCAAAACCGTACCAATGTTTGATTACAAGGAAGGATGGTCTTTATTATCATATTGCAATTTTTTAACATACTGTTTACAGACTTAAACAGTGAACTAAATCTGTCAGATCGCCTGAAGAAAGTGGGTCAAAAACAATTCAGCTGTGATTTTTCTGGGTTTTCAGTGTTAAACCTCATAGGCGTATAATGGCTGATGAACTACTTGGGATACTTGAAAGTAATAGCTTCCATTTTATTTAATTTGTGGATGTGTGACCTAGTTTATTGATTGTGATATAGATATTTATGTTTGTTGGTAATATGATGTTCTCTAGTTGTCTTTGCTATCTTTTTATATAGGACCACAACAGGTATCATTTTTGGATTTCATTATGGCATCCATTGTTTATGTTTGTCAAACTTCTCAATTACAAAATGCATTATTATTTACAGGGCTCTCAATGTAGAGTAAAATAAATCAAATCATAATATGGTAGGTTCACATGGTAGGGACACAAGTGAGTCATCTAGAGAAGAAAATAAATAAAATGGACTAGCATGGAAAGCTTTACAGATATTACAAAAGCAAAGCCAATAATAATATCTGTATAGGTTTTGTTGCTTGATAATAGTGTGTAGCTAAAAACAGACAATCTCAAACTAGGCCATTATAAATAGATATTGGGACTGTGGTTGTCACTGATGTAAAATCTCAGAACATGATGCAAGCTGTTCCATGTAGTTAAGTAAAATGTATAAGTCACTTTACATTGAACCAACTGCTCTTCAAGATCATCAGGCTGATTTCTTATCATGTTAAATCTTTCCTCAGGTAACTTAAACTGATTGGATAAAAGCAAGCAAGGTAAGCATACCGTCAAGTTTAATATAAACCAATCGGCAACAAAGCCTGATCAAGGCAGCAGACAATCCTGCCACCCTGCTGCTCTTACTATAAATACGTAATGCTGGATTAGTTGGCCACCTTAAGAGAAAAGGTCACTTTTGTAACCATGTTCTCTGAATGAAGAAGCTCCTTTTCCACCTAGTTACATTATCCTCACTGGTCACTATGTTGATAGAACACATTGCTGAATAGTGGAGAAGAAGTGAGATTGTTTACTTACAAAACAAAGGTTATATAACTAACTATTTATTCTATATTGTATATGGCAATTAAAGAAATGTGAGACATTTACATAAAGCTACCTAAACCTCTGTGGAGGATTAAGCTAGGTGCTGCAATTTATTGTGCACTCACACTTTTTTGAATATTGTTATTGTCTGTATTTTTACTTACAGTTGCATATGTAACATTTTACTCTTCAAAATAATTTTGAAGTAATAAGGTGAATGGCATTGCCACTGTATACCCAGATCGTCTGTTACCGCACTGTTTAGAATAATATCACACTCTACAGTTAGCTCGGCTTAACATGGCAGAGGACACAATCTTTGATAGAACACTGGCAAAGAACCAGCCATGCTCAATATAATGTGCATGCTAACTACAAATAAAACTTGGCAGCATTATAACAAAGTTATATCTTCACGGAAATCTGCATACTCAGAATAACAACATGCTAAGCTAATTGGCGCCTGTTGGGCGGCAGTCTGTTACAGCAGCTCTTCTCTTTGGGTTGTTTTTGTTAGTTTTGATCAGTTTTAGTTGGCTTCATCAAACTCTTGTTTTGTGCTTTTCTGAGGTGACGTGCAGAAGTGAACTTACTGGGATCTTTCTGATACCCTGTATTTGTGAGAGGACTTTTGGTGACTTTGTTGGGAGGCACACATTACCTGGATACAGCAATGTTTTTACACATGACAACAGCTAGCCCATTATTAGCTACCAGCTTTTAGCCCTGTAAAACATAGGCCTGATTCCAGGAGAGAGACCTGAAATCCACCAGAACTGAGGAGGCAGTGGTGCAGAGAAGAGTTCCTGTTCATGTCCTGTTTTACTTTTGGTTTCCTTGTGTTTCTGTTTTCCTCCTGTCTCTTCTCCTGTCTGTCCCCATATACACCTTGACACACATACTCACCTGGCCACACTTCTGTTCAGTCTTGTTTCTTGGCCTCACACACACACACTGGCTCACCCTGATTATCCCCAGCTGCTTCCACTGTCAATCAAGTCCCACCCACCCTGTAAAAATCTCTTGCCTTCAGTCACCCTTTGTCAGATCCTCTGTTGTGCTCATCTTTAGGCTTTAATCCCAGCTGCTCTTGCTTGTTCAATCTTGGGCCACAGCAATGCTCGTGATCCCTTGTCAGCCCTGCAGAGATCTTCTATAAAGCCGATACCCAAGTGCATTGCGATGGGATAATTTAATGATAATCTGCCATGTTTTGTTTTCTTTGCGCTGACAAAGACGGTGAGCAGTGTCTATGATGTAGTTGATGTTAGGAGACCACGAAAGAGAGATTTTCATCAGCAAGTTTGCCACCACTTCACGTGAATCTTCACCCTCTGTTTCCTTTATGCCTCGAATTCTGAGGTTTCGGTTGCGTTTGTATCGTCCAAATTGAAGTACACGCTTTTAGCTCTGCACTCTCTTTAATGCAGACATCTCATCAACTGTACTTTAAAGTTGAGCTTTGCAGTCTTTAATCCCATCTTGTTTTTGGAACATGGTGTAGTGGTGTTCTTTGGCTCCTCTGTCAAGGACTTCACTGTTCTTTAAATGCAGTTTGCTCCACTGTCTCAGCAGGATTCTGACATCACGTCCTTCTGCCTTGAGAGGAGGACCTTTTGGCAGACAGTCATTAGCTTTGTATTGCAAGACACGTCCTCTCACAGCATCTTAATTCTGACTTGCCTCAATTTCCTCTTGTGAGATTGACTTTCCAGGAGACAGTAGTGTGGTATCTTGCAGTAGGCTGATGGCACTCTGGCTGTCTACTGTCAGCCCCTGTACTGTGTGAGAAAGTGCAGGCTGGTAAAGTGGCCAGCAGCTGGTAAAGTGGCCAGGCTACTTTCAACAGGTCAGTAATGAAGGCCCTGTAGTAGGAGAGAAACCCCAGGTTTCTGCTGAACTCCTAATGGTAGATCGTGGTTGGTCTTTGACAGCTTGAGCAGGACCTACTTCAGCTCTATATTGGAATTTTTTTTTGTTGAGTTTGACACCGTGTTTTTGGTGTGTCTGCAGGACAGCTAGGATGTGGTCCACATGGGTGTCAAAAGACAGAGAGTGGTCAAGGTTGTTATTTAAGTATGACTGGCAGACATCACAAAGGCCTTTCAGACAGTCCTCCCTACTCCTTTGGAACTCCTGCACTGAGCCCACATCATATGCGGTTTCATTGCTACATTCAACAGGCCATTATAAAAGCTGTGAGGGAACAACCTTCTGGGTCCAGGAATCCCTGGTGATATGCTGATCAAGGACTGAAAATCAAGAGATGCCATGGAAGGAGTCTCGCACACAGTGTCTAGTACTGATTTTCTATTGAACGCTCTGTAGTCACAGTGCAGGCTCCTTGTAGGGGTTTTGACATTTTTTGGCATTGATACATAGCTTATTCAAACTGTAGTGTTTGCGTGCAGTGTGGATTTTTAAAGTGGGAATGCATCCAACATCCTCATCATCATAGGTAATGACATTCCTTTTGCAATGCTTGCTAATTTTCACTTGAATGGTCTAAGGAAGGGGATCCCACTATGGTGGCTTTTGAATGGACTGTGTAGTTATTTAATTTAGCTGGACAGAGATCAGTAGAGTATGCTTTTCAGCAGCCTCTAGTGTCTTGTTTGGTTACACCACTGACAGTGACAAAACGGTTTTGGATGACCAGACCCTAAGGGTGCTGTGATGTTTCATCAAGAACAAACAGATTCTGCCCAGCAAACTTGGCTGCAATGTGTGCTCACATAAACTGTATGTTTAGCAACAAGGTGTATTGCCTTCTTCCCTGTCTGTATTGTCTCCACACTGAGATTCAAATCTGGTGTCTCTAATAAATTTAACATTGAGTTAACTGTTTTTGCTGAGATAAAGATTCTACTGATTTGCTAGATATTTGGGTTCTTTGGCTGTTACTTTCCCTTCTTACCCACAACTTTGTCAGTGACACTGAATCCAATAATGGGTTGTTCAGCAACACTAGGGTCACTTGCTACTAACACGTTGACTAACTTTGTCTTTGCTGGGTGTGTGTCAACATCCAAATAAACCTGCCTCTATCACCTCCTCATATGGAATTTCAGTCCTATTTGCAAGTAATGCTACCAGTGGCTCTGTTCCCTAAATTTTAGTGAGTGGCCTGACAGTGCTGTGTGGAAGGTGCTGCTTCTGCCACTCAGTGTTGATGACGCTTACCTGAGCCCCAGTGACCCATTAAACCTCATCTAGTACACTGTCAAGGTGGCACTGGACCATGCACAGTTGTGAGGGCATATAACAGGTAGACATGTCACCACTGAGTTTGCTGTTGCCAGGCTGTGGGGCTACAGGTTAGCTGTCTGTGTTATCAGACCAACCCACCTGGGGATGATTGGGTGTCTGTGCTGGGTCTTCACTTTGTTGGTTCTAGAGACACGCTGAACTTTTTCTTCACTGCAAGAACATAATTATTTCCAATTCAAGACTGGTAGCCTCACTTATCTTATAAGAACGTCATCTGTGATTCTGGGGTTTCTCAGTGGTTTCAACTGAAACTTTACTGCTAAATAAGCCGATCTCTAATGAGTGCAGAACTTGGAATCCTGGAGTTGCTCCATTTTCACTTTGTGCTCTTTTTTTCTCTCTAGGCTCATCTCTTGAAGAGAGACTGCATCTCTCTACAGTTTGTCCTGGCTGGGAATCTAATAAGTCTGTTACCTACTGTCCTCACATCCAACAATAACAAAGCCATTTAATAACTGCACAAATATGGCTTAGATGTCATTCAATAAAAGACAACAACAACATGGACTTTGCAGCCCAGTCACACACAAAACAAAGTCTCTACAGGAGAGCAGGAGAAACAATTAAAAATAAGTACTCACTCACTCACTAAGGGTGCTCACTGAGGACTGCACCCTCTAAAAGAGCATGCTGTGGATTTTGCACCTTTGCCTTCATAGATATGCAATATGGGACATTTTTGCTGGAGAGCACAAAATACAGGGAGGAGAAAATGCAAATACACACGCAATGTGATTTATCAAGCCTGAAAGCAATTTGCAGGGCCTAGGACTGTGTCTGAATTTAACATGTTTGAAAAGCAGGTGCCATCTGCTTGCGCACAGATGCCTGCTGATATTTGGGGGAGTAAGATGCAAAGGAGAAATGAATAAAATGCATGTTTACCACTGTGTTGATATTTGTTCAGATATTTGGAATGAAAATACAAACATATTGTCTGTCTACTGGTCGAAGGGTGGGTGAGCTATGGAGCCAAGCACAAGAAGGAACCACACAATACCTGTCATACATAAAGTTTCAGCCAAAATAGGCACTGGGGCATTCACAAACCATACCCCTAAATGAGTTACAGTACTGTGCCCCCTCAACCACAGGCCAAGTGTTTGGTGCTGAACTTTTATTAATTACAGCACATCATCATGCCTTAACATTTGGTGCATCCACAGCAAAATGTGAGAAGTTATTCTTCACTCTGACAAACACACTTTTGGACACGCAATGCTCCACAAAAAAAAGTCCTATTTTGTTCAGCTAGTGGTTGAGAGGGACTTAACCCAAAAATGCAGAACTGAGTGGAAGGACACAGTTTTTAGGAGGTTTTGCCGGCAGCTACCATAAAAGTAAGCCATATATTTAATTCACTCAATGAAAGAGAAGACGTGTACGTGTGTACTTGTGTGTGCGCACGTTATGCCCCCTGTCTGATCTGCGTACTCCCTCCTGAGAGTTATAGGAACTATCTTTCCACATGGTGCTGGAACACTGACTTTATTTTGTTGCTTTAGCTCATCAGAGTAAATATTAGTCTAGTCTATTTCCACTTCTAATGACTCTGTATCGAATTTCCTCCCATGTTTACGCTGGTAATTCTCCAAACTCTCCATGATCGACGCCAGCGAAATAGATCACCTGCAAAACGTGCACCAATGAAACATGCAACTTTCAAGATTGTAATGTAGTGCTATTTGGGAACTTAGTAAATCAGGCCCCTACAGTGTGGCAGTTCACTTGGTTTGGCTGTTTTCATGAACTTTGTAGAAATATATAGTATCTGAAACATGTTTTATAAATTGTGAAAACTTTTTCAAACATTTTTAGTTTTAATATTTTTGTTTTATTATGCACAATATATTAAGCCAGATCTACCTATGTCACTGTTCAGATAAGCAGCCGTTGATTAGGCTGTAGGCCTGTTAAATTGACCCACAAATAAATCTCTGCCCCAGCTATTTTTAAAATTGCTTCCACTGCACTGTAGTCTTTGAGGATAAACTACTGCAAAAATGGAACAAAACAACAACCTAGTGCCTATTGGGAAGGGAAGCTTTTGTGAGTCTGGTCATTTGTTCAAATTTTTTCAAGATCGCCCTTAAACAGAATGGGGGGGCATCGCCTTTAAGAACATGAACTATAAATTGTTTGTTTAGAGTTCTGTCTCCTCACCTCTTCAGTTCATTCAGCTCAGTCTCTCTTTCATCTAATCTCATTAAAGTCCTCTCATAGTGATTTTTTTAATGTAATGACAAATAAATTACAAAACAAATTAGTTATCGAAACAAGCTGGAATATATAATATAGCCTGTTAGAGGGAGTCATAGGTTAATATGTTTTTCTTCTCTCTCCTGGAGTGCTCTGTGGTTGTGACATACTTGCTCCTATAGACTAAGATAATATAGGAATGTTACAGTATATAAAAAACTGTGATAAACAAGTTTGAATATTTCATTATTTGACAGATGTACATTTGCCTAGAAACAATACTGCTGATTAGGCTGTAAGCCTGTTAAAAGAACCCACAAACAAATCTCTGCCCCACCTACGTCACTAGACTTGTCCTGCCCCTGTCAGGGTCACAGGGTTTCATGAAAAACACAGTGAAGCATAATTTAAAAAGAGCATATCAATTCATATAAATTCATACATTAATTCTAATGTACGGTATGTCACATACAATATAAAAAAAGCCATTTAAACAGTGACGTTATACATAGTTCATGTAAGTCTATATCAGGGGCATGATAAAGGCAGTGTGCCCCACAGTAACCTGGATTTCCCTTTTGAAATGCTGCCAATATGTCAGACCATAATGTGTGTCATGATAAGCTACATAACATAGAAACTGTTTATGTGTGTACACACTTTTTTTCTGATATAAGCAGATATTGCAATAGTTTTTATTCATCCTAGTGTGCGAAGTTTCATATAATTTGTTTCACTTTCAAGATCAGTATGTGTGTCTGTGCTTGTTTGTTCCTGTGTTGTGTTTGCCCAGTCTGAACATCCCTCCCATCGTTCAACGACTTCAGCAAGTCTACTTTTTGTGTTTGTTTCAAGTTATGCAACCCCTGTCTACCAGTTATTCAAAGTAATCTAAAGTGGCTCCCTTAACTATCTGCACAACATGTCAGCCGAGTCATTCGTGTCATCTCGTAACTCAGTGTCCCAAAGGTTGCCCGGAAATGCTCTCTGACAGTGAGAGCAAAACTTCTGTCAAGTTTCGCAACAGACATTTGAGTCATAGTTGTAATGTTACAGGAACAGAGGATCAATGTTTTAGGGTGAAACATTTCCAAACATGATTTCTCAGTGCCTTATTGTTTTTAATTCTCAGCTGAACTTGCAGAGCACCTGAGAAGAGCTCCTCTTCTGCCAGCAGAGAGGTCATGTCTTTTGGTTTTAGTTGGCAAGATATATTATTTCACCGTTGGAAGAAAGTAGAAAGTATCAGTAACATAAATATTTACACCAACAAACAAAATAGCACAGTTAATAAAAAGATGGTAAAAACTCATGCTGACATATGAGTGCAATCTGAGCTTATTAATTTGTTAGCTACTGGAACACACGCGCTCATCACCAGGGCCTAAGTTCCTAAGCTTTACCTTTTTTAACCTCTTCTTACTATCTCAGCATGTCTCTGGGAAATATTCTTATCAGCATGTAGCACTTATAGTTCACAGTCTTAACATACAGAGCAGGCACAGTGCATTTTGAGATTGTAACTTGTTCTAGACCATAAAGAGGGAAAAAGGGTCAACATGACAGTTGAAATGAAAGGAAAGGGTGTAACAAATGAAATCTGCTCTCTTAGATGAAGGATAAGTTAGACCCAATAAGTTGTCACCTTTGACAGGCATCCTTATCTGTATTGAGTTTTACACAATCTTGTTCTTGTGTAAGCCCTTTTTGTACATAAACACACAAAAATATACATTTCCCGTAAAGCTGGTCACAACAGCAGCCCTGTTCGCAGACATGTCTCTCTGTCTGCTTAAGCTGTTGCCTATCAAGAGAAAATTGAAACATATTGTACTTGAGCGTGACCAGCTGGCTCAGTGTACACAAGTACGCATCTGGCAGATGTAGACACAGTCTAAGTCTTCTTAGACATCAAACTTTGCACAATTCATGTGATGCTGAATGCTGTGTGTGAAATCTGGACTGAGACACACTGGTAATCTTGGGAACAGGTGGCATCCTGGAGTGTTATGTACTGTACCTGTGTGTGGCTAAGAATAATGTGTCAAATACGTATATATTGTAAGCAGTGGTCCTTGTTGATTGGAGAGGTCAAGAGGAGAATGAGTGGAATAACTATGAGGCTCACTATCATGTGCTGTAAATAATTTAAACATCACACAGTATATTTATAGATTACACATAGTACATTTAGAGCACTGTATACTTATTACCAGAGATTATCACATCAATGTCAGAAATGTATCCTGCCAGTGAAGCTTTAACTTATCTTAGTCCTTCATTCTTGGAATTGTGCCATGACAAATTCACGCTCCCCTGGAGGAAAAAGATATCATTTCACATTATGCAATAACCATTTGAGTTAGATTGAAATGCCGCAAATACAACTTTGTTTCAACTGCAAAACTGTCAGATATCAAACTTTCCTAACAGTCTACAAGATGGTGTGTTGAAAATAAGGCTGCAGATGAGTCATGCATGCATCAGACACACATTACAACACCCTCTGCCCCTGTTTTGTTGTGATGTTTATGGGAGCAGACTGTTCTGGTTTTCAGGACGTGAGACGTGTGCTTATTCAGTAACAGGACTTGACCTCAGTTCACTCCATCTGAGTAAATGTGTTACCTTGATTGAACTTTATGAATCCCTTGAGCTCTGGCCCACACTGAACCACCCATCCTCCTCCACCCGACTACAACTGCTAACACCCACTGTGCAATAAATCTCCATATCCAACGAGATAGAATTCAAATGGTAATTCTTGTGTAGTTTGTAAGAATATCAGGGTTAAAGCAAAAAAAAAAAAAGGTATGGGTGTTAAATGACTGACGTCATCCTATTGTGAATTGAAATTTGAATTTATTGTGGTTCATCTACTGTAACAAACTAATTAATAGCACAGTTTAGGTGCTTGTGTTATGCTCATTGTGTAATGGTCCCTGGGGGGAGGATGTTCTACCAGGTGGTCTGCAAATGCACCGGAAAATTACTCAGCCGCAACAATCGTGAATCCACAAAGACCCTGTGATCATTTACGGAGTGAAATGCCTTTGCTTGTCCTGTCCTCCTTTCTTGTCCTCTGTCCTCATCTCACCTCTTTTCACCTCCTCCTTTTGGTTAGTGTTCGGTCACATTGTCTCTCACGTTCTTTTCCCGTCTTGTCCTCTTTTACCCTTTCCCTTCTTATCCTGTCCTCACCTCAACCTACTCTCCTTGCTTTTGGCTTCAGCTCTACAGATGGTTAAACCACTTACTCTGCTTCATGGAGAATCCATTATATAAAAACACAATAAATTTGGCATGAAAAATAGATTCCACATTTTATTGTCACACTATATTAGGCCATATGTACTATTTATCTGTGCTGCAATAAAATGTTAATGGAGGTATTTTCTTGTTTAACATTTAACTGCATGTGCTTCTGCCAGAATAATTTGCATGTAAACAATCTGAGTCATTAAAATATGTAATGGCTTGTTACAGATAAAATGAGGACATCGTCCCAAAAACATGTTTGCTCCTGTAGCAATATCCCATCATTTGTTGTCCCTCATTCTTTGCTGGTCTTTCCCACTGTCCTGAATCTTGGACCCAAAAGAGACTCTGTGAGCATGACATGACCCCAGTGTTATTTCCTTTGTTGATAGTGATGTCCTTTATTGATGTGGCTTTCAAGCAGTGCCACCACAGCGGGTAATCAATTCACCTGAACTGAACCAGAAAAGTACACAAATAATTGCAGTGGGAAAACAGTTGGGTAGCTGACGTAACTGTTTTGGGGCGTCACTATAGTACGTCATTAAGAATTGTACAGCGCTATGTAGTGTAGATTTTTAGGACATTGCAAAGTCCTTAACTATTGCCTAACAGTTGAGCAATGGAGTCCAAACTCTTTAGAATTTTTCCAGCACAGTAAGCATTAACAACTCTTCTTTTAAAGTGTTCAGAAATCTTGTCTGTTGTTGCTGTCAAGATCAGACCCAGATTTTCCCAGACTCACACGTGATTGTTATCCCTTTGACATTATGGATTAACCACCTGTAACCTAGTGGTAATGTAATATATAAGAATACATATATGCATATAGTTCATAATAATACATAAAGTACATAATAATTAGTAATCTCTATATTTCCATAAACTCTCACAATTTATATGGAAACCCACATGGTTTTATGGTACTGTAGAGCATATTCAGTTTTAGCAAACAGTTAAAACCCTGGTTAACAATTCATGTTGAATAGGTTTTAATTGATAATAATTATCACCAACAGGAACAGAACTAGAGGCAATTAAAGACATGTTTCTCACACTTAAATTTGCACACTTTGTTTATAGTGTTGCATACTTCCTGTCTGGAACAAGTGCATGGTTTTATTATTAGGACAAGACTATGCTATATTGTACATACATTATACAGTATAAATTGCTTTAGTCTAAACCCCATTAGTCACCTTATGCTATCCAAATCAACGCAATACTGGAAATTGCAAGTCTGCACACAGGAAATATGAATTAGCAAATGCCAAAGTTGGTCTTTCTATTCATTGCTGGTTTCCAGTCAATGTGGAAACTGTAATAAATTGCTTGTGCATTCATATGAGCCGTCACACATGATCCTCTCTGTAATGATATACCACCACACCTTGTGGTGATCTTTATTTCACCGCAAGGTGTGTTAAAGATTCCTTCTACTGGAGCTACCTTTTAAAATGAATTCACAGTTATAAGCTGGCCTTCTTTAACTGTACATACCCAATCACAAATCTTATTTTACAAACCATTTATCAGTTTATGAGCCTCCCTTTAATTAGTTTGTTTAAATTTATCCGTTTGGATTTTCTGCATTTAATCTACATCTAAGGTTATGACATTTACTGACGAAACATAAAAAACTGAACACAGGTTAACTTTAAGTTACAGATTTTGTATTTGCATTGTGATTTTCTGTTGGAAGCGACACAGCTGTTTAGATGCTGCATTTAAAATTTGATTGTGGAGTTTTTCAAAAACACAGCTATATATTTAAGAGTTTTCTCCTATCAGCAGTCAAGACTCACATAATCTGAAGATGCTCAAGTAGGATAAAAAGAAATCTGATTTTGGTATCATTATTTGTATCAAAATTATGCATCCAAGAAAACTTGCCAGACCGCTGTCAAAGTTTTAAATTTTCAGTTAATTGCTGATGTGTTTAGTAGTGGCTGTGTGGTTGGCAAAAACCCAGCCTTGCTGTTGCTGTCCTTGATGACCTCACTCTTTCGCTCTCTCTCTCTCTCTCCCACACAGACTAAATGCTAGAGAAACTGACAAATGCGGTATTTTTATAATAAAATATGAGTGTCACAACAGTTAAAAACAGTATAAATATCAAATCATGTACAGATGGTCAATAAAGCAAGGAGCCACCTATTCATGGTAGTGGCATGTGGTCTGGTCTGGTAGAAACTGGGAATTAATTAGCTTTGTCTGACCTGATTATTGTAGTTTGTAGATTATTAAATAATTTAAACTGACAAATAATTTAAAAAGCATTTAATGTGTTTCCCATATGAAAACACGAACCTAATAAAATGCAACAAATATCGTTGGTTATGGTTTCTAGGTGAAGGCAAATGCTGTCACACTATCCTGACTTTCAGGTTGTTTTTTCCTTCTAACAATTACAGTGTCACTGGACTGTTTATAATCTTTCACATAATCACTGGTTGTGATAAAATGTAGTTTTCACACTTTCTGTTTGCAAAACCATTGTGTTCCATGCTGTTGCATTTATGCACATGTTTTATATTTACCCAAATGTTTATTTACAGTTCATAACAAACAATTATGTCATCACTCAGTGAAATTGTCATCATCATAGTTCTTGAAAGCAATCTAGTTGCATTTTTTTAAGCTTCAGTGTTTTTAGTCCAGCCAAAGACATGCACACATTTAAATGGTATGTGCAAAATAAGAATATATGATAAATAGGTTATAAAAGACTTTCAAATCTAATAACCTTTGTCTAAATGAGCTGCACCATACATTACACCTATTGGAAAAAAAACGTCTTTAAGGGCTTTAAGTCATAGCAGCTGCATTAACTTTTCAGCTCTGTACCTTCAGTGCTACCCAGTATTGGGTGCAGATTTTAATTTCTCACATCACACAAAATATTACCTAAATAATGATGATTTATTTGTTTTAATATTATATAATATTAAACATTACTAACTATTAGTTTAACCATTTGAACTTCAATCAGCAATGTCTTTATAGGATAAAATCTTTTTAATTCTAAAAGACACTTGTAAAGTAGATTTTTACTCAGTCATTACATAAGCTGTACACATATTGTGGTAAACAAGAAAGTCAATAATTACAAGGCACAAATATTTAAAGGTAGAGTTTAACCCATATCTTCCCCTTTTGTTGTTACCCACAAAATTTTAGGGCACTCCATAGATATTGCAGCATGTCGTGCTTTTATCATGACTTTATATAACACTTCAAAAGCCTTTTTGTCTGTCTTTGGTGAAAGCACTTCTCTCTTCTTATTTTCTGTCTTCACACTTATAATTTCTTTTATGTAACATTCAGTTTGATTATGATTGACTAAGAGAGGTTTTATTTCTTAAGCTCCACTTCTGTCCTGGTTTCAACCTTAGTATGAGATACTATTTTATTTTACGATATGAACATAAAAGATAGTGACAACCTTACCCTTAAATTCACAGACTAAAATCAGTTTGAGCACATTTCAGAATCCATTGGCATGCATGTTTTGGAAACAATTTCTTTGTCATTATTCTAGCTGAACCATTACATTTGTTTGTTGAGTATAATCCTGCCAACTGTTACAGTCTCACTCACCAGGTTAGTGCACAATTAGAATCTGAAGACTGAGCAAAACAGAATAACAGTAATACACTTCATCACAGTGATCACAAGCAAATCATGTTGACAAATCTCTTTGGCATTTGTTCAGCTCTCATAATAAACTATGCTTTATCTATATGGGTTAAAATACATTTACATACATGCATTGACATGTATGACCACTAAGCTCCTGATAACAAAAGAAATGTTCCAACATACAAGAATTGTTATGCTAACTTTAAATGAAAACATCATAAAATGATCTCTCATAAAGCTTGTGAGTGATGCTCATCGTTTGCATCCTGTTTTGTCTGTTTTTTCTAAAGAGTGTATGTCGTAATTTAGCAGAGCTCAGATTCTCTGCAGTTTATGTGTTTTGTGTGTTTCTTCCCCAATGAGGCTTTGGTTGGTGGTCCTAATGAAAAAAATGTAGAAGGCCTGTTTCTGGCAGAGTGCTGTCTACAAAATATGTTCTAATACAGCAGTTAGACAAACAGGCAAATTGAGCAATGCAGCAAAGGTTGAATTAGGTCAGCGAGATGAAGGTTCATCGAGCAAGGCTAATGCAAGTGGGACTAGCTCACCAAAATAAATTAATTTAGTCAAAGTCAATCAGCGTTTCTGTTTGTGTTTGGCTGTGCCAAAAGAGAATGACGGTGACAATTAGGAATAATAAGGCCCCTCCAGTTGGACGTAGTTTTGCATTAGAACTGTAAGAGTTTAATGTGTTATGTGATAGTTTTGCAGCATTTACTGCCTGTCTGCTGACATGCAAAACACCAGCATCAGTTTTATGATGCAAGTCTGCTGTGTCTAGACATTGTATGAGTAAATGTCTGGTTGTTCGACTCTTTACCCTTTGGTATGTTAACTGCATGGACCACAGTGAAGGCTAGTCTGGCATATGTGACCTGACTTCAACTTTCAAAACAGAAAGTCATGGTGTAAATTATCAGTGGTAGTCATTATGTCAAAACGTTACCATGTCAACAGTAACTATCCTCAACTAAAAATGTACATGACCAAATGAATAACAAATAACTGTTTGATTGTGTGTTTTGCTATGGGACTCTGTAGATTCAGGCTTTCCTCTTTGAGCGTTGAAATTTTGCATGCACTGTATGTGGCTTTCTGATCTAAATGAGATAATTCAACCTTATTGGGGTACATGTCTGAAATAGCAGCAGTTAGCCTTGTCCTAACTGAGTAATGACAACATAGTTGATGTTTTTGTCAGAAATCTTGCTATGTCCTGCACTTCCCTGAAGGGTTTGGTGGAACTACACCTCTAGTACCACAGCACTGATCACAGCTTGGGCTCATTAAGGTTTGAGATACCTCTTTTTTCCTTATGCTTATTAATCACCTTGATAAGCCTCCTTCACCTTGCTGCTGCTGTCTCTCTTTGATTGCTTTATAGTTGTATACTGTATCTACAGATCCCCACCCTCCATTTATTCTTCACTTTCTCTTTTTAAATGTGTAATATTTTACTCTAAACAAAACATGAGATAGGTGTTAGAATAAAGAAAGTGCTCATTATGCTTATTATTATAAGTGTAATGACCTGCTTAAACTGCAAAACTGTATGGCTTCTCTTCATCTGTTGTGCTAATCTACTTGAGTACAACATCTCTTTTGTTATCACCTTTTCTTTTCAGTGTGCTTCTTCTTTAACTTTTTCTGCGACACCATTTTCTTTGCCTCTTGCTCTGGTTGAGTTCAGCCTGTTTGTGGCTCAGCAAAGATTAGGTGCTCCACATATAATCTTTTTTTCCTTCTTTGGTTTGCTGGTCACATTGTCCTTTTCTTTGAGTCGCTCTCTCAGCTGGCCCAGTTCTCCTCAAGCTGTCACAGTGGCTCGACCTTCTTCTAATCATTCTCAGTCCTGTGTTTACATCAGTCAGTGAGTTTTTATTGAGATAATATTTTTTCTATTTACCGAAGTAGTGTATAACCTTTGGTAAATATGCATCAACATGATGCATGTTCTCTTTCACAACAAACTAATTATCTGAAACTAAAACTTTAATATGTCCATTGTGCAACCACAACTACAGGGCAGTTCAATCAACAGTGTCACTTATCTTTGCTCGCCTACTCCAGGCAAAGGCAAAAATGGATGGTGCAACACTGGAGTTGCTCTCTTACAAAGCAGTTCTTAGAAAGCTCAGCAGACACATGCAGGGGGGGGGGCTGGGGGCTCAAGCCCCTGTCCTTGTCTCAAACTAATCAAAGTACCGCTCTCAACACTAATTACTCCTCTGGAATTAATCCTCTCATCTACTTAATGCTGTTGATTCTTGTCATTATAAACAAGTCATCGATAAACTTTTTTTCTGTACAACATGGGATACTTAGAAATCTTTGCTGCTATGATGTCTCCCGAACCTGGATTGGGGGCTTGTTCAACAGGAGAGGAGCTTGATAGCTAAAGGCTCTGCCTCCCATTGTACATCTGGAAACTTTAGGAACCACAAGTAGACCTGCACTCTGAGAGCAACGTGTTCTGCTAGAATAATATAGCATGAGGTCTTTAAGATATAATGGAGCTTGGTCATTAGGTGCTTTATATGTAAAGAGAAGGATTTTAGATAAGCTAGTGTAGGTAAAATATGATCTCTTTTGCTAATTCCAGTCAGAACTCTGGCTACAGCATTTTGGATTAACTGGAGGCTTTTTAAAGAGTTAATGAGACATCCTATTAGTAGGGAATTACAGTAGTCCACTCTAAAAGTAACACATGTACTAGTTTTTCAGCATTGCTTTCAGACAGGATGCTCCTAATTTTAGCAGTATTCCTCAGGTGGAAATTCGAGGACAAATCACACAGAAGAAGCACTAACTAGTAACTTAGAACACAACCGATTTTGAGATTAAAGAGCAGTTCCAACATTTGTTATCTATTATGAGGGTAAGGTAATGACTACTATAGGCGATTGTGGCTGAGGAGGTAGAGCGAGTCATCCACTATTTGCAGGGTTGGATATTCTTCTTCACTGAGAGGTGTAAGATCCCTGGGACTGTAACTAGCATCCTGTATGTGGCTGCAAAAGGAATATTTACCCCAGACTGATCAGAAAGATTGTTCAAAAAGAGCCAAGGAAAAATTGAAAACACATGCAAGCTGACCTCCAAGATCAAAGTCCAGTCCAGTCACACCATACATTACTTTCTGAATGAAAGTGGACTCCATAGAAGACTCCACTTAGAAAGAGAAACATAGTCACATGGAGCTGTGTTGCTGCATCAGAAAGTGTTCCTTGAATCTGTGCAGAGCACCATGAAATTGTGATTGTCAAGGATTTCTGGGAAGAAACATACTGCCCAGTGTCAGAGAGCTCTTTATCAATTGTCATGTCTCCTACAACAGGATAATAACCCAAAACACATCATACATTTAAAAGCACCAAGTCCCTGAACCTAAACAACAACATAATGTGTTTGTCCCTATACTTAAACCAAAAGAGCATAACACCTTTATGGGGACAGGTGTGTCTTGAAATAACAGCATGTGGGTACTGGCCATTCTTGGTTAGGTTCACTAAAGATATTGTGGCTTGGCTTCTCATATATATGTACTAACTAACATTATAAGACTTTAATTGATAAGGTTACAATAATAAACACATGGTTAACATTGTGGAATGGGCATGGATAAAAAACATTTCACACTGGACTCAAATGTCAGTCTTTTGTGGGAAAGTGTCTTCTGTCCCCAATATATTCCTAAGGCAGACTTACTCACTCTGTAACTACATTACTTATGTTTCTCTTTGTGTCATTATTACCACAACTGAGAGTTTGCTAAATTATAAGTATGGTCTTGGCACAAACAACATATGTTCTTGTTTTTTTTACTAACTATAGAAGTCAAAAGATTGATTGTAGTACTTACATCAGAAAGGTGTAGGAAAAGTATTAGGTTAAAGGTTCCAGTATGTTTGTCTGTGCAATTTTCATTTGTCATATTATTTTAAGCTCTTAACTGCATTGCTCCCACAGTATCTCTAAACATCACTTATTAATGTTAAATTCAAGCCACATCTATTGCTGTTTACATCTACACTATGCATTGTATTATATACTATACAATAAATACTCTACAGTTCAACTGGGGTAACAGATAAAACTGTTTTGGTAAACATGGCACTGTGTTAAACTTAGACTGAAAGAAGGACAAGATCTGGTGGGAGCCCTGAAGGTATGTGGGGACTAGGGCGGTTTGGTGTACTCACGTGAACCCCATAGTTCCAGCAGAGCTCAGGAGGACATTGGGCTTCTTGACAAAGAAGCCTTGTATCCTTTTGGAGGACTGTATGAGGCCACAAGCTTTTGTTTTCCTCGGCACAGCTTGGAATTGCTGTTTGAAGCAGACCTCCACTCAACATCAAAAGTCTGGACCCAGTTAGCTACAGAATATCTCGGATCTTCAGCACATGCTTCCATTTCGTTGTGATGCTCAATTATTCATTGTTGGCAATAACAACATTAGTTAAGCTGCTTGTGAGGTCCTCACAAGCTAGTTGGTTTGTTTTTGTTCAAAACTCAAAGTCTGATTCCACCAAAAATACACAATGGAGTGGACAATGGCTCATTAGGCATCAAACTGGACATATGGAGGATGTAAACTGGCAAGGTTAAAGGGTGACATTCCTCTGGAGGCTTTCATTATCTTAAACAGAGACGCCTAAAAGTGTTTCTTTTCCTTCCATTTAATAAAATAAAAGTTTGTCACTGAGTTGAAACTGATGAAAATAACTTACACCCATTAGTCTTTATTCCACAGACACACAGAGCAAACATTTTGATTTATATATATGTATATAGATATTGATTTTCATGGCTATTTAGTCTCAAATTCACCTCAACTGTATTTGTTAGGTCCATAGATGGTGCACCTGGAAGAATATCATACAGCCACCGGTAGGACATGATCCCAGCAGATTTAAAGGGGCCATATTTTTTTCATATTTTCAGATGTGCATTCAGCATAGTGATGATAGGTGTACATATTGGCTGCCGTATGAGACCTGCGCTCTACTACTGCCTGAGATCTGCTCTTATTTGTATGTGATCTTCTCTATTTGTCTACACAAAGTTTATTTACATAGAAGTTTTCATTAGTCATTTTAATCTAGACACTGTCCGCTAATCGTACACTCACTGTAGTGTCTTCTGCAGTGTTAACAACTACTTGTAGCTTTCTGATT
>JAUMHL010000017.1:7407234-7419210 GCA_032362345.1 Sandelia bainsii
ACATGAAAGCTTTATTTGTACAATATGTTTATATATATATATATATATATATATATATATATATATATATATATATAGGGTTGGTGTCACTGGTGACCTAAATCAGTGTTGGCCTGTTTATGTGAAGTGTTTCCAATCTAAAATCCAAGAATCAATGTTGAAAGCAACCAGTACTGTTATTTCTGGAATAAGGGTTAATCATGTCCTCAGGTTGCACAAGTCAGGGTTTATCCTTGGTCACAGTACCGCAGAAAGTGCACAACAACATTTGTGTACAGTTACTATAAAAAGTTTTCACCTTTTATTTTTTACAGCATTAAATCATGATTGATTTATCTTTTTTGACAAAAACTAAAAATACTAAATACAATTTTAACCCTTACAAACTGTTCATATCCAGTTGCTTCACAGTATGGTCCAGGTCAATTTTGACCCGGTCCAAGAAAACCCTCATAAAAAGTATCTATACCAAATTTTGAATATATAAATAGTCTATCTGACATTAATAAATTCATTATTAATCCTTAATTTATCATTTAGACAGCACAAAAATGTATTTTTTTATGTTCTGCACCACTGGTTTTTGAAGAAAAAAAATCTTTATCACACTTTATTATGTCCTGTTTTATATAACACACACACACAGCTTCTAATTAGTCTATTTTTACATTCTGTCGTTACATTGCAGGTGCAGTAGTTGTATTATAGGTGCAGTAGTTACATTGCAGGTGCAGTTGTTACAAGTGTACCCGCACCTGCTCCACACACAAACACACACACATACACAAATTGATTCTAATTTATCTTTTTTTAGATTATGTTGTTACATTGCAGGAGCAGGTGCAGGTACAAGTGTCTGTGTCGAGGCACCCTCTGACCTCTGTATGACATTTGTTCCTTATGTGCACCATATATGACCACTCCTATGCTAAACTATTTCACTGTTTCGAGGCTCCCCCATGACCCTTCAAAGACCAGCAGGTGCCTGTGTCTGCATGAACCTGGGCAAATGTAGTGGGAACACAGACAGCTCTTCTGACAGTATCAAGGCCCCACCTCCTGAACTCTGTCACCACTGTCCCATAAAAAAAAAACACACAGACATAGAATACACAGTTTAAAGATTCCCTTGAACAGGGTTAGGTAACCCTGGTCCTAGAGAGCCGCAGCCCTGCACCTACATCTTTTGCCCTAGAATAACCATTTTCCTTGATATGACCCACACTACTGGGTCTAAAATCCATCTCAATAGGTCTCAATGTGCAAAAATTTGTAGCACCTGTGCAAAAGTATAAAATTTATTATTATTTTGGGTCACTTTAGGAAAAGTCATCAAATTTCAGGTTAAAAGAATGAGGTGTAGGGTATTTTTACTGCTGTCAAATGTCAAAACGGGTCAATTTTGACCCGAACAGTATGTAAGGGTTAAGTAAAATGTACATTTACCATTTGTGTAAAAGTGAAAACAGATCTCAACAAAGTAATACAATATAAAACAGAAAATAAGTGATTACATAAGTATTTACCCCTTTTAAGTAACTCACAGGTACAGCAAGTTGATTTAAGATTAACGCATAAAAAAATGGATAAAAAAATTCGAGTTATCATATCCCCTGGAGCATAGTTAAAGAAATGGAAGGAATTTGGCAAGTGTACATAAATCTGCCAACAGCAGGCCAACCTAAAAAACTGCAAGAAGGGGCCTAGTGAGGGAGGCCACCAGGACAACTGTGACTCATCTGAAGGAGTTTCAAAAGGCTTCTGTAACTGAGGTAGGAGAGACAATGTATATAGCAACTGTCTTTTGTACTGTGTCAAAAAAATCAAATTAAATCACCCGTAATATAATGTTATATAATAATATAAAGGTGAAAGCTTCCAAGGAAAGTGAATATTTTTATAAGCTCTGTGGCTTATATCCATAATGTTCCCTACAGAACAAAACCAGATTGTACCAATGGTTTCAAATCAAACCTCTGAAATGCTGAGAAAGGTGTTCCACAAGGACTCATATTGGATCTTCTTCCATTTACTCAAAACAATCCACCAGGTCAAAATATCAATAAACACAAATGTTATAATGTCATAGGACGTTGGTCTGAAATTGGTTTAGTTTCTCCTAAACCAATTTCAGACCAACGTCAGAGGTGATTGTAGTGTACGTTTGAGCTACACGTACTTTCCTTACTCCACTATTTCCTTACTTTTATTCAGTGAAGAAAATATTAAAATATTGTATTTTTAAATCCACTACATTCATTCGGAAGCTTTAATTACTAGTTACTTTTCAGATGTAGATTTTCAAAACAAAATATAATCAACTAATGCATTCTGAGGTATTATTATACATTAACCACAAGACAGAACATAACGTTCTTAACATGAGCTTCATTAATGGCCTGAGCTGTTTTTTGTTCCACACCACATTGCTGTAGCAAGTTATTTTTATTAATTACTTGAAAAACTTGCACAAATGTGAAAATAGTTCACAATAAATATTTTCTCCCTTATACATATTAGCTTCGCTATTGTTTTTATTGCTGCTAAGTAAAGGGTCAGTCTCTGAATAGACTAAATTAAATGAATGTTGTATGGCTTTTCAAATGCAGTGGAGTTTTTGTAGTTTCCCCATTAATCTGTACATTAATTACATTTAGCAATGCCTGAGCATTTTAGATTTCTGCAGAAAAATCATTCATGAAGCACATGCCAAAGTAATCTGTACTAGATTAAACATTTATGTTATCAATCAACGGTGGTTAAAATACGCTGTTTTCTTAGCAGAATACTTGTACATTTTAGTACATTTTAGACCTAAGTACATTTTAGACCTTGAGAGTAATATTTCAACTTGAATAAAGAATTTGAAGTATATTTCGAAGAGTACTTTTTTTAGGCAAGTACTTGCACTTTACTTGAGTATTGAATTGACAGAAGTGTACTTCTGCCACCTCAGGAAAAAATATGCCATACCGCTGTTGACCTGCTCTGTGGCATGAATTGTGCTTTGTAGTTACTTAGGCTTAGCTTTCACAGTTATTTTTTACAGCTTAGACAGATTTAATTTCACAGCCATGACAACAGATCACAGCATACCAGTACTGAACCATGCAGGACTGGGCTTATCTACAATAATATGCACTTCACTACAGAAATGAATTTCAGTGATCTTAAAATGAGAGATATTCATTCCTCCAAGCAAAGCTTTATTGATGATGTTTTCTTTAATATTTCTTATTTATTATGGGAGGCATGAAAGCTCAGTGTGTAGAGCAGTTGTCTTCAAATCCCAGGGTGAGCGGTTTGATTCCCAGTCCTGGCAAGCTACATGTCTCGGTGTCCTTGGACAAGTCACCGATACCCTGACCCTTGGCGCCTCACAGGGGCAGCCTGTCCACAAAGAATTTCCCCAAGGGTATCAGTTATTATTATTATTATTTTATTAATGTATTCCTGTGTGTTACTGGTGTTCATCTCAATTAGATATCCCACATAAATAAAGTGGTAATGAATAACTGCTATAAAAGGTGAAGACTCATTTTTGTTGCCACTGAGGGACAATAATGTTTGTTTTCTCTTTTGCAACTGAAGACTGAAAATATTTTCAACCACAGTCACTTATTGTCATTGGGCAGTGTTCCATGCAAGAAACCAAACAAATGCAACACAAAGATATTTCCAAGTATACATAAGGACTAAGAACTGAACATCAAAACATTTAATCAGTATGTCCTTTCCTCTTTCCTTTTACCACTAATAGTTTTAGAGTATGAAGTACAACAGTGCCCCCACTCCTGCAGCTCTGTCATCACATATCACTTCTCCCTACACTTGTTAATCATCATCAAGAGGTCATTTTCAACCATGAATGCATCCTTTGTGTCTCATTTCTTGCAAACAGATTTTTCCGTTTGTGATGCAGTTGAAAAGGATTCAGTTTCTCATAAAACTTATTTTCTAGACTATTTGTACTTCAGTACATTGTCATTTTAGCTATCTGTGCTCTGTTTGAACAGCACCAGTTCTTATTCAGACCTTACTCATTTTGTGTCATCTTGCAATAATTTAATGTTTTCTGTTCTGTTCCTCCCCCTTCTGTTCTTCTCCTTGTAGCATCCTTGCTGTTACCCTTCCTTCTCATCACTCCCACCTCTCCATTTTCTCCCAATTGATGCCATCTGAGGTTGCAGGCCCAGGCCGCCGGAGCTGCAAATTTACCCAGCAGCACACGTCACTAACAGGGGAGAGCAGAGCTCCCAAAATAGCCCAAACAGCAATTGGAGAAAGGGGGCCCAAGTGGTGGTTGCTGAGAACCGATTCTGACAACAAAATGAAGCTTTCCAGACATTATGTGAACACCCATCATTTAATGCGTCACCCACACAAATTCTACTGCTTAATTTATAATGAGTTTCAATATGGACATCCATTTTACTCCACAACTGCCCACAGCATGTGCCTTTTAATAATTAAGAACTTTAAATGAGGGCAGCTGACACTGATCCCTGAATATACAACACAGCAACACATTGGGTTTACTTGGACACAGTTAAAAGATGTGAAAGACTCTTCTGATATGAATCATGTGCTAAAACTCATCCCACCTATTATCTTATTAAAATGCCACCAACACAATACTCACAACAATCTGTTGCATGATCTGTTTTGTGTCTCGTTGTTGTAGATCATACAAAAATGTAATAATCCAGGTCAGAAACAGATCTCACACAAATATTGTAAACTGCAGCTGTTGGTCTAGCCCATGATATGCAGATTGTGTGAGATATGTGAGCAATTGCAAAAATACTGAAGCATTGCAAACATTGGAAATTAATTAAAAATAAGTGTGAAAAGGTGTCACTGGTTTCATGACCAACCACCCTGTAATGTTCTTCAAAGAGATCTTTAGATGCTTGCATAATTGTGGGATGTCGTTGCAAAAGACATGCAGGGTTTAATTAAAAGCAGCTAACAAAGGCAACATTCAGAGTTTTTGTGTTTTACAGAACAGACAATTAATAGAATTTCAGCAAGTATCCCATTGAGGAAGAGTCTAGTTTATAAACTCAGCACTGAATTGGAACTGAAAAAAGTGTACAGCCTTGTCAAGCCCTACACTGTTTTAAGTATGGTCAAACTGTTAACCCTTGTGGCTCAAAAGCTGTGAACAATATAGAGCTTTTCTGTATTCAGTTAGGTCACTATTAAGTAATTAACACTAAGTATTATCTTTTCAAGTTATGAATCATATTTAATACTGGTTTTGCGATTAGTTTAAGTTGTCAAACTACAAACAAATATAGTAAAAGACACTGTTCTGTGTTCAGTTTGTTCTTGTTGACGACTTTTAAGCCAGCATCCTGTCACAGAACTGATTGAAAACAGATTTCCTGGGGTCTCACCCAGGACGACCCCACTTCATCCAGTGAGTAAATCTGTACATAATGCAATTAAATCATTACAGTAGAGTTCTTTATAATAGGTCTTTATTTCACCCATCATTGGACAAGCAATCTCAAACACAATTACACATGTAAAACAGATTAAACCATTAATTTGACACATGCAGTATCTCGTGGTTTTCATAATTGTCAATTCACACAAAAAGAAAGAGAGATGGTGTTATTGCGGTATTAAAGGCTGTGGGCCAGCTTAGCCATTCAACTCTTAAAATGTTTTCTGGATTCCACTTGATATTACTTGTGGGTTCATCTGATTCAGTTAATTATTTCATTATCATCAATATGCCTGTTTGTCCCTCTACCTCAGAGTTTGGAAGGGAAAACAAGCAGTAGCTGCAATGTCCAAGAAACTTTATATATTTGGAAATTTCAGTTAGATGGTGATTCTTGCCTCCCTGTTTTTCTGTCTACCTTTATTCACTGTGCAGTCACTGTACCAATCTGTCGCCATGTCTCAGGCTTGGAGCGTATATTTAAAGCACAAAATCAGTTAAATCAATGAAGGCTTCACCAGTAGTTGAAATAATTTGAAATCTGTTTGGAGTAATGTTTGAGGATTCATGGGAAAAACATGCTGTGCCACAAATAATCCCTGCAGTGTCCATCCCAAGTCAGATAAAACTGTATAGTATAATATATATGTACATTCAGCATAGCCCTCATTCTCTGTTTTTAGGATCTATTTGTGCTTTTATTAATACAGTCGAAACACGAGTTCTCCACATTTGAAGGAACTATGTTGAGTATATGAGATATATCTTTAAATGAGTGGGTTACAGGGAATATACATTTTTATGTATGTGCAATTTAATTAAGGTTCATACATGACATTCATGATTATTTATTGTGATAAGATAGTTTTTTTCTAGTTTTCAGGTTTAGGTTATGGCATATGTGTATTACATATAAACCTCCAAGTTAATTGGAAACACTGCAGCCTTGTAGATATCAAACACAAAGTTAACTATTACATCAACATGGTCTTGGTTGCCCCACAGTACATATGAAGTTTGGTTATGTTTGTGTGCAGATCTTAAGATGGTCTTGTCCTCATACACTAGATGGTGGTACAACTCCACAGAGTAGCACAGTTCACATAAACAATATTTATAATTAGAAATTTAGTAGTATAGCGTAGTATACGCAGACATCTCTGGGCAGCTGTCCAACAACAATTTCCCAAATAATAATTAATAATCAATTACTATTGTTATTATTATCATTTGTGTCCCATGTCCCCATAGCTGGTATAATATTGATATGTACAGTACATTATATTTGGTGTCCCTTCTAGCCACAGGTGTCTGTGCTCTGCTCAAAAACTCCCCATTGTAGTCTTACCCCCTGAATCATGTGCTCAATTCCTTTTACAGATGACAATGTGTATTTAAAACACATGGTACTCCTATAAAATGGATAGAATGTATTTATGTTGCTCTAAGAAAAGTAGCTAGATTAAGCAGGAATTCCAGGGATTAAGCCAGGGTAGGGCAGGAATTGTTTTCCCAACAATCCCTACCCTACCTACTGCTGATCACCTGGATAAGGTGTGTTCAGCTGGAAGATACCAAGACAAAGTGAATTGGTATCATCCAACTTCTGATTGACTGAACAAACTTGATCCATGTAATCAGCAGTGGGTAGGGCAGGGATAGATGGAAAACAAGCAGGACAGTGGGCCTTGAGGACGAGGTTTGGAAACCCCTATGTTAAGCCATAGTTTCTCAGAGCTGCAAATACAACACTATCTTGCATAACTTTTTTTAAGTTTTAGGGAAGTTTAGATGTGCTGGGTTAGTAGCATTTTAGCAGTAATAAAACAATCATCAACACAGCATTTAAATATTTTTCCTTCACTACCTTTTTTTATGAAAGGTAAAGTATTTTCATTATGATTACATAACTAAATTATGAGAAATATCAACCATATTTCCCCTGTTTAAAGAAACCTGAACTCATTTTGTCCTCCAACTTGTAAAATCCTACATTGTCTGAACATGTCAGTGGAAGTAGTTAATGTCAATGTGTATGATATCTTAGGAGAAAACAAAGCTCTACAAATGTTTAAGAAACAATTTGTTTTCTTTGATGGTTTAATTGTTGGGCATAACAGCAGCTAGTTTTGCAGTGATATGCAGAATGTTCTTATCCTGATACAGGATAGAAATATGGTTTAAAATATTGATATTTAGTTTAAGTCAGAATGTCCAGCTGTACTATTTTGCTGAACAGTGGACGCAAATAATATGCAAACATATGCAGCATGGGCCTGGACAGGTATCACACTTGCTCAACTGTGCGTACTGCAGCTCATCCATAAAGTCTGCATTCAAGTCATTAACTTGTCTTGAATATAGTCAAATATAGCTGGAAGTATCACCAATCACGCAGATGGTTTTCTTGTCATAAAGAGAGTGAAGAAAGAAAGAAGGTAATATGTTGGGCAGGGATGCCATCTAGTGGTGACACTCGAGCTGGTCCAGTCTCTGGTACCAACAGTACCATTTCAGATAAAATTACCCCTGAGTATATTAGGATTTAGGACTTACCCTGTCTAGGTGAATGTTATATATGTAACAGATAGCTCAATGATAGCTGTATTTTGAAGGAAATAATTTCTTCAAAATGTAATAGACATTTTCTTGCTAAATGTCTTTGATATTATTATGTAAAAATAATAAAATAATATGAAGATAAATAGACTGGAGGTAGTCGGTACTATTCAATTCCTAATGGAGGTGGCTCAGCACCACCTGGTCCACCTCGGAGGAAACCGGTGAGAACCTCATATGTAACAAACACAACCATGTTAACAGGGAATGCACGCAGACAGTTGATGCCTAAGCTTCTGAAGAAAACCCCAGCTCCTTCTGCCTGAGCTGTCTCTGTAACGCAGTGGAAAAAACCCTTATATCGCTTCATGTCACTTGCTCCGTCTACCTGCAGACGGGCTTTTATCACGTCCATTGGCGTTCCCACAGTCCAACCTGCCATTCCTGCTATCCCACCAGCCAGCATCACAACGCTCCAATCTGAAGAAAATGAGAAGACATTTAAGTTAAAACACATTCAAATGTTTTCTTTGGAAATATAATGGGCTTAGGTTGTGCTATGAAGTGCTTGTATGCTTTGGTGATGTTTCTCACTGGAAGCTATAATAACACTCACGTCAAGGAGGTGACTAGTTTACAGAAGCACTAATTTTATTGACAGCCTTCACTCACCTGGTCGTTTCTTGTTGCTGTCTGTCAGCCATTCACAGATGGCAGTATAAGTCAAAAAGTATGTGGCGTAGGATGGCCCGTCTCTCAGCATAAGTGGGAGGGCTCCTCTGTAGAGCCCCATGAAACCCTCCTGTTTGATAATGCTCAGCAAGCAGTGAACTGGACCGTGGTACTTGGGTATGTTGTTTCCTCCTCGCTTGGACTGTGTCTGACACTGAAGACGTGTTTTCACTATATCACCTGGAGACATCACTGATATCTGTTGGAGGCAGAGAGGAGCATAGTCTTGGCATCAGGAGTCCCAAAACACAAAACTCAAATTTAATGAAAGCCTATACACATCTAGAAAACCAGGTAAAGTTTTTTTTTTTTTTTTAGGTGATTAAACCCTTTAATTTCACGTCTAATATATATGAAATTTTTTACTGTATTACCCACTTGAAGTCAGATTTACATGTGAAATTATTGGCCACGTGATGAAACATTTATTGGATGGTCTCTATTACCTGAGCTATTCCTGCTGCCATACCAGACAGGAAGACTTCTGGTTTGGTGTTTGAACCACAGTCTGCTCCTCGCGCCTGGCTGAAACCCTGCAGGCAGTTTCTGTATGTGCCAAACACCACAGAGGAAGTCATAGAGATTGTGGTAATGGGAAAGGACATGCCTTTGAAGAAGCCATGCACCTGATGGCACAAAAAAGGGGAAAACTGTGAAAACCAATGAAAACTCTGTGTCCTGCACCTCATCTAACACTGTACTGTTTAGCAATTACAATTGCTATCAGAAGATGAAATCTACTTGTAAGTTCAAATTCCAGGTATTCATGTGCCTGTACTCAATTATTTTCTAAGAAAGTCAAAAATGTGCAGCATACCTAACCACCTGTGACACATTTACCAAATGTAAGCTCGTTTTTGCTCCTTTTCTAACATTAACATTAGCTCAGTTTGTCTTTATGAGTCTCTAGACTGTGCTTGGTCCAGACCAGGAGAGAACAATATGTGTATGAACCTGTTGACATTTTAACAAACAGAATCATTTCCCAACACACGTTTTCTGAGCACACTAATCCATTTGTAGGAATATGGTTTCTCTCCCAAGTCATTCAAGTATTTTGGGCAATAGGGGGGGCACAGATTATATCTGCAGGCTTTCAAATGTTACCTCTACTACCTAAATTTGGTTCTGACACTGACTCTGACATTCAAGCACGCGTTCACGGGATATCTACACACAGCACATTTCACACATTCATCTGTGAGCACGGATCTGCACGTTGCCTTCATCAATGAGAATGTCTGTTCATATACTGTATTTACAGTATATTAGTCCAAAAGCTGCGAGCATCCCCTAGTCTTGTCTCCTCATTTGCAGAAACATCTCTTCTTTGACGGATGTATAGAATTACAGCAGTGGTGCAGCCCTGAAGTCCTCTGTCAGCAGTGCATAAGATGCAGATAAATAAATTCAAGCTGACATCCATCAAACTATTTGAAAATCTCACTGTGAGAGGCCGGCAACATTGAAGCATGCTGCTGGTATTCTCTCTTGCAATATTGATTGGGTAAATGGGTGAGAAGCTGCAACTTCTTCATGAAGCCAAATGGCTAATTTGGAGTTAATTCATGAGGCCATTGAAATTAACAAATGTGAGTCAAGCTGTTATCTTCTTTTCTATCCTCTCACAACATTCCCGAATCTGAATTTTCCACACTCAACAGTAAGACACGTCTGTGAGTACAGTGATTTACAAACCACCTCCGGATTATCGATGCAATGTTAGATTATTAATTTCTGCTCTAGACACTTCATCGTTCATCCTTTTTTAGCAGCCCCCATTTTTCCTGTCAAACTTCCATCAGCTAAGTTTTCTCATGCATTTACCTCCATGGTTATGTCACTGTCAGGCACTGTGGACTTCGTGGTTACACAGAAGCAAGTTTATAAGTTATTTCAAAGTTTTGTGTTATTTGTCTTTATTTGTCTCTAGAAGCTGGGCAGAGTCACACAAATGACGACTGTCATCCACGGCCAAAGAGAAGCAGATGAAAGTTTCCAAAATGCTTTTCAAGTAAGTCCCACCATAATGAGAAGTTGCCATATATTTGCAGTTATTTCCTCAACCCTCTTTATCAGTGTTACCTTATCAAACAATTGCTCCGTGTCTGGGCAGATGATGGCTCCAGTGTCCACCAAGCTTTCTTTAATGACTTCCTCCTCCGAGAATGACTTGCTGTTCTTTGCTATTTTGTGAGCTTACGCCTTACTGTGTTTTGTAGTTTAGCCACAGTAGTAACTGCTCAGATGTTCATGGCTTCTCTTCTTGTGACAGATTCTTGCATTTTTCATTGTGCTTTGTTTGTCTCGTGAATGGCAATCTGTTCCATGCACATTAAGCACACTGCTTTACTGGATACTTCAGTGATGAAATACTTAGTGGTCCATACACATTGTTAAATGTCCTGCATTCAGCTCATTTCGCCGGCTTAATGGTGTTTGCCTCCTAGCTAATCAGTCTTGTTAGTATCTTTCTTGCTGATGCTTGAATGTCAGAGAGACTGTGACTCAAATGATGCTTGCATTTGTGAACTGTGCTCACCTCCGCTTCAAAGTAAAGCCACAGAATTAGTTTCAGGAAGAAATTGTTTTACAGAATTTCATAATAAAATTAAGATATTAACAAAAGATAACTAGACAAGTTTATATTTGGCTTTGTTTGATCTCATGGGCCTGATGAGACTCGTGAATGCACCACATGCCACTTTTCTGTCGACTGACAGACTTTGTCTGGCTTTGTTGTCAGCCTCAGCTTCTTACAGGATGCTTTTTAAAAACGTGCTACTATTTTTGCTTTTTAACAACTTTTGTAAAATTTGTACATTTTAGCAGGTATACAAAACATCTAGCTGCACACACTGTGTCATGGACACCACCTACCCCTTCTTTTGAAAATGTTACCACTGCACACTGCCATATTCCAGTGAACTGTGTCTGGGTTTGTATCCGGACCTACAAAGATTAAGAATATGATGTACATTTTTGTATCAATTTGTTATTCAGACATCTTGAGTGTTTTCAGATAGCCTACTTCTCTCTACCCACCTTCATGGTATCCAGAGGATAACCCACGGCAACACCACATGCCCCTGTGTGTTTCCAGAAAAAGGAGAGCATCAAGGACACAGCAGAAGCATCATCCAATCCCATGGGTTTTCCTACCACTCTTATGCTGACGACACTCAGCTCTATCTGTCCTTCCCACCAGAGGATAACACCATTTCAACTAA
>JAUMHL010000017.1:7419310-7447765 GCA_032362345.1 Sandelia bainsii
CCCAAATGGTAATTGCTTGTGTCTTCTCCTTGTAAGTCGCTTTGGATAAAAGCGTCTGCCAAGTAAAGTAAAGTAAAAGTAAAGAAAGACAGCTCACTGTGATAGATTTCAACTGCAACACATTTAATCATGTGCAGTTGGGCCCAAATATGGAGACTTATTGCTTTCTGTTTTCTCAGTAATGCCTTGACTGATGTGTGAAGATTCTCAGTCATCCAGGTCATGGTTATCCGATAGATGCTGTTCAGTGGCAACTGGACTTGCTTTAGGTTCCTATGGATGTTTCACTTCTCGTCCAGAAGTTTTCATCAGTTTTGAAAGGACTGAGGGGAGCAGCAGCAGGGTTATGAGCTCCTTTAAGTTAAGACCGTGACGGTCAACTGTGGGTTGGTGTTCCACTTGGCTTTCATGTGTGTCGTTGGGACCACTTGAAACAAAGTCGTTCCACCTTAACATGAATGGCTTCCACTTAAAACAAGTTCAGTTGCCACTGAACTGAACCTTTTTGCAATTAAGTCTTTATTTCAGATGTGCCCCTGAACTGTCTGAAGGTAATTTTAGAAACTCTTAATAGTTACATTTGGTGAGAGCACAGATTTCAAGTTACATTTATTATTTTAAAAACAATGCATTTTTACCTTGCTATTGAGAACCAGTGTTTCTCAATGAGGTTATTATAACTAGTATGTAATGGTATTCTTATGTATAAGTTACTCCAGAAAAGGACACAGGCATGATGGCAATCATCTGGCATACCTGATATAAGAAGAGAGACAAAACTAGTTGTCACCTATAAGTTAACATAAAAGGCAATGATATTCTCATATGCTGCCATGTATTTAGCCTATCGCACCATGTACACTCCAGTAGCTCGCTACTTAGCAAATACGAACTGATGTTTTTTATAATCGCTATTCTAGCGTTACCTGCAAATGATCCAGACACAAAATCAACGATATGCATCCTGTCAGATGGTCACTGAGCAACAGATACTTGTCAGATATAAGTCTATTACTAGCATAAACAACATAACCATAACCTTCAATACCGACAGTCAGTTGGCCGCTTGTGTGACGTATTTCCGGTATCTGCCACAGCGCCGAAGTCTCACGAGCGTAAAACAGTTGAGCCGACTTTAGCCGAGGATAGTCGAAAAGTGTGTCTATACAGAAAAAGCACATGGACAGTAAAACGTAAATGTACTAATTATATAATTTATTATTATACTTTACATATAAAAATGCCACCTTTTCATATACCGAATTATTTAAGCCTACCGCGTGAAAACAAATATGGCTTTATAACCTTTAACAACACAGTGATATTGCCAGAGAAAACAGTAACATTGATACAAATGTCAGCGTGATCCAATTACATAATATGGATTGATACCGTTTGAACAAGATGTAAAAGAAAAATAACTTCAATAAATTAAAGTTTAGGAAAGGAGACATTTTAATTATCTAGGTCAGAGGGAAAATGTTTTAGGATGTCATACAATTTATGTGCTTTTTTTCCCCTTTACTAGTTTTAAGGAGTTTAGGTATCATTTGAATTCTTTTAGAAAGAAAACAAATTTGGAAGATTTCAGAGTTCTTTTTTTGTGAATAAAAAATTAAGACAGAGAAGTTTTAGATTACAACACACTTTTTTTCCTTTTCATGATGATACCGAACGTAATATTGTCTCTAGAAATATAAGTTGTAGATGTATATATATTATTATTATTATTAGAATTATTATATTATTACTATATATTTTATTTTATCAATTTATGAATATAGTACACATTTTACACTACATGAGAAAAACACATGGTCCGTGGTTTCAATATCATTTTCACAAAGTGAGCATATGTTATCGTCAATTTTAAAAACGAAGTCTGGGTGATTCTTTGGAGGAACAAATGTTCATAAATTTGAAATGTGTCTCTTTTACTTTGGGGGGTGGTAATTTTCCATAACAGATCCACACCGACAGGTCGACGAGGATTACGTCAGCAGCGGGGTGTCGGCGTTATCTCCTCGCTCTGATTGGACAGAAATTCGACCAGACGCCGGTAACTCCGCGCCCTCTCGTTACTTCCTGCGTCGCTAGCTTGCTGCTACAGAAATAAACCTCTTTTATACTGCGGCGGGGAGGGTGTCCGCAGTGACAAACGTCACAACGGTTAACGGAGGTCTTTAGGCGAACAGGATAGTTTCATTGACGACCGAGGATATAGACAACAAACTAAATAACCGGTCAGAGAAAAAGAAATTGTCAGGTATTGGAGGTGGGATGTAGGTAACCTAGCCAGTGCTAGCTAACATTGACATTAACTGAAAGTATAATAGCCCATTAGTCCATTATCTGCATTAAACAGCCAGAAACGATTTTTATACAGCGAAGGAAACTATTTTGGAGGGGGAAAAAAAGGTTTCATAGTGATTGAGACCCAATTTAATTTATCTCTAGACATTATTTAGTCATTCTCAGGTGGGTGACGTTGAAGAGCGGTGATGGACTTCGTGGCTGGATGCGTCGGAGGTAGGTTGGTGCAGCTGTGTTTGCATACTGTTTTATTTTTACGCCAGGAAAACACAAACATGGCCATCACTACCCATAACAATGTGATGCAACTCTACCACATGATTACATGTGCTCAGTGAAAATCCCACGGCAGGTGTGCACACTAAAGCCGATCCTGTAAATTCGCTAAAA
This sequence comes from Sandelia bainsii, assembly GCA_032362345.1. Lineage (NCBI taxonomy): Eukaryota > Metazoa > Chordata > Actinopteri > Anabantiformes > Anabantidae > Sandelia > Sandelia bainsii. The sequence continues at coordinate 7,422,014 of JAUMHL010000017.1, forward strand.
CCCACTTGTTACACTTGAACTGGTGACAGACCCTGACATTTAATGTGTGTACAGTGAGTGAGTGTCTTATTTTACTCTAGCTGTAGCATGAAATAGATCATGATTATGTGCAGTTAATGATTCCTTGTGCGAGTTATTTCCTCTGCGGCAGTTTTGTTCTTGTTAAACAGCTTAATGCATAAGTCACTGGCCAGACATTCAGTTCTCACACACACACACACAAACACATGCGCACACACAAAGGTGCTCTGGCTTTCCGCATTTCGATTCTCACTGGTGTAACTTGTACGCCCTGTTGAGAATTGAAAGCAACACTTGCAACCTGAGGCTTCAAGTTGGGACAGTTTGGATGTTTAAAGTTTCCACACACATACACACCATGGGCAGATAACATGAATCAGTGCACACCCTTTCATAGACCAATCACATGCTGTCTTTACAGTGACTGACATGATAGACCATGTGTTTTCCCACCCTCTCACAAAGTGGAAATCAGTGAACTATCTATAGTCAAACGTGGAGCTGTTTTTCTTGTGTGTTTCTAGGTGTTCTAGTTTGTCCCAACTCAAAATTGAGTTTTTGAAAGCAGTGTTTTTAGTTTAAGCTCACTTTGTCTGCTATTAAAGATGGGTGGTGAAACAAAAGATGTTTGTTTTTAAACTACAATGCAAGATCCCCCTCTGCCTGTTTTTCCTGGTCTCAAACCATACCAGTGAATTGAGGTCACTGGTGGCTCACATGTGTGACATCCATTCCTGTTTGTGTTCTTTTCCTGGATTACTACTGAGACTCATTCCTGTTAGACATTTTTTTAATGGTTCATGTGACAAGGCAGATGCTTATGCAAGATTATTTTACAGTGATTTGTTTGTGGTGACACAAGGTGGCCTTTAATTTATTATTATTGTTATTATAAAGTATTTATTATTGTTTTTAACACACAAAACAATATAAATATGACATGACGATTACTTGTCAGTTGCAATGGTAAATAGTCACTGTTGCATACTGATGGATTGATTAAAATAATACTCATCTCAGTCAATAGTTAAAATAATTTCTAGTTGCAGCATAGTAGTTATGAGAACTCCCACAAGATTCAAATAAAATCCTCTACCACCATATATGTAATTTTTATGTAGGGTAATAATATTTCTATATATCACGATATAGTTAATTTTGGGGGATTTCATTTTAGAAACTACATCTTCACAAATAACCACACAGGAATGTAGATCATGGAACATCACAGTTATGCAGAAATCATACTAGTACTTATTCACTATTTTTTCAGAGTAGTTTTAACTCTTCGCTTTGTTTGTGATCTGCCTGGAAGACATTATCAGGTTTCAACATAGACTGAGGTGAGGAGCCCAAAACAGAATCGCAGCATGGGTATGTGCTGCATAAAGCGCAGATTATGTAACTGTAACTGAAGAAAGTTTTACAGGGCAATGATGCCTTATTAGCTGGCTCTGTAATGCAGTCTTACCCTTGACTAACTGAACTGAAATAATCAATTAACTGGTCATTTATTAGGGTCTATGAGTAGATTGAAATAAGTTGAATTGAAGTAGTATATTTGATTATATTTGGCAACTAAATGCTATAGTGGAATACCATTTAATGTAGAGTAAAAATACTTTAAAGAAGGTGTTTTTACTTGCACAGGCCTCCACGTGTTAATGATTTATTGAGTGATAATCATTGTGCATCATATCTTTCGCTTCTGTCATCAGGTGCTGCTGGCGTCTTGGTTGGACACCCATTTGACACAGTTAAGGTAGCCAATGATTCTTTTAATTTAATGCACAGTAACTATCTTTTATAAGACGTCTTTAGAACCTTTATATGTATTTAGTTTGTATCCAGTTAATTTATATCAACAATAAAAAATACAATTGTTACAAGAAAGGAAATACAAAATATTGTAAAAAAGTTTTTAAATTAGTTAATTTATTAAAGGAAAGAAAACTGTCCCAACCTGCCTGGACCTAAGTAAATAAGTAATTATTCTTCCTTGTTTAATCATGAACATGAAACATTCTTGGGAAAGCTGAGTTCAATTTCGAATACAGCACTGTAAATTATATCCAGCTGGCTGACTTGAACATTTGTCATCATTCGTTACTCCCTCTTTTCTGATGTACAATACAGTGTTTTTGAGCTTTTAACAGATCACTGAAGAGTGCCTTTTTTTCCAGGTGAGACTGCAGGTTCAGAGCATTGATAAGCCTCTGTATCGTGGAACCTTTCACTGTTTCCAGTCCATTATACGTCAGGAGTCTGTAAGTGGATTTATTTTCTACATAAACATAATGCTGTTATTGTGAAGCATTAGTACAAGTTCTGTCCGTTTGTGTGCTTAACCTGGTGCTGATGTATTTAAATAACTGATGCACATTTTAAGCCAATCGATTGTCATTAAGTATTTAAGTAAATGCCAAGTTACATGAATTATAAATTAAAAGGCAATGACTTCATTTTAAATTACGTCTGTCGCTATTCCACAATGTCCAGACAAAATCTAAAGTATTAAGCACACAAACAATGCTGTAGGCTTCACTGGAGAACAAACAGTAGATTAGACTTAACATGCTGTATTTAAAGTAGTAGTAAATAACTTGTAACAGTATTAAATAAACATAAATACCCAGTTTTCACAGCAGGCTGATGTTATATGATACTACACATATTATCTACATGATGGGAGTGACTTGTCTTATTTACTATAGCTATTGTTTTGTTTTCACGTTTTCCATTGATACTCCAGACACTTTTACAACAGGAAGTAACGGGTGTCTTTTTCAGACATCTCTTTTTAAAGAGTGTATACATCACGATTTAAAGGCAAGCACGCTAGTGTCAAAGAAGAGACTTCTCTTATAGTGTATAAAGCAACAAGACAAAAAGGAGAACTGGAGACATTTAATTTAATCAAAATTGCTAAAATAAGACCTTAACGTTTTTGTTTGTTTAAAAGGAAAATCAGTGTTGTTTAAAGTGACAGCTCGACTAATATGACTCTCTTTACAGGTATTTGGTTTGTATAAAGGCATTGGATCCCCTATGATGGGCCTCACATTCATCAATGCTATAGTGTTTGGTGTCCAGGGGAACACCATGCGTATGCTGGGACAGGATACCCCTGTGAACCAATTCTTTGCTGGTGCCGCAGCAGGCGCCATCCAGTGTGTCATCTGCTGCCCTATGGAGCTGGCTAAAACCCGCATGCAGATGCAGGGTACTGGAGAGAAGAAATCCTCCAGGAAGATGTACAAGAACTCCCTGGACTGTTTGGCACGCATTTACAACCGGGAAGGTCTGTCGGGAATAAACAGAGGCATGGTCACCACATTTATTCGTGAGACCCCTGGCTTCGGAGTGTATTTCCTGGCTTACGATGTCCTGACACGCAACATTGGCTGTGAGCCTGACGACCGTTACATGATCCCTAAACTGCTGTTTGCTGGGGGCATGGCGGGTATCGCCTCCTGGCTCTCCACTTACCCCGTTGATGTGATCAAATCACGGCTCCAAGCAGATGGAGTGGGTGGAGTCAACCAGTACAGCAGCATTGCTGACTGTGTGCGACAGAGCATACAGAGAGAGGGGTACATGGTGTTCACGCGAGGCCTCACCTCCACGCTGCTAAGAGCCTTCCCTGTGAATGCTGCGACCTTTGCTACCGTCACTCTTGTCCTCATGTATGCTCGGGGAGCTGAGGAAGGACCACAAGACTGTGAGCCAGCTCAGTCAACCAGCCACCACACCCAGATACAGCAGCAGGTCTAACCCTCAAGCGTGTGACAGAACAGAGGTCTCAACCTGAGCACTTTACAAGAGCATGGAAAGATGATGTATGACCAGTCATTCCCAGTTTTGAAACAGAAAAAAGTATCTGGTTTATGCTTGTTTTTACTTTCATGTGAAAAAGGAAACTGTTAAAATGTATTTTAGCAATAAATTACGTTTCAGGTTTGCTGCAACTTGTATAGGGGATGGTGTTAACCTTTAGTAAGATGTTAAAAGTTGGAGCGAGAGCAGTGAAAGTTTTTAACTGCTTTTACAAATTTTCTTGTAAGACACAGTTTGAAACATGTTAATGATCCAAGGAAATGATAGTGTGGCTGTGTAGTGTGTACACTCTAGGAACTGGGTATCTGGGATATGGGTATCTGTAATACCTTGAAATATGCAGTGTTTAACTGCACCTGTGTGTGTGTGTGTGTGTGTATATATGTTATTGAGTTTGAGTAACTTCATTTTTATGTATATTGCAACATGTTTCCTGCCTTATAAATACTTTTTATTTTGTGTAAGAAAGTTAAAGCGCCTGTTTGTAATTGAACTGTATCCTCCGAAGAGCCAAGAAAGTGTGAGAAAAGGAATGTAGCATGTGATAAGGTGCAGAGCTTATCACTTGTCTGTTATCAAACCAAAAAAAAAACACATTGCAGCTGTTATCCAATCATAATTAAGACACTACTGGTCCATACACCAAGCATTGTGGACAGCAATCGGGTGGTCTTAAGGGCTCTTCAAGAACTAAATGCAAATGTGTGTCAGTAAGGATTGTAGGCATTGTTTGACATATTTTTTTTTTACCAAAATATAACTTTACTGCTGTATTATTAAAGGCCTCAACTAGAAGTGGAACATGGTGCTACATGTGGCACTGAACTTGTCCCACTATAGTATTTTATTTTTTGGATTCAATTTTTATTTAATTTTTGTAAATGTCACCACTAAATCTAAAGCTGTGCATGTTACAGTTATTGTAGGATCATAAACCACTGCAAGGCATGCCCTTAAAAGTGTTCATTAAAATGAAAACTTCCAGTACTGCTGAGGCACTTGAAAATCTCCAAGGCTGTATTGCAGTTTGATGGTGATCAGATAAGTGTGGAAAATGGAGCAAAAGGATGGTCACTATGCATCTGAAGGTCACTTGTATTGAATCATCAGTTTCACAGCTTAAACAGTGACTGCTGTCTCTGTGCTGTCATGATTAGATCTGAAACTCTATGATTGCCATTTGGCTGCTACTATTAAATCCAGCTGATGTGAAACGTAATAGGATGCAATATGTACAGGATGTAACTGTATTAATGTGATGGATTTGAAGTGTGTGCATGTGTATATATTAATTATTTTCTTCAGTCTACAGTAGTTGTGTTCCTAAATGTTCAAGTAGTTTTTAAAGTCTCTGATCAATTTGAGTTTGATCTGTTACAGATTGCAGAGATTTAACTGAAAAACTGAGACATGATATTTTTGTAACATAGTTATACTATACATAACCTATTTGTCTAGATTTCTCACTGAAGATCTGTACAAATCAATAAATAGAAATAATTCTTCCACCGTTGGTTTTGTATCCACTTTTTCACTTTTATCTCACATTTTCATTTTTTTATCAATCATACATGAATTATTTGTCACAAATTGTAAGTTGCAAAAGTGCTTTATTGCACATTCAATTCAAAGAACTTTATTTGTCCCTGAGGGGGAATTGGAGGCAAGTAGAGCAGTGATTCACTGGGACATGAAGAAATAAAAAAAAAGAATAAACAATTAGCAATAGAAATGAACAATTAACAATGATCAAACAACAACATTTCGAATATGAGAGCAGCCAATGGAGCAATCGGGGTGAGTAGTGCAATGATCATCAGTAGTAGTACATGAATATGAATGTGAAATTGACTACAGTATAGTATATGTTAACCTAATTTAGCTGACATTATGAAAAATCTAAATCCAGAACGTTGCATTGAAATGGTAGTGTTTCTGTTCTCCTTTACAAGCAGACTTTTCCAAATCAGGATGTAGCAAACATTGGCAAACACAGGAAGTGATGTCACAGTTGACTAATATTAAAGAGTAACCTTGAACATCGAGTGCACTGCTTCACAGTGAACAGGTCACAGGATGGCTGGGACCACTCGCATATTGACGAGGCTGCTGCTGCTCTCTTTGATCAGAACAAGTTAGTGAAACATAAACTTGGTCTGTAACTTTATTTCTGTAATCTTATTCTGTGGTAGAGTAATCTGACCTTTATCTTCAATTTACAGGTGTAAATGGAAAAAATGGTCTGCTATTCAGAGAAATGGTTTATGATATTAAATTCCCCTGTGAAGAAGACTTTGAAGAAGTTTGCTTTTATATGTGGCAGATCAGCAGAAACAGTACAAGTGAATACGTTGCTATAGTCAGTAACGGAGAGATCCAGAAAGCTGTGTCAGAGGACAAGAAATTCAATCTGCAAATCAAAGATCTAACCGCAGAGGACGTGGGACATCATCACTGCCAACGCAGGACAAATGCCTTGTCACCTAACATCAGTGAGTGCGGAACTGTAAAGATTAAAATGTTATGGCTGTGTGGTTTATAAAGAGTGGACCCTATTTTACCTGACAATAAGAAAGCTTATAGGAAACATAACAAGAAATCTGTGCTATAAAGACCATTTTCTTTCTTCCTGTTCCCTCAGCTGCCCCAGAGTTAAACCTCATGCCTTGCAAAGCATTGTCACTGCAGTGTGTTCTGCTCACCTATGTGGAGCAGGGACATTGCTATACTCAGCAACAGCAGCCTGTGAGCCTAACGTGGGTGGATGAAGCTGGCACCGTGACACAAGAAGACTCCCAGTATCAGATAAAACATCACTCTTCTTGTAAAATAACTCTGGCAGTGTCCCTTCAAAGAACTGAAAAAAAGAAGAAATTTAGGTGCCAGGCAATTGTGGCTGAACAAACCTTTACTTCACTGGAGTTGACTGTGGGAGCATCAGGTGTGATAATTGATCCTAACCATTAGAGTAATATTTGGTAAATGTAAAAGAATTTGTAACGAATGTTGTTTTCACTGTAGGTCTTCAACAAAGTGGAAGACGATTCAACATAGAACCTGCACATCAAGGTACAATATAATTCTCATTGACCAGTTCTGTTACTCATACACAAAAGAAATAAAAATAGATAATTCTTTAAAAATCTGCATTACTTTCTGACAGTTTTGAGGTACTTGTACTTCCATTTTAAGTTACTTTTACTTACTTTAGTTACCGAACTACATAATTTTTAAAAATTAATTACTGGATTTTTTGCCACCATTTAGTTTGCTAAACAAATCTGGACCAGACTCACACGTTATGTTATCAATTAAAAAAAATTTCTTCGTGGCATACTTTTACTTTTGTACAATAAATAGTGAATTAACTTTAGAACATGTATTTAATACTTCAGCTTGAGTACAGTATTTGAAATGGCACTAACACTGGCAGTGGAGTCCGTTTTAGACAAGTATTTGCACTTTTACTTGAATACTGAGCTTGTGTATTTGTCTCCTCTGAATTAATCTTATAATTGTGGCATTTTTTGACAAGGGCTCAGTGTCAAGATTGATACCACTCATATTTTGTCCCTTAAACTGGAATCAGTAGGTGTTAGCCTGGCTTGAAACAGGGTCAAACTGTTTCAGCTTAAAACTGTGAGCACTGCACCCTGCAAAGAAATATTCCAGCTCATAACATTCCATAAAACCACAATTTGTTAATTTTAGACTTTGGTTTTTGTACAGATTAGCATTATTTCATGTTAAATGGCTGTAATTTGCCTTTTCAGGTGGCAATCAGAGTGTGCTCGGTGGAGCTGTTGGGGCTGTGGGCTGTGTTGTTTTTACAATGGTGGTTGCAGTATTTGTTGTGAAAAAAAGAAGAACAAGTAAGTTGTCCTAAACTTCCTGAAGCTATAGGAAGGTTCTACTCTAAAGACTACCCAATATATAGAGTCTCTTTTTAACATGTCATCTTACACAACTGTACCCCTGTGGCCCTGTGGTCTTACGTTACATGATGATGTGCTAATATCCTACAAGATCTATTTTCACTGTTCTGTAAATGGAAAAAATTATGGTAACTATGTTGAAAATGTAGGATCATGAGGTTAAATGTGTCATAGGGTTTTTATGTAACTTGTGTAGTCAATAAATACTTATAATTAGTACCTTGGGGACATACTGTATTGTATGTATACTGATCACGTAGCTTTATTGTGTGAGAACTAATTTCATTCAAACATAAAAGTGTGCATTTGTATTCTTATACTAGATTTCCAGCTGCCTGATGAGCCCAATTCAGTCCAGTCCTGTACCAATAGCGTAAGTTGATTTCAAGTATATATGAAGCAACATCTTTCGTGCTTTTGACCACATATAAATTTAACAAAACTGTTTGTGTCCTTAGGTTTTGAATACAGATGATGTCATCTATGCTGACATTAATCTCCCAGTTGACTCTCCATTGATCCATGAGTGCGACTCCACTGAATATGCCTCAGAATGTCCAATACAAATAGCCTGGTGTCCTAAATACAAATTACAGTGTATCTTTGTGAGCTCCTACTGTGTTGCTGACATGGATTACAAAACTGTGAAACACACCAGACCAAATCAGTTGTTTACTGTTACTGTAGTTGACACCTTAGCTTACGGTACATACTGTATATGTTTGAAAATGTTGGAAGGATATTTTTTAGTAAGATCAACATATATTATCACTTATTTTATGACTGTTTTCTTTGCAAACCTGTGTTTCTGTCTGTAACAAATCATCTACAGATATGTTTGTCTACAAAAGATGTGAATTTTTTAATAATATGATATCCATGCCAAGTGGAAGAACCTGTGCAGTGGTGGCAAGAAACATTGTTCAACGCTCAGAAACACAAAGAACACTGGAATAGTTGTATAAAACACACATCCAGTCATCCACACTGATGGAGCATTGGCATACAGTGACAGAATTTTAGGTGGGCAAGGTGCACTGCTAAATGTAGCAATTGGGGACAATCTTGTCATTCTGCTTGTGCAAGCATGTTGAATTAAATTTTGTTATTAGTACACTGCTGGTGTCATTCTTCGCTCTTCTTTGCCTTGCCAGTACACACAGCCACAGCAGGTGAGAGACTGCCGGAGCCGGTCCCAGTGTTGCCCTATTTACATTTTAAATGCTTGCAGCCAGCCCACTACTGTGTTCACAGTGCAGTGCAGCACACCCAATTTACACACCTAAGGTGTGTCGATTCTTTATCCCCTCAGCCAAGAGTCTGAGCGGGTGAAGAAATGGTAAACACAAAAAGAAGAAATGACAAGACAAGAAAAGGCAGTTGAATACAAAGGAGAAGCTATTGGACAAGTTTGAGGATCTCTTTGCTAAACATGTGGAATAAAAGCAGATTCAAATATGTCCACTGTCATAGTTTTAACTTTCAGGAACAAGAAGCAGAGATTAAAGTAGACAGAACATTTTTCCTTCAATTTGTTTAAAAAGCTTTGTAGATCATACAAATAAAGAGGAAATAGAGCCATGAGTACGATTACAACGCTGAACAGTACCACACAAAGTTCATTCTTCGAGTCTTCTGAAAAGAGGAGATGATTTAGCATATTCAGAATATTTACACAATACTGAAAGTATATTTTAGCAATGGGACACTTCAATCTATTCACTTAGCTTTGGGTTCAAAATGAACAAAAGTATTTGCCACATGATGTCTCTTGAATTGTTTTATTTCAGCTACAATGAAATCATTTACTGAAGTAGTTTTGGTGCACACATACATTTCAGTATGAACTCTTTCTTTCAGTGTGAAACCCTGAGTGATGCAATGTGGAGGCGCTTTATTTGACCTCTACAAACCATGTCACCATCATCATTTTAAAATTTACAATAAGTTTAAGGTAACGTTGCCTTGAACTTGCTGCTTGAATTTCAAAATTTCAGCTGACTGACCTCACATATAGGTCAAAGATTGCAGTACATGTGTAGCAATTCACGTCATTTATCCCATAAGCGGGTGTGTGTGCATGTTATCTCAGCGTGTAATATCAAAAACAAAAGTTGTGAATTTGTGCCCATCTTTTAACACCCCACAACCACCACCACACACAGAGGGAGACATCTACACATTAATTGTCCAGCTGATAAGCTTTAGGTCAAAGCCTTAAACCACAGTAAACTCAGGCACCAGCTTGTCTACCAAGTGCTTGAAGTGGACAGATCAGTAAGAGCCAAATGCTCTTGTCCCCTGGTGTGTGAATGTGTGTATACTGTAGCTAAAAAGCTGTAGGGCTGGGGTCTACAGTAGAGGTTGTGGGGGTTGGGGGATAGTCTCTGGGATTGTTGTGTGTGTTTGGAACAAAAGGCCTTGATTACTGAAATCCTGAAAAAGACAGGAGAAGAGGTGTTAAAAGTGATACAGTGGAGATACAAGTAAGACCTGGAGCCCAGGAGCCCTTCAGTCCTTATATGTCTGCACCCTGTCTGCACGTATCCACTTTAATCCACAAACAGGCCTTAATGCAAAATCTACTCAAAGTAATTGCAATAGGTCAGAAAGTTAGTTGCAGTGAAAGTTTAGTTTTCTTTCTGTAGTTTTAAAGTGAAGACCAATAACGAAGATTAAAAGTAAACTTCCCACACAAAAACTGAGATGGTTTATTTATGAGGCAAAAATAACCCTGTTTTCTATTTGATGCCAATTTATTTATTAACAACCTTGAAATTGAACTGTTGACGTCTGGAGTTGGCTTTGACAAAGAAAAACAAAAACGTGATGATATAACCCAAACACACCGATACCTGTTGACAAACAGAGCTGCCTCTGTGTTCTTATTGCCCCTCACACATTAGCTTTTGTTAACACTTCACATTGAAATTGACCCTGGCCATAGTCTACTTGCGGAGGAGGGGGGAGGGGGGTAAGGGGGTAGGGGGAGGTGTTCTCGAGACAGATACAAGAAAAAAGCCAACCGACGATTGACTATTTCCTGATGGGAGGTGCTCCTTATCACTCCCAAAATCTCTGCTCACCGGAGGACAGGACACTCTTTTAGCTGCACGCACACAATGGACTAAAACTCCTAGAGAGAGAGAGAGAGAGAGAGAGAGAGAGATCAATACTATCATCGGTGAAACTGCCACAAAGAAGTGGGACACATTTTATCTCTGGTCGCTCAGGTAAGAAAAGAATTGTTTCCAGTTTTTGCGGCTAATGTGGAATAATTTGTTTATTTTGATCAAGATAAGCGATCATCCACATGTTCAATTAAGTGTTTTGACATTACAGAATCATGCAGTTGATTAACCAGAACCTAAAAACAACACTAAATTAATGCGCAGAACAGTGTAGGCCATGTTGTTATAACAATGACTGACTTAGATTTGAAATCATTTTCACGTAAAACGTGGATTCTTATTGGCTTATTTTATCGTATTTTGTCGCTAGACAAAAATCTACTTTTAGTGAATTGCTTTAATGTAAATTTCATTTGCTTAAATGTCATTTGTATTAAGCCTAACCTTAAACACAGGCACAGGTTTTGCAAAAACAGTGCTAACGGAGAACATGCTTTTCTCACCTTAGAAATTCGTTTATTTTTAATTGTTCAGGAATTAACTGAAGTAATTGAAAGATGTTTTCTGAACCAGAACTGCAGCTGCAGCTGAATGAACCATTTTTATATACATAATCTAGTCTACTGGTAACAAAGGTGCAAGAAAATTTCAATATATAATGTATTCCCTGTTGTTTTGACAGTTTTACGCTATTACACTGAAAAATCATCTGCTTGTACTTATTTGAGAAAAATAAGAGTTTATTTTCCTTTTCACTAACTGTCCTTCTCTTTCCCTTATCCAGCTCTCACCAGCTCTTACCAGATCTCCAGGTATGCTGCATAGGAATGAGACTGTGCTCTCTGTTCTGGGGCAGCTCCAGGAGGCCACAGAGAGCTCTGGCCTGGACACGCTGACAAAAGTGGCCCTGGAAGTGGATCAGGTCCTCGCTCCTTTCCAGCTCCACACAAAGCCCTGTCAGAATTTCCCTGAGTGGGCAGGTCTTGACGACAGAGCTCATGGCCTGTACCCAGCTGATGCACCCAGAGACCTTCTGCCTCTAAACTGCAAGGGAGAAGGCAACATGCTGTTTGATGCAGTTAGTATGCTGTTAGTGGGCAACACTGGACTTAGTTTGGAACTACAGGTAAGCAATGTTGGTTTATAATTGTGGTCTATATGATCTAAATGTGTATTGTTGCACTGAAAGCATCAGTGTAGACTGAAAGTGTGTGTGTGCTTAATGACTGTAAAATTAATTATATTAATATTGACCCCCCCCCCCCCCAGGTGCGCACTGTGGTGGAAATGGTGCTGTGGAAGAGATACTACCTGTCTGGAATGATTGATTCAAAAATGATGCTCCAGGCTGTTCGCTTCAGTCTTTGTGCTGAAGAGTCTGAGGACATGCTCAACTTGCCTGCCACCGTCTTGGAGGCCATCTTTGATGCAGATGTTAAAGCCTCCTGCTTCCCTGGCTCCTACGCTAACATGTGGCATGTGTATGCCCTGTCGTCAGTCCTTCAGTTCAACATCTACTCCATCTACCCCATGTTCAATCTCAAGATCAGACCCTATTTCAACCGAGTTATACGTCCAAGAACATGGCCTAAAGATTCTGAGGCATGTACTCTTCACATCATGTGGTCAGGCGAGCTGCAGTCTGAGTCTTTGTTCAAACCCAATCATTTTGTCGCACTAGTCCAGACTAGTGGTCTCACATTTGGAAGTCCTGACAGTGAGGAGAAGGTGTCGCCTATAAAAAGTGAGGAACTACAGAACCAGGACTCGCATCTGTCTTACACAAACCTGAAGGACAAATACAACATCACCAAAAGAACCTTCTACCGCTGGAAGAGGCAGACACAGGAGCACTGCAAAAAATCTGCAGCCAGGTATGAGGCAAAGTATTTCCTGCAGGCCTGTTACTTGGAGGGCAGGCTCATCCCTCTGCACCAGTTCAAAGAGTTCTTCCCTGAGATCTCAAGGTCGTCTTACTACAATTGGAAGCATGAGCTCCTGAAATCCGGAGGGAACTTCTCCACCTCATCTTCAGCCGGAGAGATTAGTCCCGGGGAGAGCACGGAGCATGAGGCCTGGTCTTCACCTGATACAAAACAGGATGAGCTGGACCACCATGACAGTGTGGCCAGGATGTTTGGCCTCAGTCTCGGCAAGCTGGATCTGGATCGGGCCCAGAATGTGGCACATATGCAGGAAGCTAAGCGCTCTCTGCAGAATTGCATTGCCATGAACACCTCCCTACCCTTTAGGATCTTCAAAAGAAACTTTCCAGGGATCTCCAGATCGACCTACTACAACTGGAGGAGAGAAGCCATGTTGTTCAACAGGGGTTACAAAGGCAGTGTGGGCAGCAGTGAAGACAGCTCAGATGCTGACAAGAGCCAAAGTCCAAAAAGTCTGTCACCAGTTCTGCGTAACATCAACCAGCCGGTCATGCCCAGGACGAGGGTCTGTAGACAAAAACACAAAAGTTTCAGACTTGCATATTTGAATAAAAAACAGCTGCGAGCTGCTGCCAAGCTGCATGTCCAGAAATCAAAGTGGTCCCTGACAAAGTTCAAGCTTAAGTTCCCTTCCCTGTCCCCTTGTTTCTACTGGCTGTGGCGTAGCAGGCAAAACAGCAAGAAGAAAGTAGCTGTCCAGCAGAGGCACCTTCCTGAGAATCTGGAGAACACCGCTATAGAAAACAACCTTCTGGTAAGGGGGATGGAAAGTCAGCATGCAATCCCATTTGCTGAGAGTGCTAAATATGTAGAAAGCTCTACCATGCCCTCATTTGATGTCCCACATTCAAAGCATACCCTTCATGCCAGGGCACCCATAGATGAGCAAATGTTTACGATGGATGTTGTGGCTCTGGCGAACTTCAAGGCCAAGGCCAAGCTTTTCCTACAGCAACGCTTTGAGGAGAAATCTTTCCCCACATTTAAAGAATTCAGGTCTTATTTTCCCTTGACTCCTCGTTCGACATACTACATGTGGAAGCGAGCTTTGCATCATGGGGTGTCACTGGTTCATGGGTAAATGGAGAAACCTTTTTATCACATAAAAGTGGCTCCTGGGAGTGAAATAAAAACTAGTTGAATAACGTCATGGCCCCAAAAACACATTATTCTGTCTGCTTTTTATTGTAAACATACTACTTAAGTTCCAAAAGACTGTTGAGCACACTGGCTTAGCATCTAAATGCATTGTGTCCTTCCTCTCCCCCACCATCGCAGCTCATTCCTCCTTCCTGGACCATTTACACATGTGTGAAAGTTCTGGGTCTGTTTAAACCCTGCATGTTGTCCTCCAGGCAAAAGGCAGTTCAAAGCCGTTGTTTAGTGGCATTTTGTTTGAAGCTGTTTCTTCTGCATTATCTTTTAATCCCTGCTATGCATTGTACTTGGGGCCCTTTATTTTTTCAGTTTTCATTGTAGTATGATTGTTAATGCTTAAATGTATAATTTTTTGTTGATGCATGTAATATTGACCTGAAAGATTATTTGCGGTTTAAAGATTTTTGTTTCTTTGAATGTAAAGAGTAGCCAGTATTTGTTTTAGATTCTACTTCAGACGTTCTCTAAACAGGGTTCCAGTCCTTCCTCATTTTGGTCCTTTTTGATTATTGAATGTACACACCTCAGGAATTCACATGATGCACAGATTTAGTTGGTTGTATTAAGGGTTTGATGCTTTTTTTTTTCAAGTAATCAACATTATTAAGTGAGTTTTGTCACACTATGTTTGCACTAAAATGGTTCCCATTAAACTGTTGAATGTAATGTCTTAACTATTATGCACATTCTGGTTAAATTCTACTTGTGAATTTTTCAGCAAGTCTGTTTTTGAAAAATAACTTTAAAGTTTTTTTGTTCATTTCATTACAAAACTACCTATTTCTGTGAAATATCATGGAAATTCTGACTTATAAGCTGCTGTTTGTTGTACCTGTTTGTTGTGTCCATACAGACATGTTTTGCAGAATTGTAATACCCCTGAATAATAGACTTCAGTTTCATTTGTACTTTCTGTATTTATTTTTCTTATTCATTATGTCTGAAATTGCTACTGTTGATACTGGTAGCCTGCTTTACATTCAGTCAGGCGGTGAAGTGATTTGTACTGACTTTACTGTACATCAATAAACTATTGACCAGCATCACACACCACTTTATTTGTTTCATTTTTTACTTTCAAAAGGCCTCATATTGTGGGTATTTAATGATGCATTGTTGATGCATGATGCATTGTTGCTGCTATATTTTGTATATGACCTTAAGAAGTGCTTCCTCATATCAGCTCATTAGCGTTGGCCAATCCTGACCACTAGTTTTAAGCTCCATGGTATCTTAAAGAAATCGCACAAGCAACTGTAAAATTCTGATTTTCCTGAATAATTTTCAGTGTCATTGAGCTGTTCTCATTCAAGTGAGACTAATAACCCCTTTCTAAGCACATGCAATCTAATGTCCCATTATCTGCATCTTAATTTGATTCTTTGGATAAACTGGACAACTTAACACATCAAATTGTTCACTTTACTGGCAGAAGTCTGCAGTAAATTATAACTCAAAAGACATGAAGCCAAGCTAATTCATGTCAACAACCACAGAAGAAAAAAAGGGAACAAAATCATTTTGTATAACCACAGAGAAGCAGTTCAAACCAATTTGGTGGCTGAATAACTTTGAAACAGGTTTTGTGTTTTCTGCTCACTGCATTTGTTCCGTTTAGCTATTGTGCTTATGCTAATGAAGGTAATGGTTCAGAGTGGGAGGAATGGACTACAGTGAAGGGGGAAGGGGTTAATTGCATTCATGGGTATAGAGGTGTTTGAGATAAGGAAAGAATATCTTAGAGTTTGGGGGAGGGCTAGAGGTAAAGAGAGAAGGAAGGGGTGGGGGTCTGTGGTTTTGATCAGGTGATACCACAGTGGTATCTGGTAAAGCTGAGAATTATACACTTAACCATCTACTGTATTTGAGTAGAAAAGACAGTATGTCATTATTATTAAAATAAATTTTCTTCATTGTATCTATAAACTGTTTATGTTTAGTCTGTCTACGTCAAGAAATGTCTGTATGTTTGCATGGTTGTACGGTGATTTAAAGGTTCCAGTCGCAGTTCTCTTGCAGACTGCATCAGGAAGATCCTGGGCAACTGCTGTTGTATGCACAGTCTCTCCCATTTCAGCTGTGGAAGCTTGTAAGTCTTTCAGAGGAGTCATTGGTGTCTTGGTGGCATCCCTCACTAGTCCCCTTCTTGCATGTCACTCAGTTTTTGAGGATGGTCTGCTCTAGGCAGATTTATGCCTGTGCCTCATCCATTTAGTAATGATGGATTTAACTGTACACTAATTAAGTGACTTGGAGACTTTCTTGTCTCCATCTTCTTATTTATGCTTTTTGGACAGGATACTGCTTTATACAAGGATCACTTGAAATATTCAGTGCACTCGGGTGATCTCCATTTAACTAACTTCTGAAAATTGTTGAAAAAATAAAATGTGAAAACTTGTGTTTCAATTAAATGCTCCACTAAAATTTGAATATAACACATGCAGAAAGGTTTTATTTGAACTCATTATTTATCATAAAACTGGAACATCTACAGTAAGAGCCATATGCTGCTGAAATGTGTTATTATCTCAGTTAAATGAACATGTAAACTTGACAAGCAATTAACAACATTTGCAACTTAAAAAGTGTATCTTGATTTTAAACAGTCATGTGATCTGTGTCTAAGAATCTACAAAGTAAGTAACCTTGGCACATATTTGATGAAGTCTGTTCCTTCACCTTTGAATTTGTTTTCCATCTCCATCTTCATTACTGTATGATGGGAGGAAATCTCACTGGCACTGAGCTACTCTACATTGTTTATCTCAAAAATAGCATGAAAATAATGAGGGTTGGCAGGTGGGAGCTGAAGTCTTCAAGGATTAGCATACTGCAGTTTGTTCAGAAAGACAGTCTGATAAAGCAGAGAGGCATCTCAAGGATGCCAAATTTTCTCAGTAAACAAAACAGACCAGTGGGACTCTTTAGGCTTGTGGTCTGTTGCCAATTACCCTCTGATATGAGCAATAGTATAAACTCAGACAAACTGAAATTTGACCTCACTGTGGATAAAGTGGGAAAGAAGATAAGTGGAAATGTTAAACTACTTTTAACTAAAACTTTTGAAATCACGTGACATTTTCTGATTGATCTAATTAGTCCTCACTCCAGAAGAACAGAAACATGTTTCATACATAAGAAATGTACCAATCCTGCCCAATTGCATTGTTTAGAAGATTAGTCTTTGTTTTTTAAACACATTTCCACTCATGGACACAGTTTGTCCACTAGGTGGCAGTGGTTTTCTTCATAAAAGGGTTTTGTTTCCCTTAATGAAAAGAATGGCTTCAGGCACACACACTTTGGTTTGGACAGAAAATCGATGTGTTAGTGCAGTGCTCAGGGTGTGCAGTGCAGATTTCTCCTGTGATAAGTTCATTAATAAACATAATCCAACACTGGAGCCAGTAATGCATAAACCAGATAACGTCTGGGAAACAAATTGTTTAATGATAGATTAGCACAGGAAAGAAAGAGAAGGGAAATAAGAAGAAAGCCCGTAGACATGTTGTCAGGGATTATTTTGTGTCATGACACTTCTTTCCCTGTTGTTACATTAATGATTATTATATGCAAATACCACAGAGCTGCAGGTAAGATGTTAGATACAGAGGGTGATATTGGTTGAAAGTGTGCACCTGTCTGATAAACTTCAACTAAATTTGTTTTAAACAGAATCAACACAATAAACTTGTGAGATCTAAAAGAAGTGAAAACCAAACAATTTATTCAGACCCAGTAAGAACTTATTTGATTCCCATGCTTTCATATGTATTTGTATGAAACAGTGTTGATTCAAGAGTAAAAAACGAAAATCCTAAATGAGTTATAACCACAATAATCCATGTAGAGCAGAACATGTTTGCTATTGTGAGTCATACTTCAGATATATTTACTTTTGCTTTGCCTAATTTACCTGTTTGACGCAATACGATTCACGTCAATTGACAAACACAGAACACAGTACATGTGAGGTTTTGGGGGAATAAGCAGATGCATATTTTCTCATGATTGCCACGTTTTTATGTTGAAAGTTGTGCAGAGTTTAAACCAGAGCACTAGCGGAGGGACAGTCCAACTCTACACTTGACTTAAAAAAAAAAACTCTCAAGGTGTATGTTTGCTTGCAGGATGGGGTTCTGAATTGTTCATGTCTGTTGAGAAGATGAGGAGCTTTTTTGTGAATTTTCCATGAGTAGTGTGCAATTTGTATGCTTAATTATGCAAAATGTGCCTGTGAGCATGCTCAAACCTTGAAGGCATAGCAGGCAGGATTTTTTTTTTGCAAACCTGAGGTGGTTATTTGCTCACTGCTACCTGACATTGCTCTGATAAATTTACTCTCACGTTTATTTTCCAGTGATTTACTGTAGGTTTGCTGTTGTTGCAAACAGACACTTACACCCACACACACTAAAGCTACCGATCAGAGACCTGCACTGACAAGTAAATCAATCAGTGACAACCCCTGACTCTTTTTTATTCTGTCTTTGTTTGCACAGAATCAATAATTCTGATGCTTTTTTGTTGATGAGTAGAGTTAGAGAAAGTGTGTGTGTGTGTGTGTGTGTGTCACAGGAGGGATCGTCCATGTATTAACAAAAACAGTTATTGCAGCTCAGATCCACTTGCTGCTGATGCACCAGACCACATGTTGACACATGATAATCAGGGATAAAGGTCAAGTAAATAAGGACCTCGATGGGTAATCTGTGTTTGAGGCCATGTAATCCTTTGTGTATGTTTGTTTTGCGATCTTTTACAGTACTACCACCTGTTCAATTTTCATTCAACGCAGGCTGACAAAAGGCAGACGCTTGATCCCTCCATGCAACATCCAGACTTTGAGTTAGAGAGCAGAATGGCCAGATTGTGAAGTTCAATAAAGTTGAATCTAAAGATAAGAAGGTGGAAGTAATCATTCCATATCCATATCTGTGCATCCATTCAACCATTTCACATTTTACCTCTGAGGTTTTTAGGAAAACACAGTTTGAGTTATTTGTTTTATAACCAATATGAAAAAAACCCATCATTATTACAGTTTGATTTTCTTTGCTGCTATTATTTTCATTTCTACTTGTCTATACATCAGTGAAGTATGTTCAAACTTGAAGGAATCATTTGATATGTTTGGAAACACCCTTATTTGCGTACTTGGACATAGATAAAAATATTGCCATGAATTTCAGTCAGGCAATAGTAACAATCTTCATATCTAACTCTTGGCAAGACACCAAATAAGCATATTTCTCAAAACTTCAACTGAATTTCAGCTTTTGATGAGTGTTTCACTGTTTTTCTCTATTTTATGAACATTAACTGTATCCATACTGGGTAAAAAATGACTTATTAAGCATGTTTTTATTAAAGTGCTATAGTGAAAACTCATCAAACAAAAACAATGTAATACAGTAGAAAAATAATATATTAATGTAAGATATATTTATAAATAAACAATTTACTCTTCCCAGAGCTGTGGTTTTCTTTGTTAAATAGGTTAAAAGCAGCAGAATAAATACAGACCTGAACATCCTGTGACATGACATGTACTTGCTCTCATCTCCCTACAGAGCTCATTGTCACTGTGTCCTCCTGGGTGAGTGCTGAGGGCTGGATAACCACCCTTGTCAAAATGACAGGAAAACTATCCTCAATATCCCCTGCTAATGTTCTCTTTTGATTCCCAATGCTCATAACAGAGCCTTATTAGTAACCTCAACCTCACCAAATGAACCTCCCATAATGACCATGTGAGGTCTATTGTGAGCTTGCTCGGTGTAAGCACAGCTGTTGGTTCTTCTAATGGCTAATGTCCGGGGTTGTGATTACAAGCACCGCGACCATGAACCATGAACTCGTTTCAGCGTGAGCTATTGTCAGCAGAATGAGAAGGTAAGAGCTAATTGCTAGATTTTGTTTCAGCGCAAGAAAAGAAGAGCGACATGCAGGGGAATAACTGTGAAGTAGAGACAGGAAATTAGAGTTCGGGTAATAACTGGCTGTCTGCATTTGTAACTCCCAGCAAAGACCTTAAATGGGTGCTTTTGCATTTGTGACAGCAAAGTTTTGATTGCCAGTGTCTAAATAACTTAATGCATGTGAATATTTGTTCCCTTGTGTACTTTTAATAGACAATAGAAAGTATGAGATGATTCAGAATACTACAGATTTCTCATCTTTATGACAGGAGAGGACATGCCAGGTGAAAGTGTAATTGTCCTGAACTGTCCTTGCTGTACCTCCTACTCTTCACAGCCAGACAGTAACAGTAGATGTGACCAAGATAATGTGTTACACAGATGCATTATCATTTGATTTAGGTGCCTGCATTTTAAGCGTTCACCTTCAAAGAGTACTCAAATGTTCTTGGAAACTGTTTGGAGCAAAGATCAAGTCCTGTAACAGGTAGCGCATTGCAACGTGAGCTGCTGATACACTCACTGTTTGTAAGAGCAGCCTATTCCACCATAAGGACTGATGAATGAATAAAAAACGTTGTAAATGCAGTGTGAGTTGGATGAATCAAATAGTCCTCTGAGTGAATTTAAATACTTTGTTGAGTATATTAGATTGAATTATTGCATCTGTTTTAGTCGTATAACGTCTGAAGCTTTAGTGATGCAGCTTTGGGGTTGTGATAATTAAAGAAATTTACCGAACTCTGAAGATCTTAGATGTGGGCTCAGGGAAATACATTTCACCTTCAAACATTCTACACAACTACCCTTGTGAGACTTTTACTCCTAAAGTGATATATGTGAGGATGTGCGTGTGCGTTTCTGAATTGCAAAGAAATGAAAATAAACTGCTATACCTGGAGACTTGCAAAGTACATTTATAACACTAAAACACAGAAAAACTATGTCTAATTTTTCAAACTCATTTATTGCTCTTTAATTAGAACACTTTTACTCAACCTACAGTACATTATTTACTAACTTTTTAAATAGTATGTAATTGTGTGATAGACTTTTAATTTCATAGATCAAACAAATATAGCAGGTGAAGCTAAAAGAGCAAACACTCCCCTGCAGTATGTGTAGGCTATTTCCATCCATCTCAAGTGTTTTTATCTGAGCATCTATCGAAACATCATCTTGGGATTTTGTTTGCCTTGTATATTACATTTATATCAGTGCTTATTTCCCTGCACTGTCGTGAGGGAACATTATAGATGATATGATTTTGCTGCTGTAATCAGCACAGAGATACAGTATACTGATGAAAATGTGAGAAAATCAGCTGCTGTACCTTACAAGTACCCATATGGTTTGTGAGTGTGCTGGAGCAAAGGCTGGTCGCTCCCACCATGCTGAATTATAGCTGTGTCACTTCTAATCAGGTCTGTAATATTTCACAAAAAGACACAGGAGTCCCAGATCCCTCTGTCTGACTGCATTTGCTCATCTGCCTGCTCTAAAAGCAGAACCCATTGACAGTATCTGGAGAATTGGAGCATATTGTTTTGTAAAATCACTAGGAAGGAAAAAAATGTAAACTTTTGATGTAGTCGAGGTAGATATGGATATATCTACCTCTACTACATCGCCCTTTGGAGATCCTCTGATGTATTAAAAATGTGTTTTGGAATGAAAAACTCGCTACAAGCAGGTTTTGGTCGAACATGTACTGACTGGAAGTGTGTGGGCTAACAACTCAAACTATTAAAAGATTAAAGCCAGGATTCCTGTTGGATAGGGTACCTGCTGAGCACATTATGTTTGGTCTATACAGAGATCAAGTTAATTTGAATTAATCATGGTATATTCACATCTGCAGTGAGGGTGAGAGAAAGAGAAAGAAATGTTGCTGGGGTAGTGCTGAGTTTGCTGCATCAGCATTAAGTGCATACACTGCACTGCATACTGGGAATTTAGATCAAATTAGAGCAAAACGCATGGTCACTCAACCAAAAACTTTTATTATCATCCTCATTTTCTGTTTTTCACAGCAGTAGTCAGACAACATATCTTACAAACAAGGGCTGTTCAAGTATTATAGGACACACATTGAACTAGTTTTTACAATGTAATTCAAGAACAATGTTGTTCTTTTCCATTAGTGAACAGTTTTAATATAGATTTTGAAGGGCAACAATACTATGGTAGCACTGTACTTTGGAGAATGCAGATTGTTCAGGCTGCAGTCAGCATGACTCCAATGTAGCATCTGTTTGCGGGGTCTGGTACACTTGATGAGAAATATGGCCTTGTTACAGACAGTAAACAAGAAATTTGACATTTTACTAGAAATCCATGTGCCGCACAGGTTGGACGCCCATGTACAAACATACATAGTGTGGTGGGTTCAATGCAGGATGCAGAATGATAGCAGACAGTTCAAAAGGCAGGATGAGCTTGACAAATTGATCTCGAAATTGATCTGAAACAAAGTGCACCAGTGAAATAAGTTGCAGCCCAGGATTCCTCAACGTTTATGTTGATGTTGGCTTTTGTACACAGAGATGCCCGCCTGATTGTTGAAGCAAAAAGTAAATTAAATGAATGTTATGTACTACTAAATAGAAAACCTGTAGCATGGAAAAACGGCTTTCAATTGAGAACTGAATTTTGTGTCTAGCTTTACTCTTTGCAAGAAGGACTACTAATTCAAGAAAGGAAAATTCAAGAAGAAGAAGAAGAAGAAGAGAAAAAATACAACCAGTGTGAAACAAAAAATATAATCATATAAGAAATACAATTTCACACACACACTTTAAATGCTTTTTATGAGTAAATTCATTGTTTTAAACTTCAACATTTCTTAGGAATAATAACAGTAATACGTGTGTTTAAAATAACACTTAGTAGGGAATTTAGACTTCAGTAATACTTTATGTATCTATCAGACGATTTAATATGTCTCTAGATACAAAGGTACATAATCTGAAATATTAGAGGGCTGCATGGTTTAAACATTGGCAGTGAAACATTAGGTAACATTTGTGCCAATCTTCATTGCAGTGCTGATGAGTGTATGCTTCTGTGTGATTTCCCTCAGTGCTCAGGTCAGTGTCACCCATACATCCAGTATCTAAATATGATATTTTAAACAGCTCTGTACGGGTTTATGTTGTTGAAAATGAAATTGCTCCACCCTGTATGTTTTTTTTATTTTTATCAGTACCTGTGTATTCTTGATAAACGGGCTGAGGTCTTTGTGGTGTATCGCTGATTTACTTTAAGACATTAGGGCACATTTTGATAACTGCAAGTACTTCGTCATTAAGGCAAAATTAAACATGGTGGCAACTAAGACATTTGACAGTGCAGGGCAGGTAGACGAAGGTCGAAGGCGAACGTCTTGAACTGGACTCCAGACCAAGGCCAGACTTGAGTATTGCAGCCCTGGTATAACCATTGTAGTTTTATCCAAAGCAACCGTATTAGCATATCTTTGGGTTGAAAATCAATCACATGTTTTCTGTATTAATACAGTCACTAAAGCTCCAAGTGAAGAGGAGAGAATAATGACAAGGAGAGAGTTGCTTTGTTTTCATTAACTGTAAATTAAATGACATTTCCCATGTGGGCTGTAACTTCAATCTGTCCAGATTTATTAGCTTTGGAAACACTGGGAACAGTGCAACAGATAACCAACAGATCCTTTGGGCCAGGTCTTTCATTTGAAGAAAGCGGCTGTAGCAGCACAGCGTTGCCACGATGTGTCCAGTCTGACCAGGCCTTATCTATCAGAAGGATATTGACTGTTTTACTCATTATCAGTCAAGAATGTCTCTGCTAGTAAACTCACACTCTGTTAAGTCAACTATCATTTCAAGTGGTTGTCTGGCTAAAATGAGATGATCCCAGTGCAATCATACATCTCTCTCTGTCTTAATCTTAAATAATCTCTGTCTTTCTCAGTCAGCATCTCACTCTGTAGCTTTATAGGGTTTTTAATCAACTCTTCTCACTCTCACTGCTCTTCATGAGGCAGAAAGCGAGGGAAAACAAGATGAGGACATGGACTTCAGAGCCCTCAGAAACCATGTTAACACTCCATACCAATAAACATGACTCTGAGGAAGAAAAGTAATAAACACTTGAAGCACATCTAGATACGTAATATACTTCCACAGCAAGAAATTATTTAGTATTGACAGGCCAAGAGATAACAAGTTGAACATTACAGTTGAGCTAAAAGAACCATAAAGAAGTAGACACTGTGGGAAATACACTCAGTGACTTTATTTTATTAGTGTTGGACAGAGACAGCCAGGTTTTTCTCCACTCCAGTCTTTGTACAAGGCTAAGCAAACTGGCTGCTGACTGTAGCCTTATATTTGCCATACAAATGTTAAAGTGGTATTGATCTTCTCATCTAACTTTCTGCAAGAAAGCAAATGAGAATAAGACCTCAAGATGCCGAACTATTCCTCTAAGCAATCACTCTTACACAGCTTTTTGTATATATATATAGTAGAGTTGAAAGTAAAAACTTTCTACCCTTTGTATGATCTAACTCAGTCTACTTTTTAAACTCAGCACTGTTGTTAACTTTTCTCTGCCTTTCAAACGTCTTTCTTTGAAAGCTCTTTGTTCAGCTTTTAATAAACATATGACAACTTTAGAATCTGATCCTTAATAGGATGTAATACATCTGTTGCCTGTATTTATAACCTGATTTCCCCACAGAAATCACCGAACATTCATTTTGTCTTGTCTTTTACCTGCCTTGTCTTTTAAACTATTTGAACTAACTTAACAGTCAGATCCTGAGATGTGTGCCATGAAGCACTCATAGGAATTTCAAACATAAGAACAGGGTAATATTTTCCTTTCATCCAGTTTGTTTTCTGTCTTATGACTATGCCTATCTAGCGCCTTTGTTTACACTGAGAAACTATGATTTATTTGTTCTGCATATCCACCAAGGCATTATTGTCTCTCACACAACAGCAAGGAAGAACAAAGAAATGGCTTGAGATATCCTGCAATAAAAATAAGGGGAAAACGTAATTATTTTTGCCATCAAATGAAACCTCAATTCTTTATCATCCCAAACTCTCCAAACTTCAAAGAACTATTAGATTCCAGTGTCAGAACTAAAAAATGCAAAGTCGCTGAGAATTGCATCCTCCAAATGCTTCGGAAGAGGAGGGTGCAGAGAGCGATAAATACAAAGCTGCAGAGAGCTTCAAAAGAGAAAATGAACACTTGAATTGTAAAGGAGCCTTTTGTTACAATCTGAGCTCAATGCAGGTCATCACAATGTCTTCTCATAAGTAAGCCACACAACCAAAAGGAATAGGAGAATGAGTCAAAGATAAGCAGGAGCATCCTTCATCTATATCACAATGCCTTGCTTTGGCAAAAAACTGTACTGTACAGCGATGGTTTCGAACTATTCCAGGAAGGAAATTTGGCCTGGACTAAAAGCAGCATCAACTTACACATGACACAACACAATATGATACAATAGAACCAAATGAAACCAAAACCAAACCAAAACAACTCAAAATATTATACACTATGATATGCTATGCTCTAGGGCTGGGCGATAAATCGATATTTTAAAATTATCGATATAATTCAAAATGAGATATAAAATGAGACACTATCGTAAAACTCGATAGAGCTCTTGCCTTTCCTGTTTTGTTGTCCGACAACTCAAAGACAGCCCCGTCCGCCGCGCTCCCCTCTGAACACAACTCACAGCCCGCCCCTTCACAGCGCTTCAACAAAGCAGCGGAGAAGGAAGAAAGCAGGAGGGGCG
>JAUMHL010000017.1:7447865-7512852 GCA_032362345.1 Sandelia bainsii
CCGCCTCAACCCCCTGCCCCGAAACAAACCACGCCACAAAACTCTTACACTCGTGAAAAAGCGAGAGGTGGAACGACCAAAGCAGTAGCTTATCATATTGCTAAAGACATGGCTGCTACCTTAACAGTGGAACAAGACGGCTTTATACGGTGCATATAAGGGCACTTTCTTTTTTTAATAACTCTTAATTGATTAATCAGCAATGCAGCTTTTTTTTTTGGGACAAAACCTATTTCATATGTGCCAAATTTGTCTAAACTGCCAATAGCTTGCCATACATTAATAAAATACCTGTGACATTTAGAGCATGTAAATTTGTCACATAGTTGTCTTTTTGTAATTACTTTAATGGATCAAAAAATATCGATATATATATCATATATCTCCATTCAGCTTAAAAATATTGAGATATGAGTTTTGGTCCATATCGCCCAGCCCTACTATGCTCTATTCTATTGTACATTATGATTTGATAATATAAGATAAAATACAAAACTTTGTGATACATACACAATATGATATAATGAAATACTGTACAATAAAGCATGATACATTTTAATTCCATTGTATCATATATTGTATATTATGATACAATATGTTACATACCAGAGAGTATGACACATATGGTGTGACATATCACACCATACCATTCTACAACATATCACACAGTACAATCACGTTTATATTTATGTGACATAAAATGTGTCATATTGTATTGAAGTGTCATATGGTGCAAGAGAGAAAAAAAGAAAGAAACGCAAAGAAAGATGAAACATGTTCTGGTGTTTTACTTTTACTAGAATCCTGTGTTTGTAGTCCTTTACTGTCCAGTGTCTAGTTTTGCATGTTTGTTGGGATTCCTTTCTTCCTTACAAACATGCATTGTAGATGTTGGGAATACTTCTGCCATCACTTTGGGTGAGGTGAATGGCAGTGCCTGGTAGGCAACTTCTAGTCCAGAATAGGACTTGTTCATAGGTGCTCACTGCTCTTAAATATTTCAAAACGGCATGTTATAATGTCAGCCTGATACTTCAACTGATTACCAACGCTTCTTTCCTCTTCCTCAAACTCGATCTTATGTTGCTTCTATTTTGTTTCATTGTTTGACTTTACCTGTTTTATTACTTCTATTGTTTGTATTGATTTTTATTGCTTTTATGATGTTGTTTAGCTTTTATGATGTTGTTTATCTTATTTAACTATCTCTGATGTACAGCACTTTGGTTCAGATTTGGCTGGTGTTAAAGCGCTTTATAAATAAAGCTGAGTTGAGTTCCTCATGGTAATGTGTTAAGTATTGGCCACTTATCGGTCTAACATGTCTGTGGCATGTGGCATGTTTAGGTACTGTCATGATAAATCAGACTAATACATATGATAACCATTCTTCCACATTTACTTAAAAGGTGTGTAAGTATAGGCACTTAGGAAAACAATCTGCACTTAAACTCACAATGTATAGAAAAAGTGTAATTACCATATGCAGTGATGTATTGTTGTCAGTGTCGGCTCTTGGCATAGGCGAACTAGGCAGTCGCCTAGGGCGCCACATGATGGAGGGGGGGCAGCTTCAAGCCCTCACAATTAAAAAAAAAATAAAATAAAAAAGTCGCTTGCAAATATCGTCATGATAGCACCACACCCTTGCAACAGTTAACATGTGCAACATAACCAAATGTGACTTTGCTCCCCTCTCACAAAGTTTGGTGACAAACTATTTGACACAATGGCTCCTGAAGAACCCACTTGAGCCCACTCCTCTGATGGAAGTCTACAAAACAGAGTTTGTCAACCTCTTGGAAAGAGATAGGCTCCAATTTCAAGAGACACTTGAATATTTCAACCTCTCTTATTTTTACATTGCACAAATTGACTGACATTAGCTACAACACCTTTTGCCCAAACTGTATGAACTCTGTCTACAGTATGGAACACTTGAAGGTATTATGAAGGCATCTGTTTTATGCAGATTGCCAACAGATGGAAACATTGGTCACTGCCTCTGTCAGGAGCTTAGAATTGGATTAAAATGTAAATGTTGCAAGTTTTCAATCAGCTCTTCACTCAGAATTATTATTTGCATAAATTAGTCAGTTGTATCATGTGCCTGATTAATATTTCAAGATACATAAGTTATTTTTAATCCATACTTTGTGTCCACTTGGATTTGTTCTTTCATCATAATGTTAGTCATTATCATGTATATAATCATATAATACAGTATATAATCATCATTCTTATTAATCTAATCTAAAATCTGCATAATTTACATTACATAATTTGTATCTTGATGAACATGAGATCATGCTTGATTGAACATAATCAAAATATTTAGATTTTTGCAATTTTAGCTTTGTTGATATACAATTTGTTTGTCGTTATATGAGTCTGGCCTCTAAAGAAGAAGTATCCCAAGAGTCCACATCTGGATCTGAAATTAGGTCTGTGTTTCACTTTCAGATGAAGTATGTGGGGTAGAGCGTGGAGGTAAATTGATCCCAGATTTGATGGAAAAGTCCTCTGTTGCTCAAGGGGATCAATCCAGTGTCGCCTTTTTGAAGATATAGAAACACTTTTTAGCATTCAAAAAGCAGCTCCTTCTGTTCAAGAGAACAGAGGAGTGCAAATAAGAGAATGGTTCATTTATATGCCCCCATGGTAACACAAATGCACCCTATCAAACAATCCCAGACAAAGGCATCGCAAGAGACCCTGGGGCGTCAATACCTGTCCCTAAAACTGAACCAAGAGAGTGCTGTCTAATTGGTAATCAATCTACATACATACATTTCTTTCCTTATTTCCTCACTCCTCCATGTGAGTGTATTTGGATGACAGTGGATAATAGCAGTGCTGCATGCGCAATGAGGGTGTTATTAAAACTGATTAATGTAAAATAATTAGCACCACATTGTTTTGACATAAACAAGTCAATATAACATGCTGCTCTCAGCTATAGCAAAGCACTTTGTCAGGCACATCAAAAGAATGGCACAGAATGCCAAATGCCACAACAAATGCTCTTATGACATTGGGCCCCCACTGGTGGTTCAGTGTTAGACTAGAAATCAAGTACAGGCTTGAGGAGAGGCTGCTGCTTAGTCCCCCCAAATTTTACCCTTATACTTCATAAGCCTTAACAGTGAATGTGCATTTCCCATCAGGGGCACAATAAAATGTGAGATAAATGCACTGTTTTAATTTCATGATCCCTCTGCAGCACAGAAAACTCCTCATTTTCACTGTTACAAGTGGGATGCTAAGCTTCTATCACCCCTTGTTGGATATAGGTGAGCTTAGCAGACCCACACATCTGGAGTGGCGTGAGGGGCCCAGAAGTAGGGCTTAAGAGCAGCATGTCTCTTCTACTGCAAAGCTAGGACGGTATTGATGCTAATGGGACAGGGGCAACCCTGCAGCTTGCCACCTGTATAATCTCCTCTAATACTCTCACCACCAGCAGCTGTTTACTTTCCCATTTGCCTGAGTTCTTATTCCACACATTCATTGTGTTCATGAGATGATGACTGCAGCCATTTGTAGAGTCTAGAAATTTCAACTGCACAGATATAGCATTTTTGTACTAGAAACCAAACAAAACTTGAGGTTAACTTCTCCAAAGAAAATGAGTGATAGCTAAACTAATTCTAAACAAACTTCTAAGTATAATTTGAGAAAATGTGCACATGAAATAGCAAACTGGTTAGATTTCCATCCACTATGATGATATTATAAATATTGTGAGCTGGTTTGTCAAGATATACAGCTGGTGGCACTAATTTTTCAGTAATTAAATCACTGCTCAAGAATAGGGCACATCAAGATGACATTATAAGAAAAAAAATTGGTCAAATCTCAAAGAAAAGAACAATCTTTGAACACACAGGGGACAATGCAGACACAATGGAAACGCTGGGTTTTTTTTGTTTCATGTATTGATTTGAGGAATCTCATCACTTCACACAGTTTTTATCTGCTGCTATTTTAATCTCTTCATTTGATGTTTGTGACTATGTCTACATTAAACTGGGTACATTCTAAAACGGTCCAAAACAACATGCATTCCCATTAGGCATTTTAGGTTGTTATCTGCATGTACTTCCCTTCACTCTAAGATGTAGTTAGCAGAAACTAAGAATGTCTGTTAAGGACTGACAACCAAGCCAACCACAGAAAATAAGCAGAAGAAAAGAAGAAACAGTGTACTATTTACGGTTTGTTTATAGTGAGCAGACTACAAAACTTTAGGCGTTATGGTTTCGTCATAAAACAAGTAGTGAACAGTTCTGGGTAAGAAGCAATTTAAACTCATTTGTCCATCCAGACAATAAAGTCCTATTGGTTTTAATAGTATAATGCCATGCCAAGCAGACTAAGATTTACACACATCCCGTGGACTGGTTTAGAAAAGCTCCAGTTTAGGGGAAGAAATCGATGTTTCAGTGTGGATGAACAGCCAAAACACAGAGAGAAATTTGGAATTACAGAATCACCTGTAATGTTCCCATTGCACTTTGTTGCATTTTGTTATTATATTTATATGCTGTCTTTTCTACCTCTGCTGTGCAAAAGCTGAGGGTCAACTTGTTATGTCTCCACACCAGTGACAACCATTACCAGAGGTGTTATGTTTTCAGGTTTGTCCCTTTGTGTGTCTGTACTCCTTCTATCCTTCTGTCCCATTCTCGTGAACATGATGTTACAGGAACACCTGCTTTGATTTAAGGATGTACTAATGAGAGTGTTTCCACTTTGACTGTTTTATGCTCAAACTGAAAATTCACATTAAATTAGGTGGGTGATAACAAACCTGAATACCGTGAAGCACAGTTCCAAAAGATATAATGTAGGTTACCACTGGTGAAAGTGTCATATCTTGTCCTTCAGCAAAGATGTGATAGATCATGTATGGCATCTCAAGGGTCCGTTTTTCATAATTCATTACAGATACAGTTAAAACAGCTACAGTCAGTATTAAAAATGGATCACACCGCTATTTATAAGGTGTTGCTCACAGTCATGCCCCACAGAGAATTGTCTCTGGACTTTGCAGTTCATTTCAGCTCTGTGGAATTTTCTAGCATCTTTTAACTCACTGTTTTGGTTTTCTGGGCCCAAATATTACTGTTTTACTGCCCTCTCATAGTGTTGTTTTCGTTTATGGCAGGTAGCTGTTTTTAGCAAGAAGAAGGTAGTCAATTTCCCATCGCTATGTAGACTCATCACCATCGGATGTGAGTCCATTGACACAAAAACTGTGTTGATGATTAGGGGGTCGGAGACATGTTGACCCAGCTTCACACGTGAGCTGTGATTCACCTGTAGGTAAACTCAGGCAGACTCAGCAGCATGTCCTGTAGTAGAGGCAGGATAACGATATTAAACGTGACACTAAAAATACCAATAGGATCCAAATATATCAATAATTCTCTGAATATATGAGATCAAACCTTTAGTTGTCCATTTTGAAAACAAGGGGTAAACTCACAGTAAAAACTTATCCTAACCTGCTGCTGCTTATTTCTCTCCTTTCACCTCTTTCTTCAGTTTCTTCATCTCATTTTCCTTTCTTCTCCTTCCTCTCCTTCTTCATTCTCTTTTCTGCCTTTGTTGCTTTTATCGTTCTTCTTCATTCTGCCTTGTTGTTGTCCATCCTTAGAGCACATTCCTGAAAAAAGAGAGAGAGAACATACAGTAAATTCAGTATTCCTGTGTTCCTCTAAATAATAAAATAAAATAATAATATAAACAAGAGACTGAATCTTTTAGAGCTCCTCCTCTTTGGCTAGTCACATTTCTTTCTCAGTTTTGCAGTGCTACAAAAAATCTTCAGTTTTGAGAGTCTTCTTATTATTTGTAATTTTAGGGCTCAGATGATTTTTTATCAGGATGACCTGACTCACCCTCCTTTCAAAGTCTTTCTGCTGAGTTTTCAGCTTGGCTTTCCACTCAGCCTAACCATGGATGAGAATTCTCTTTCTTGCTCTGTCAACTTTGCTTAGGCCTCCAAATTCCCTGCTTCAAAAGCCTTGTTGCAACTTGTTGTTTTTATGATCATATCATTCTTTTCCAAGATGACATGGCTTACTTTCTTGTCCAATTCCTCTTGCAGGGTTCTGAACTCAGGGGCAGCCTCTCGCTCTCCCACTCTATGTTTAAGGCCATAAAAAGTCTTTAGAGGTGATTTTGATGTCTTTTGTCTCCGCTTCCCAGGACTCTGCAATCCTGTTATTTTCTTCTTTCCAAATGATTACCATGCTCACAGAGCTAGTCATACTCTGCCTTTCAGTAGCATGTGACCATCTTGGTACACCTGCCTTCATCAGTTCCTCTTTCTCCTGTTCTCAGCTGATTTTTTTGCTTGTTGCTTTCTAAAGACGTGCAGAACTCTTCGTCATGTTGGGTGGCTCTGGTCCAAGTGACTGAAAGACACAAATGCAAAAGGTAAAGTACAGTTCCGTTCTAATCTTGGAAAAGCAGAAACACCCTGAAGGTTGTTCACTTTTGAGTCAAGTATACATGAAAGAGCTGTTAGTGTCAAGTGAGCAGATCAGGTGACTGCGAGGAAGGGCCAGGATTGGTTAGGACAGGATATAAACAGGAACTCCACTCACCTGCTCTCTGCTCAGACATTGTGTCTCCCTCATGTCCCGAGCTCCTATCGCTACGATCACTCGTCACGATCTTCTCTCCCTCATCTCCTCTCAAGTCTCCGTTACCGTGAGTACTTCCCTTTCCCTCTCTCTCTCTTTGTCGGCCGGTTATTGTAACACCGATTCCTGGTGGAATCCGCTTATAGTGTCTTGGTGTTACAAGAGCAACGCGTGCGCTTTCTAACCCCACTGCTCTCTCTGCATTTGGGTCGATCCCACACGCTACAAGGGCGTTTCGCTTACACTTTGTCTGTGTTCCATTCACGCCTGACAGTTAGCAAACAAATTACATGACTTACTGTGAAAACTAAGTATCTTTTTTTCAACATAGAGTCTATTTTTTAAATGTTTTATAACACTTCTTTTTGTGTCTAAGACATTTATGAAGCACAATGCCATACATCTCTTTACAATGTTCAAAAGACTTTTTAAACTTCCCAGATTAAATTATAGTGAAAACAATCAGGTGTGTATTTTGTGTGCTTCTCTCTAATGTCTGTTGCTGTTTCTAGTAGCTATAGCATAAGAGCCTGGAGAATGATCTGAGCAGTGTGAAATGAGGCATATACTGTTTATCACCAAATGGGCAGATCAGGAGCTGTTCCCCCTCCAAGGTCCACTGTTATTGTGGCCTGTTGTTTAACAGTCAATAAAGCAGGTAAGTGGCAGTGACTTGGTGTTGGCACAAGCTACGTACAATCCCTGCTGAGCCACCCAGTTGCCAATATTCTCTACTCACGTCTTGGGTGCCCATATGTGTGGCACACTCTTGTGGCCGTTTCCCAGATAAAAATGATGACTTTCTACAATAACTCAAGGTTTGGCTGTCGACACATCATTCTGCAGAGTCCAATAAATGTTAGAAATTGAGCCAAGAACATGAAATGGCCTGTTCCTCATATTTTTGTTCAAAAACCCACAATAGACAGAGACACAAAATTTGTGGCTTTTGGCTAACTAGCATCCATGAGGGACTTGTTTGGTGAATACCCATCCTTTGATTTCTCAAAGGACATGGGTTGTCCCAAAACAATATAAATATTGTATTGAGTATTCTCTCCAACCCAGTCTCCTAAAAATTACGTTTCTCTATCAGTAAACTGCAATCACAAATATGTTTCTGTGGGAAGCGTATTTGCAGCCCAATTTTGTTTTCTGTTAACATAATTATCACAATTAATGTAAATGACAAGTTGTAAATACATTGATTCTTAACATATCAATCAAATGTACACAGGCAATGTGTTTCTGTCTGATCTACAACATGCTGTTTTGTTTTCCGCAAAAACATTGAATTTTGTAGTCCAACATTAGGCCAGCTTTTTGACGGCAACATTTTTAAAGTTTTTAATTGTTGGGTTCATGCGGTCATAGCACTGGGTTAAAGTCAGGGAAAGATTATGGGCTGGGGTTATAGAAAAAAATGCAACAGTTATTTCCCAAACAACATCTGTATTCAAATGTAAAAGAAAACACAATCTTTCTCTAACCCTAACCAAAGTGTTTTATTTTGCCTAAACCTTACCTCACATGGGATGTATGCTAACAATGACAATGTACTCAGATATGGTAGGTTACACCATTGTTGATGAATACATGCTTATTTCCTTTTTACTACACTATTCATCCTAAAGTACATTCAAACAGACATTCTATCTTTACTAAACACACCTCCTCCATTTAACAGAAATTTAACACACTAAGAAGGGCAAAAACATGTATACTAAATTTCATTACAATCTATTCAGTGGTATAAATAGTAATAACAGTTGAGAGGTTTGATTTACAACCACAAAAGTGAACATGGTGGTTCTAGAGAAGAAGCCTAACGCTCACCAAAGTAATTGTCATCTAGGAACCGTGAAAATCCATTCCAAAGTTAATGGCAATCAGTTAGTCTGATCAACCAACCAAACAAACACTTTGACACTACCCAAGGGTTAAAACCCACATCAAAACAATGAGAAGAACACAGAGACATCTCTTGTATGTAGGTATCTCTCATATTAAAAAGCTAATTGAAAAAGTGTGCTTCATGGGCCTTGTGTTTATTGTTGTATTTTTTCTGAATCACCATGTTAAATGTTAAATCTGATATGATTCTATGAGACATACGTAAAAATGGGAATGTGAATACTCATGACAACAGACTGATATGAATAGTTCAACGCCATAGTGGATGATGTGTAGAAAGGGTGTTTGTTTCTTGTGGAAGATTTTCCCTAGAAATGAGGCTGACAGCAGCTCTCAGTGCCTGCATGTGGTTTACGGGCCCTGTCGACCAATGAGCTGGCTGTGCTGATGGCAAATGTGGAGTTAGTGGCCCCGCTGGGATTATGAATGGTGCATTTTTAATTATCATTTAATGACATTCTAATTACATTTTTGTGTCAATGTGTCTCAGTAATTGTCCCAGTGGCTTTCAAAGTATATGCCTGAAAAAGCATTCAGAGAGCTGTGCTGAATAATCAGAATGTGTGAGCAGAGAAACTGTAGACAGACACTTATTTACTGCAGGTAATTCAAAAGATCATCCTCATCAATAAAATTTGTCATTTGCCTTTAGAAATTTTTAAGAGTCCTCTCAAAGTTCATGTATGATGTTGTCTATGATAAACAAGAAAAAATGTTCCTCTATGAACCATCTGTTGTTTATGTACATGTCATCCTCATTATTTGGGGAAATAGCATCAACTTGAAATTAGTATTAATTCACCAAAAACTGATTCAGACTGCTAATTATGTTAGATTATGTTGGAGTTAGTTGATTACAGGGAATGATCACATATCATTGAATATGCTTATAAAAGCTTTAAGCAAATGTCCATTTGGTTCCCAAATATTACTTTTGCAAAGTGGGAGTAAAGCGGTGTGGTAGCTGTCAGTACTGACAGACATAAACAGTATGCTAGAATTTGTGGTGTCCAGCAGCAGTCTAGGTTATTTATCAATTTTGGGACTTCTGGGTGGGGATAGCGAGGTTGTTGACTCTTCGACCCCCGCACTAAATCCACAGCTGAGATTACTGGCTTCCGTTATCAGACCCTGTTGAGCCACAGTGGAAGATTGCACATAAATCTCTGTGAGAAAATAATAAGGGCTTGTTCTTCTCATCTCAGAGCTTTTTATCTTAGCCCTGAATAGCACAACCACCCACACAATTACACAGCTGCACTGACACTCACACATACTTACATGTAGAGAATCAAAAACTACGATCACACGTGTTTACACACCGACAGCCACACATATACACACCACTAAGAAGAAAGCTATCAATCCAGCTTTTAATAAGAATTCTGAAGAAAAGACTGTGACTGGACAAGTAAAACCCAATAAAACACCCATAATGTCACACTTTTCATTCCAACAGACCCTAGAGGCATCTTGTCAGTGTTGTGGAGTACATAGATGACAGGTTGTTCTGAAGATGAGCTGGTTACTAGAGCACATCTTCACAAATGACTGTAGCATCTTCCAGCTGTGTGGATGATGTGTATATAGCTGTATGGGATGTATGTAAGAAGAGCCTGAGCTTAACTCCATGCTGAATATATCATAGCTATGCTCAGGATCATAGGCTCTTTCTCTATTTCTCACACAAACCAGCCCACACACAGGCAAAACTCACACAAAGCAATACACACATGGATAACATCCTGTGAAAGGACATCCTGTGGTGAAAATGCATTGCAGGTTTTCCTTACTCTGCTCCTGAATCACAGCATGGTATTATTCATAACAAAGAGACAGCCAAAGGCTCAAAAACACATGTTGGTGAAATCATGTTTACATGTATCATGATGTACATGCTATCACAGTTTCTGCAATTGATGCTTGGTTTCTTGAAAGCAATACACATTACTACTTACTTACATTAATAGCCACGAAATAGGCAATTGGACCATTAGATTTGACCGGATTTTGAATTGGAATTTAAAATTGCGTCAACCTTTTTTTTTGGCCACTTGGAGGTAGCAGAAACAAGCTGTGAATGCATAAAAAGGCAGCATGGGAGGGCAGTGGTTAGCACCTGTCACCTCACAGCAAAAAGGCTTTGGGTTGTATCCTGGGAGCCATCATTTTACACAGATTACAGCTTCCTGGTGCAGATAAAAAAAAAACAGCACTGTAAGAGTGGTAAATGTGAACCAAAACAATGAGCTGAAAGATATTAAAAAGATGAATAGAGCTGAAGGGTGCTACAGAGTCAGACAATTTTCTAGGTGTTCAGCACTAGAGGCAACACTTTCCCCATCACGTATTAGTCATTTGAACGATTGTTATTGTAAAAATATTGTTATAGATTAGCAAGTAAACGTGCATTGCTATTAGAGTTGCTACCAGTGAATATTTTCAATATTGATTAATTTGCTGAATATTTTCTTGATAAATTAATCTCAAAGCTAAAGTTGACAGCTTCATATTACACATTTTGTCTTACCAATAGCCTGCAGTAAAAAATACCCTTAACATACCCATATACTATTCAAAAATACCATGAGCTCCTCTGCTCCTCATACAAATGCTGTGATAATATGCCTTTAATTTATTTAATTCTGTGCTTTTGACTCAGCACACACACTCTGGGTGGGAGTTTTTACTGAGCTTTATGTAGGTGGAGGTCAATCTGTTTTTTTGAAGCTTCTATTCCAGTCCATTTAATATCAAGGAGGGCATGAAAAATATGACATTGTGCTACTTCTAAAATTAAGGGAGCCTATTATGACAGCAGTATATTCAAATGAAATGCAATGTGTGTGCTCACACAGGGGATAATATATACAAGTACCTATTAATATTTATATGTGTGCGAGTGTATATAGGCTCCTCATGTCCACATATTGGCATGTGTATGCTTTCAAACATCAACAACGGTCTCTCTCTGACCCCGGTATATGTGTGCTCAGAGTCTACTGGGATCCCACAGAGTCAACAGAACCAGACAGACTTTCATGCTGTCCATTAATCCTCACACTTCCCATCCTTTCTTCTGAGTTAGATATCAAGCAAATGAAATGACATGCATCCCAGTCAATGGGCTTCCATTTTAAAGCACAAGACATTAATGCAAGGCCTTTCTGCTGCTTTTCGCACACTCTGAAGCTGAGGAGAGAGAAGCGGAAAAAATGTAAAAGGTAGATCTCCCACAGGGTGCGACTCAAATAGGTAGATTTATAGGGAAAGCACTTCATACTAGACACAAGCATAAGGATATATTTCATCACCAAAGAAATGTGTCAAAATGCTTTATGTGGTCCCAGCTGTTTCTTCAATAATAGAAGACTTCTGCAAGGCACGAACTCCTGGTTGATAATGAAACATGAAAGAATACTCAAATGTAATCATTTGGTATAGCATTACATTCACAATGACGCAAACATTAAAATATATTTTTGACCTTTAGAAATTGAATTCATTGATATTTTGTATATTGATTATATGAAATGTGTTATTTCATGGTTTTACTCTTTTTTGTGCTAATGTATGTTATACAGCTTGGGTGACTCATGCTTTCCAATCTACGCTAGATGAAAATGCATCACTTGTGTCTTTTGTGTACTTTGGCACATACAGAACATAGAACATACAGGCTCCCTGTGACTCTCACAGCAGCTGTTTATCTTTTATGGTGAAGGAGCTTGTGGCCAAGATTTTATACAATGTCTCACGTGTTGGCTACGCAAAAGCTTCACATAGCCTGGAGGAAAGGCTTTCTGCCAAGAGTATTCCAACTTTAGGGGTTTTAGTGCAACAATGATAGGAGACATTTGCTTTGCTTTGAAATGTATTAACTGTTGGGATTTATGGATCTTTTTAGTGGTCCATGTTCAGCTGTGGCAGTGTGGACGTTAAGTTGCTGGATTGGACTTTTATATCCAAAGAACCAAAGAGTGTCCCAAAAAATTCTGTTTAGTGGCAAGTGGCTTTCGATTCTTGAAGGCGTTTCACCTTCTATCCAGAAGGCTTCATCAGTGATGGAAGGTGAACTGTCTTCAAGAACCTAAAGCAGGTCCAGCTGTCACTGGACCTGCTTTAGGTTTCTAATTTTTTTTAGATAAACACATCCAACCAAAGAGGGTGGCACGGTCTATGCTTTTTGTCCATTTTGCCTCCCAGGACCTGTGCATCTTTAGAGAGACCATGCAATATAGGAAGTTTTAACCACTGTAATTCTAGCTCTAGCCACTGGTTTCTGAATTCAGAGTGGGAGTCAGGGGCAACACTGTGAAAAAATACTAGACTAATACATTTCAGTCTAAGTTCAAGCCTGCAGAGGCTGTGATCACAGGACTAAGGTCAGAATTAATTTTGGTTATTCATTAATATTTATTACCATACACCCATTTAACACATGACTTGTGGCTACTAGAGCATGTACAGCAAATGTTTTTCTCATGGATTTCTGTATGATATGCATCATTAGGGGTATGCTCATGTTCACCTTTTATTTACGTTACAATCCAATATGTATGTGCTACAATATGTCGCACATACACATGACATAATTCCTACACAAATAATATAAAGTGCCAAAAAAGAACATGATCTTAATTTAAAATCACAAGAAATAACTGGAGTACTGACCATCACATCTGCTGCTTGTTCATATTTGTAGAATTATAATAAAGCACCATGGTAATTGTTTCAAGTATGTGCAATGTATCTTTGTCATGTTATATTGCTGCTTTTTATTACATACGTGTAATAGTGGGATTCTAAGCTGGTGAGAATCATTGTTCAACAACACTCCGTCAATGTCAGCTAAAGAAGTTCCTGGGGTATTAATTAATTAAATTTTTAGATGGTATCAAAGTAATTATTTGAACACAGATTTTTTTAAAATGAAATCTAGGTAATTTGTATTCAGATGAGTGGGAGATGCTGCGGGGCAGCTAGTAGATACATGTTGTAAACATTAAAACAAAACAGCGGGGACAGTGAGACAAAAACAAGGAAATAAAGCAAAGGTTCTTAAAGACTCTTAAACTGGACTATAAGCAGAGTCCATATCTGTATTCCAACTGTTCAAAAAGGGCTTGCTGAGCACTATGAGAAGAGTTAGAGTTTGAATGAAAATGAAAGGAAAATGCACAAGAACAAGAGGGAAAGGCAAATCCCACCCCACCCTCCATACCCTGATTAATTAGTTCCAAGTTATCCATGAAAGTAATACACTGATAAGGCCAGGAACAAACAGAGCCAATTACTAGCATTTCCCTGTGAGCACAGAGCTTCTGAACACCAGCAGCACCGATGCAAAACATTTAAGGCTGGGTCTTCTGGGCTGATGGACAGATGTTGGGAGGGTGTTTGCAACTGTTCTCTTTGCCTGGCAGCACACAGCACATCTTTTTCATTTCTGGGCCAACTATACACCATTATCAACCTGTTTTCATCAATGATGGGAGATGAGACCTCGCCTAACAAAAGCCATCTACAACAACAGCTGTGATTGAAGGAAACCTTGGGATCAGAGCTGTGCCTCAAGGACAACAAAAGACAACCACCACAAACACACACACAGTCTCTTGATGTGTTTGTGTGCTTCTTCATACTTTGTGATCGTGCTGCTTGCAACATCATCAATACATTGATTCTGCTACAGGCACCCTTTGACCCAGGATAAGAGTTTTTCTGCAATGACCTTAACAGCTGGATTCCTATTCCCATAACATAATTAAGAATGAATGGAGCAGCTGACTGTTAACTAATGCGTCATACTCAAAACCTCAAGCAATTCATTCGTGTGCATTGCAGTTACATTACAGTTCAGAGCCTACAATCTAATAGCTTGTATATTTTGTATTTAGAACTACTACAGTTATGTTAATGTCCATTATGTCCAACCTACGGGCTCAGTCAACGCAGTTGGATGGTCTGCCTCCAAGCACAGCATGACCTGACTTTTTTTTTAAAGAGCACATCCATTCTTTTACTCCTTGTCATCATCATTATCCATTCTTGTAAAACATAATAATCAAGCACAATCACCCACCCTGCAATCAGCCTCTTTTTACTAATTTAAAAGCACCTTTTTTTCTTCTTTCTGCAGTATAGGTGTGTATCATTCACACATTTACAATGGGCCTTTTTCTCAATTGTTGAAAAGAAGGATGTTGACAAGCCAGGATTGATTTGTCATTGGAGTCGGGCTTTGCAAACTTGGCCGTGCTCTGGGGATGTCAACAAAGCCTTCACACAGGCTGGCTCACCACTGCATGGGGGCTGTCATCGGGAGATAATTGACTGTCAATTAGAGACAGAGACAACAACGTTACAGCCAGCAGGAAGGCAGTAAATCACTACCTGTCTGTCAGGCGGCCTTGGCTGCTCGGGTCTTGTCTTCATTCCCTTCAGTCTCTGTCTTTATTTCACTCTTACACATGGTTCACTCTGAAGTATCCTGCTCTTTCACTTTCTCTCATACTGTCTCATGTCGCTCTCTCTGCTGGTGCGTACAATGTGTACAGCTCCATTCTGTTTCTCTACACGACCTTTCCAAAGGGTGATTGCTCTATTCACTAAGTCAAGACAAGTGAGTGAGTAGACCCCGTTTTAAAGGTCTCCCCCTGCCACCAGCTGATTGTTGCCACTCAAGTCTTGTTTTGCTTAAAGGTCAAACAGTCTCAGTAACATTCCCCAGGTTACACACATTGCTTCATGTAGGTAGATAACCACCTTTTATCTTGTCATTGTGAGATCTGAGTGTGCTTCTGACATTGTAGCACTTATCTTTGTAAGCTGTATAGAGTTGCTGGCTTATGTCTGTGCTTACAAGCCCAAACACAATGCTGTAAAGCAGTGAATGAGTTTAAATACACCAGTTTATAATAGTTAATAATACTTTAGTAATCCACTTGGGAAAATTCTTGTGGAAAGGCAGCACCCTTAAGACACCAAGGGTTTGGGGTTCAGTGTCTTGTGCAGGAACACTTTGACACGGGGCCAGGAATCAGGGGGAACAACCAACCCTGGGGTTTGTAGATGACTCCCCTACCCACTGATCCATAGTCGACATTTTTTTATAATGATAATAATGACATACTTTATTGATCTCCTTGGGGGTATTGCTGTTGGATAGCTGCTAGACAGTACATGTCTGCACTTTTACAGGGTTTCAGTGTCTTGTCCAAGGACACCTAGACATATAGCCAGGAGAAACCAGGAAGCGAACCACTGACCCAGAGGTTTGCAGACAACTGCTCCACCAGCTGAGCTACTGCCCCCCCAAAATGCGCATAGGCTGTGATAAACCTACATTACAGAGAGTGTCTCTTCTGAAGTTTGATTTGAAATTAAGTTTGCTTTTGCAAATAAGGCAGCAAATTTTTCAATTTTGTGTGCCATTTGAGTCTTAATTGTTTAGAATAGAGCACTCCTGCTAATCAAAGAGGCTCTAGCACTGAAGTAATTAGCCAGGCTCATAATCAGACTTTGGATTCCAGCTGGAAAACTTGAGAGTGTAAAGAACAACCTCTGCAAACAATCTTGATTCCTGTGTTACAAGCTTGAAGAATTGAAGTGTACCTCCATATTAATAAAGGGGAAATATCTTGCATATGAAATTAATCTTGGGAAACTCTATTTACTGGTTCACCAGATGAGTCTGAGATAATGGAACTGGCCATCTAAAACTTGTCAACACTACAGGGAAACTCGTGCTTGAAAGAAGAAGACTCGAGGGCACAGAAGCTGGAAAAGTTGTGAGTGGCCACTGCAGGGGATGTTCTTACAGAGCCGGGTGTATTGTTAAAGATAATGACAGTAGCAAGTGTGTGTGGGGGGCTGGTGTATTATTCAGTGTTACTGTTTCTATTTCATGTTGCCTATAGCTACATGCTACTTAAGGTCTTATCTGCTGAGAGAAACGGTAATAAAACTCCCAGCGTGATGCTGTTAATTCAATAAAGTATGAGTACACCAAAGACAAGGAGGTCCAGATGTCATTCATCTGAAATGCTGTAATCTTTTAGGAATCAGTAATGTGATAGTAACGTGCAGGGATTGTAGGAAGTGGGCAGATTTTAAAACCTGAGAGTGAGCATGTCATCATTCTTAGCATTTAGTGACATTTTATGACTACTTTATTACAAAGATGTGAATATCTAGCACAAATTCCTTTCATATTGGCTCACACACCACAGTGACTTTTGATGACTACATATATTTGCAGATTCTCATAAGAGTTGTGAGAAAAGGAAAAAGAACAAAATTGTCTGCAATCAGTTTTGAGTTATATTCTTGCAATCCTGACATTCAAATCTGACATTCAATCAGTTTTTCTGAAGACATTCAGCTGCTCTCAATTAACCTGCAAATTGGCACTATACAGTCATAAAAGCAATGGATGCCCCATACTCGACTACTTCAGGCAACCCGCTGGTTTTGATTAGCAGCTCTGCCATACCTATGCTGGTGTGAAAGCCTTAAGCCCCTTTAACTTCTCTGCTGATTCGTTTTTAATGTTTCAGTTAATGAAATTGTATTTTAATCCTACTTGTGACACGTGGAGCCTGGTGTATCTGTAGCCCATGTAGGCACGAAAAGCATTAATTTTGTCGACAAGAAGATGAGTCTAATAGCTTTCCATTTTAGCGTTCCTGTCAGTTTTTTTTATCACCAATGAAGAAGAAAAGTAGTAGCTTCTTCAGGACCGGCATCCGTCACCACACACCTACAGCATGACTCGCAGCACTTTGCCTTGAGTTGCCCATTTTAGATGTTTTATCCACACCCTGCTTCTCAATGTCCTGAGGAAGATAGCGTTTGAATTTCATAGACAGTCGTGACTCTGCTTGGAGCGTAAATGTTTATTAGGCAGACAGTCCTGAATACACACAAAAGCCAATATGGAGAGAAAAAAGAGATTAGTTTTCACTTCTGCTAAAACATGAACTGATGTGCTTTTACCCCAGGCAACAGATTAAACTGTCTATGTGTGTTTTTCATAGTTATGTGTCTGAACAGTAGCATTAGAATGTTAATCAGTTGTATTTGAGACATTAATTGTCTAACAATGTCTGTACTCGTGTCTAGTAGAATTTTTACACTGATTCTCACAGAGCAAGAGAATTAAAAAATCAGAGTGAAGAATCATAAAATGTGTCTATTAGTGGTGTGTTTAGGCTCCTATTTTTCCCATAAGACTGAGGGCTTCAATTAGTAAACAGTGAAATTGGTCGTTTTTAACTTTTGCCACCCACATTTTGGGAAAAATGTGTACTTGTTAACAGTTATATGAGGTCTATACTCTCTATACTCTCCTGGAGAGTTGGAGAATGAGCAGGAGAAAATCTGATGCAGAGGAATTAAAGATGAAAATGGAAGAGGCTAATAATTACTAAAGCTTAAGCAGCAAAATCAGTGTTCTAGGCTCATATGGAAAGATCCATATGAGCTATATATACCTCCTATAACTACAACTATCCTCTTAGGAAACCAACAACTGCATAAAAGTGAAGTTTGGCTTGGTGTTGAGTTACAGGCGAAACTGCCTAAAAACTGTGTCCTTCCACTTAGCTATTTTTGGGTTAAGTCCGTCTTAACCGGTAGCTCACCCAAATAAACTTTTTTTTACTTTTTCATTTTATGATTCCAAGTATATTAACATAGTGGTAAACATGCATTCTCGACACATCTCATTTCTCCATTGCCTCCTCCAACCTAAAAATTTCAGCAGCCATCTCTCCACAAATACATTGCAGTGGCTTTTCACAATTATTAAATTCAGACATAACCCCAGCCCCAGTAAATCGCTTTCAAGCTTGATATATAAAATATATAAGAACCCCACTAAGAAAACAATGTGTTTTGAACAGCACTGAATTTAAGGCTCTACAAGAGTAGTCCAGATTTGTTTAACAAACTTTCAAATGTAAAATTAAGGCAAAGAACATTTTTAGTTTTTATTATTATTATTATTGTTATTACTACTACTTTTAAGTTATAAAGATGTATTATACTCTAGAAACTTGGTGTGGAATGAAAACAACATCTTCTAAAAGTGGAGCTGATTTTAACCACTTTATGTAGCAACTGGTAGTTAATCCATAAAAATAATTGAGAATTTGCATCTCTCAAAGCTGTCAAATAAATGTAGTGGAGTAAAGTATGTCTTTCTGAGTAGA
This sequence comes from Sandelia bainsii, assembly GCA_032362345.1. Classification (NCBI taxonomy): domain Eukaryota; kingdom Metazoa; phylum Chordata; class Actinopteri; order Anabantiformes; family Anabantidae; genus Sandelia; species Sandelia bainsii. Next base: position 7,466,653 of record JAUMHL010000017.1, read on the forward strand.
AGTAAAAGTTACATAAAATGAAAATACTCCAGTTGAGTACCTCAAAATTGTACTTAAGTGCAGTACTCAAGTATCTATCATACTTTAAGTATCTACTCTATGTAATTTATTTTTTAGTCAGTTTTTGTTATCATTGGGCAAATGCCAGCTTAATGTAAACTAACCAGCTGCTAGCTGTAGTCTTATAGCTTCTCTTTATGCAGAGTGAAGATAACCAGCTGCCGTGTAGCTTCATATTTAATGGACAAATATGAAAGTGGTATCAGTCTGTCAGATGTGCTTAAATGTCAAATGTTAAATTTGAAAATAACATCCCTTCATTTATTTTGATTATTAAAGTTTGCTGAGTATTGAATTTGTTGTCAGAGAGAAGACTTACAAGATTAGTTTGACATTTGGCAAATGCAATTTGTTTATTTGCTTTCTTAGCAAAAGTTAGATGAGAAATATCACTCTCAAGTTTAAGAATGATATCAACCTTAAATCTTCCCTCCAAAAATGATGAATAATTCCTTTAAGTAAAACAAAGAAATCACAAATATTCCATTCTTGGCATGAGCTGAACACATGAATATGAATAATGTATAATAAAATAATTTGTTATCCACACTGTTAACTGTTTTGTCAGCTTTTTACTTAATCTTATCTTCTAAAAAAAGACATTCCCCTCAACCGTCCAGCTGCTGCCTCTGGCCGACTTTGAATAGATGTACATAAATCTCTGACTCTGCTTTCCCTTGCTTGCTTTTGAGTTGATAAATAAATCTTTACAGAGGGATCTGGCTCTCTCCTGAGGGCTTCAAAAATCCATAAAATTAGTTTCATCTCTCCCCCTTTCTTCCCCTTGCTTACAGACAAACCAACAAATGTAGAAGCAAGATAAAAGGCAGAGTTATGTGAAAACATGAAATCCTTCGTTTTCATTGCATTTGAAAGGGTTCTCCTAGAAACGCACCGCCTCTACTCTTCAAGCGGTGTGCAGAGACATGTATGGAGTCTAGCAGTGCAGCAGCAGTAGGTTCAAGCTGTATTTAAAAAAAAAAGAGAGGTATTTTTCTCTGTTTGAGAGGTTCTCAGTCTGACCTGCATCATTCCCTGGCTCTTCAATAACAGTAACAGCCTGGATATCCGTCTGCATAAAGAAACGAGATAAACAATGATCCTGATGCTTTACTAAGACACCCACAGCAAACCTGTGCAAACAACTGCATCAAGAGCTCTTTCATGCATCTCTTCTAGACTCTGCAACAAGTTCGTTATTGTGCAGACATAACAGAAAAGTCCAATCTCACAATAAAATTGTCTCCAGATAATTCCTTCTAATGCCTAAAACTGCACTATAAAGCAACATCATTTCCACATTTGTACAATATCAAGTGAGACGCCAAACAAAGTAGTGATGATGTTGATGGGTGTTTCAGAATTATGAATAACTGACAAATACATGACAATTTTCATTCTCCCTACTGAATGTTCCTTGTTGAAATAAGGAAAAGGAAATACTCAAAAACATTCCAAGAAAAAAATGTTTCTAATCTAAATATAGATATTGGCTGTGGAGGGCTTGGGTGTGAAGCTCTATAGAAGAGTTCACTTAAGAAATGGGAATAAGTTTGTACCAAAAGGTTTTTTCCATGACCAGAATGCTCTTGTGATCTATAGTTGTAGCCTTAGGGATCACTATGGAAATGGAGCTGAAACAGCCTGAGGCCTGGTTAATTTTATTCTCCAACATTTAGACAGTGTGACATCTGTATGGCTTTGTTATGAGCTTGTGAGACATTCATTTTCCTTTCCATTTATCAGTAGAAAAGGCAGTGCCCAGTCCTCTAAGCTCTAAATTCAAGGTATGTTCAAAAACCAGCACCTGTTCATTGTTCTATTTTTATCAAGTGCCTGAGTCACATAAGCCAAATGAGCCTCTTTATCTGAGGTCGAAATCTGTCCAAAAACATTTTCAATGCTGCAAGCAATTCCATTTAAATCTAAAATTAACATATCTTTTCTTTTTTGTTGAATATATGAAAAGAAAAGCTGCACCCTGAACTATCACAAACCCTATAGGGTAACCAGTTATGGACATTTGAAAGTGATTTGCATTGTTTTCTGTCTATACAACTATAAGGAAACAACACAGGGAATGACCTCTGTGGGAGGAGACTACTCAATTGCTTTTCATTTTCCATTTGCCTCAGCTTTTTTGCTGGTATAAAATCCTCATAGGATGCCTTGAGGGCACTTTATCTCCCAAACAAACCTCAAAAATAAGAGGAGTTTGAAAACCTCAGGGCTACCATGTACTACACACCCATGTCTTCCATTTGGCAGGACAACAATGTGTATTCCTGCAAAAAAAAAAGTATCATTTGCAATCAAATTCTGTTCTGTCTCTTTCCTCTGATTTCAAAAGGCTGTCATCTCCCGTGTGTATAGGAAAAAACTGATTGAATGTTTACTGCAGTGAAAACGTTGGTTGCTAAGAAAAGAATTCAACTCAGAAAACAATCAGTAAGGGACATGTGCCATGTAAGCTGTTATTAAAACACAAATTGTTCTGCACCTCTTTTTGTGTAATCCACCTGTGAACAATATAACTGGATTTTGTAAACCTCTACTGACTTGCAGTTTTTGTCATGTGTGGGCAAGTGTGAGAGCTCATAAAGTGGAGGTTTCCAGGACATTGCACCATCCTTGAGTGAAATATAATAACCAATCTCAAGAACTGCACTTGCACAAAAAGACTGCAGTCTAGTGTTGTAGTTTCCATTTAGAAACATGATGTGAGCAAATAAAATAAGACTCATTTCTCTCCCAGGATAATCTTTGGCATGATCTACTAATGCAGGCAAGAAATGGCAGTTGAAATGATGAAAACTGATTCATCTACAGATGAGAGAAGCTCGAGGAGTCAGACGCTGAGCGCTGCTTTTTTAAATCAAATCTAAAAAAAATATCTCTTCTAAAGTGCTTGAAAGCTTGTGATGATGCTATTTGTAACTTTATAATAACAGACCCTACACCTGAATATATTTATTATTTTTAAAGGGAGCATGTAAATCCCCTCTTCCACAAATCAGACAGAACACTAGAGGATGAGCAAAATATTTCCTGCTAACTGTCTTGTTTGCTAGGGCAAACACACAGAAAGCTGAGACAGTCTTCTTTTGATCTGTAGTGCTTATTAATTCAATTTGCATGTGTGTGTTGAGCGTTGCCTGTTATTCTGGTGAAAAAAGTGGAGCACACTTATTGTTTTGTATTAAATTAGTATTTTGCATCCCTGGTGACTAGGCAAGCATCTTAACACAGTCTGTGTAGTCTGAGTTTGGTGCTGCAGCATGCTCACTGACAAAGACATCAGCTTGTGACTCACTCCTGTAACATGAGCTCCTCCCCAGTTAGTGCTGCAGTCACACCTTCTGCTGTTACATGTACATCAGAACAACCCAGTCATGTTGAACCAACAATACCTCAGAATCAACTCTGACACACAAGGATGTATGTGCATAGATAAGCTTCTTCATAGAAGATTTTGTGAAGTATCTTTACTCAGGTAGATCAATCCAGTACTTGTACATCAAGTCCAAGGGATATATGCAAAGCTCAACTGACATATTTATATACTAACATTTGGCTAAAAGTAGGCTACAGAGTGTTTATCCACATTTTTGTTAGATAAAATTGTTAACAATTAAAATTAAAGTGATGAATAAAAAAGGGCAATAAAAAACTGTAGTAGGCTATTTTTAGCTGAAAGTAATGTAAAAAAATTGTGTTAAAAGGAAGAGTTGAAATAAGGAATGGTTAAGCACTTGATGTTTTTGACAAAATATTAGGAATAAGCAGTTAAAGTTGGTGAAATTTAATTTAAATTAATTTCAAAATAAAGTATTTGGACGGTGGCAATGAAGGGACACAGCTCATCTGATAACTCTGGTGGTATGTCAGACAAAAAAAGGTTAGGCACCACTGGCACCACTGTTATAATAAGCCTAACAACACAATGAAAGATCATCGCTGCTGTTAGACTGTCTGAATGTGACTATCACTATAATACAAAGCCACAGTATGAAACAACAGTTTGTCTTGTTCTTGTATTGTGTAAAATTTAGAGCATTTATCTTCAATAACCGTGATGGTAACCACACAAAGAAAGGTGTACTTTACAGCAAGCAGCTAAGAGAACACTACAGCTATGAATGTCAGAGCTGATCCTCTTTCTCTTTTGTGGCAAAACCACCTACACTCCATGACTCAGTCTGTTTGCTTTTGCTTTAAAGACAACTCCACCATCTCAATTACTCAGCCAATTCTCTCAGTTTTTCAGAAATGAATCTGACTATAGAGCTTCATGTTATATAAACCACAAAGAAAAAACAATTTTTGCTTTTTAGAAAGGACATCCCTCCTTTCTGATTTATTTGTGATTACATTTGAACGGTTATTTGCACTATTTACATGTTGCCTTTACACAAAATAGGGGAAAAAATCCAAACATAAGTGTAATAAAAAATGTCATCCACATTCAGCTTAAGAGCACAAAGGAGCATTATCACCCTGGCATTGAGGAATGCATTCAGCTAACCTCTTTGTTGCGTGTATATGTGTATCAGCTTATCACAATGAGGAGAAATAAAAATCCACATACTCTTGTAACACGTTGCACAATACCAGGTGTCCAAAGAAGCCGGTTAAAAGGACATCATTTGAATGGCACGCTACATAACAGAAAGCATGTTTATCATTACCAGTGATAAAGGTTTCTCCAAGAGATAAAAGTGTACAGAGTTTTTCAGTATAGTTACAGTGATGATCATGATGTGTGGGTACACCTGCAAGGGATCGTAGTTCATGAATCACCACTTGGACATGTGGTCAGAAGGGGTCAGGGGCCAAACATATACAGTGTAATAACAGTTTTTCAGATGACCAGAAACCTAATGACAGTCTTTTGGCCTTCATCTTGGTCTTTATCTGACTGTAATCAAAAGATGACTCATACAGGCAGCTGAAAATAATATTCAAAGAAAAGCTTGAAGTCTCAGATGCTGTTTTATTTTAGCAAAGTACACTGGAAACATCCTCTCGTGGAGAATATGCAATATTCACTCTTCATTAGCACAACGGAACTGACACATATTTATTTTAAAATGTTGACAGAGCCATGGATGTGTAAATGGATTGTTTACTTGCAGGGTTTGACAGCAACCCGTGATGCCATAAGTGGCTTATTAGTGAAATTTATGTGGCGGTGCTATTTTAGGGCTATGCTCCAGAGAGTACACATTCCTTCAGAAAAAGCCATTACAGGGAGCTAATTGTGCACCGTAAATGTCAGGTATGACTAATGCAGGACCTGTGCAGGGAAAACTAAGTGTATAATGTCACCTCTTGAGGCTTCACTGCTTGAACTAGCATCTGCCTGGCTCATAATCAACAAAATAAAAATACAAACTAAAATTGCACTAATTAAAAAAGTCCTTTATTCAACTATTCTGTGTATTTGTCTGTTCAACATCAGGAGGAATTCTTCAAATTATTAAGGGAAACAAACTGAAATGGCTCAGTGGTTTATTACTATAAAATGGCCTCTGTTTTAGTAGCTGAATTGAAGTATGTGGGTTAAAGTGTTGCACAAAATATGAGCCCCTTCACAGCCTGATCAATTTTCATTTAAGCTTTTTTATGATCTGACAGAAACAAGTTCTAAATCCAATCAATCATGTGTAGCAGAATACTGCTGGCATAGCTAGACTCATGCAGAGAATAATTTATTACAACTAAATTCAAAGCCGTCAGACTGCCACACTTTGTTTGTACGTGCAGCACCCAGAGGATATGTAAGACCTGCCTTTTAGTAACATTACCTACCTGATTTATAACTTCCTCACCCATTGTGAAGGGCTGACGCTTCATTTCACTTTGTGTTACCAGAGGCAGTGTTTCCCCCCGAATTTCTGACCCTCTGGCCACCTCACATCTGTGCTTTACTTCAAAGGCTACAGCTAAACATTCCTTAAATCATGATTAATCAAGGCGCTTTTAAACAACAGATAATAAAAAAAGACAAACTAGAAAAAAACACAATCACATGTATAGTATGTAGACAAACTTTATCTGGGATGAACAGATTTAGTTAGATTTCAGGGCAAGTCTTTAATGGATGACACCTTCTCCAAAAAATAAAATACAGGCCTGAGGCTCCATTGAAATTCTTATTTGTCATGCCAGTCCATATGTCTGAGAATGAAAAGCTTCTGATTGTACTGTATATTTTTTTCAACCTCTCAGAGTTTTATTTTTATTGATGGAAATAGTTCTGTATTTCTTTCCCATTACTAAAAGTCCTCTTTGTCACAGTTTAACAAACCACACATGCGGTCACGCATTTAGTCGCTTCCGCTGTATCAGGCCATAGTCAGATGTAGTCCTGGTATTTTGAGAAGGGCAGATCTCCCATTACAGACAGTCTTGGGTGGAAAACTGAGATGACAGGTGACAGGACTTCAATTTTAACAGCAGCTCAAATAACAACAACATAGAGATGGTTTGAGTGACTTTGTGTTGATTTCTTACACTCTTCAACCTCTGCTTTTTAGTTACTGATAAAATACAAGGAGTCATGGTCTAAGTCTTTTCTGTTCAAAGTCTCTGTCTTCCTCTAGGAAGTTAAAAACCAGCCAAAAATGAATGAAGCCAATGTGGATTTAAGTCAATGGGATGCCAACTGGGCTTCAGCATGGAATATTTTTGTTACTCAAACCAAGCCTTTGTCGATCAACTTCCTCTCTCCCTGCAGCTTGACCTCTCTCCTGTCACTGTGGCTAATCTTGGCTGACAGAGGACCAGAAGGGAGAGATGGCTGGGAAGAAAAGGAAAGTGGAGGCAAAAAAAAAAACTGTACATCCCCAAAAAACTTTCGACAAAGTTTGCATGAGTAATCATGTTCCCCAGAGGGAGTTGTTCTCTTCCTGTGCTTCCCGGAGGTGTGTGGACAGAAGGTGCGGTTGCTATATGTGTCCTGGTTTAGAGAGATAGGCAATGAGAGCTACCACCACCCCAACATACACACCAGTGCCTATAGTGATGGAGAGAGCGGCGAGGAACAAAGCCCGTCGGGATGCGATGTTAGCCAGTGGGAAGTCACCTTTATTCACTGCCTTGGTGGTCTAGAAAAGAAAGTGTAAGAAAAGAAGAAAGTCACATAAACTTTGGAGGGACCTCAGGAGAAAAAGCGACCCATTTTTCAGAAGAACCATAATTACAGAAACTGTTTATTATTTCTCTGTAAGAGTGGAGCAAAATAAGAAAACAAAATTGTAGGATCGACCCATTGACAAAGTGGTTCAGCTTAACCCAGGAGACCTCATCGTGCATAGCAGGACTTGACAATTAGTGTGAAAATGTCAAGCACTGAAGTTCATGGTCATCTCAGCTGCTTGTACCGAATCATAAATCACACATGAGGAAAGCAGATTTATCATAATTCAATAAATTAAAACTTCACAAAGAGGATTTTCAAGAGATCATGCAAGCTAGAAATATGAGGTATCATTTGAAAGATTTCAATGTATGACATTTGAATGTATGTATGAAAGGCTGTATGCACTCAAATATATTACAATCAAAAAAGCAGGTTCTATGTAGGTTTGTGTGTCATGATTGCTTCAGTGCTTTTAAATAAAACCCTACTGCCATGACCCAGCTACCATGTATTTAAGATTATAGCACATTTTATAGGCACATATAGAGCCTCTCTGTGGTGCTGTGTTAACCATTCTGCATAAAGAACAGTTGTTCTTAGGTAAAAGAAACTTGAACCTGAACCTGAACCTGTTTTCCAATCCTGCTGTAGTGTAACTGACCACAGTAGAAAACAGCTGTTAAACAGCAGCCAGACATAAACAGTGATATTTTTGACATTTTGTTCTTTATAATAGTAAATCAATTATTTTGCCCTCTGACATAAATGTACTAGTGTTGCAATTGTTTGGGCTCTATGAAACCTAAACAAAACACTTTCTACTGTTTTTGATCATAAGCTGTCTGAAGTGAAAAAAAAATGAACCACATATGAATCAGACTTGTCAACACTACCAGATTCACTGTTTTCCTTCCCAGATCATTATTTTAATATCTCTTTGCTCTGCTATATCCCAACTAATGACTCTTATAGAGGTGGTCGGTGCACAGAGCCTCAGTTACACAAGCTTTCATAACAGAAGAATTGATCAGTCCACTGAGTAACAATTATTAATAACTGAGGAGATACTCTTTTGAAACTTAATTATGATCATGGATTGTTAATACTTTCAATAGCACTTTCAAGTAATTTTTTTATTAAACCTACACTATTTAATTTCAATGATTTGTGTTTGATTAGTAGGTTTTGCAGCATTTTTAAGTTCATGTTTTGTAATTTGATAATAACTAAAACCTGAGCAGAGCATTGTAGAGTGTAGCAAATTGTAAAAGAGCATAGTGGAGCAGGCCGAGAGGGGCTTGGTGAAGCAGAGTGGAATGATTCGAATCTCATGCTAGCCGTAGCTTAAATTACAAATTGTAGCTTTAAGGAAAACGCTAAAAAGTCCTCATGAACATACATTTGTAAACTGATGTTTATACTTCATAGGTAACTTTAAACAGAAACTAAAAAATTTGGTCAATATATAACATTATTTAACACTAATAATATTTAATACTAATAATACTTGTAAACACAGGATGCCTGCTATAGAGTGAAAAAGTACCACCAGCTACCAGATAGACAACATCAGCCAAAAGGGCTCCTTACTTCTTATTCCACACTACCTTGATAGCTGAAATTAATACTTAAAACATATATACAAACATAAATAAAACATATAACAACTGCCCATTGTTGTGTTTCTATGACTCTTTGTGCTGGGTATCTTCGTATTTGAGGAAACCTGCTTGCCAGGAGGGAAATGGAGGGAAAAGAGACACATATTTTGATTTGTTGTTTTCACTCATGCTGCTGAATATGAAATTACACATACACAATAATAGAAAGTGTGATAGTGTCACTGTTTGGATTTTGTATTGGCTTTTCCATTTTTCATCTCCACTGTCCTCCCCTAGACTAACTTCTGTTCTGTTTAATTTCAAATTCCACCAAATATTGATCTATTACTATGTGGTGAGTTTCATGGTGTCAGTAGTTCAGCATGTTGCTGACTCACATAATGTATTGTACCTAATACATGGGTCAGACTATTCTCCACTCTGTGAAATGTAGTCTGTGTGGATGACCTTCATTATTCTGTTGAATCCATTCTAATAAAAATGGATGTGTGTGTGAGCGTGATCAAGCTGGCATCAGGGTAAGTTCTTCCAACTGTGAGGCCACTGCCCTCTTTTATAAAAACCTGTCCTATTCAAGCAGGCAAGGTCACATTTCTTATTCAAAACTGAGGTTAAGAGGGATTGTGGCTGTTAGTAAGATGCAGCATATGCAGCGATGTAGATTTTGTATTTGATAGTAGCAATTAATAGAAAACTAAACACCAAAGCAAGGCTCTACACAAACACTTGTTTTGACCTTCAACTTTGCTCACAAGCTCCCACATTGTGGATAAAAGTGGCTCAAATAAGGTTTCCAGGTAGGAACCACATTCATTATAACAGAGTGAGAATATTAGAGGATTTTGGAATAGAGCCACTGCATTTCTCACTGAGAGCAGCCGACTGGTTCGGGAACCTGGCTCCATGCCTTCTTCCTTTTTAGGTGTGCTCAGCATGACTGACAGAAGGGAGAGCCTGAGGTAAATGAAACACAGTCTGAAACTAAAAAAAAGTCTACTGGAGCACATTGACATGCCCCTGGAGGATGTTGTCCTTTCAACGTGTTTCTGGCTCAGATTAAACAGATTTTTAACAGATTTGTAGCAGATTCATGTTAGAATGTTAGGAGGTGAATTTTAAATATCTAAATGCTTCAGAAAACTGGGGATATTTAAATATCTAAATGCTTCAGAAAACTGGGGATATTTAACATATAATTAACATATGAACATACATTAACATAATATAATGTGGTATAAAGTTATAAGTTAAGTTAAATCATTAAAAAATAAAGTCTGTTTTTTAAAACAGATGTCAAACTTTGCATTAAGGTTAAGGATATAACTGATTTGTTTTTTGTTACATTTATGTGCCAGTTTTTGTTATTAATACAGTACTACTGTATACTACTGTATAATTCATACCATCTCTCCTTTTGCATAGCACCCACCCCTAAAGATTATGGTCTTCTACAATGAAACTGCAAAAAATATTACATTGCTGCAGTGGCACTGTGGTGTAGTGGTTAGCACTGTTGCCTCACAACTGGAAGTACCTGGTCTTTCCATGAGGAGTTTTGTTTTAAGTTTAATAACCATGTATATTAAGCAGTAGGGGATTTAGGGCAACACTGGCAGCTGCCCAGGATGGGATGGTGCATCCACACAATAAAATTCAGAACAGTAGTGATCGATTTCCTATCACACATTTGCAGGTCATGTCACAGATACCATGCCACCGTGACTGTGTGGTAATTAACCTTGTAAGAGTGGGTGCTCTAATTCTATTTCATGAGCTGATCAAGAACCTGCCTGGGTGCACTACCAACTTTGTACACTAAAAAAGAATCAGTCACAATGGAATTGCTACCAAATAAAGCACAGTTCATTAACAATACTGAATATATAGCCTATAGTTTTATAGACATATTCTTTGGATGTTTTGTGCAGTTTTAACCACGGCTGTTAAATTTTTCTCTACTAAGCTGGACCACAATCTTTCTCTAACCTTGTCTGGAACGTTTTACTGATGTATGTTTAGTATCAAGATACTTGGGACCTGTCATTTATGTTAATTGTAATCATATCCTTATTAGGTTAATTAAACATTTACTCCAGTTGTAATTATGATCCATACAAAAAAGCTGTGATTGCAGTTTAGTTGTATAGGAAGGTCATTTTTAGTAGACAGGCTTGGAACCGATCAGTCCCCTAAACTCCCATCCACAACTCTCTGTTTGACTCAGCACCATACAGAATGTATGATGTTTTAAGTCTGAGTTTTCTTTCTATAAAATTTACAGAGATGTCACATTTACTCCTGTAAAGTAATAGTAATAAAGTAAAGTATAAGTTCATAATAAGTAAATGCATAAAGCACGGACAGTAGCCAATTAGTATCCCATCTGGAATTGCTATGTTATGTTTGTTGTAGGGGAATGAGATAAAAGTTGATTATTACATTTTTGTGTTAGGACTGTTTAGAAGACATGAAGAAATTTGTGAGACATTTATTTAAGCAAGATTTCTTTCTGTGGACCACCACACAGTGAGAAGACTGTTCTGAAGACTGAATTTGTTTGGTTATTTAAGTAACTCACTTTGAGGATTTTTTTGTTTTGTTATAATCACAAAATTTTCTGTGGGTGAATCATTTTCTCCCCATGAGGCAACTAACTTTTCATCTTAAACCACCTTTACCCAAAGAATAATAAAAATCAATACATAAATATGAAAAACTAAATGTACAATTTTTGAGTTATGGTTGTTACTACTAGGTCTTTCAACTGGGCGCCAATTGTTTTGTTAGTGCAAGTTTTCAAAGACAATACTTAACAGTCCAAGACAAATGAAGCCAGATGGGTGCCAGAGAAAAAGACTATTAAGACAACACCTCAAAAGGTCAGGAAGCAAATTGAGACAAAGGACATGTATTCAAGGCAGGCCCTTTAGCTTCAATGTCAGAACAGTAATTATTGAAACAAAAGCAGTATTACATAGCCTTATGGGAAATTAGATCCGAGTTTGCCTAGAAAATGAGAAAGAGCACTTCGTAGGGTATGGAAAAAGAACGTATTACACTCCCCCAGGAAGATCTTTAGGGAGAAATGATCCTAGAAAGAGTCATAATGTGACAGTGGACAGTTTAATTCTCTCCACCACTGCATGAGTTGAAGGGCACATGCGTGTTATTCAATTTCTCCCGTGACAGCATTTGTTAAACACTATAATTGATATATGAATCTTTTTCTCCACTTCACACAAAAAATTAAATCAAAGCATAATGTAGCTCTCCCTCGAGGGCATGACTCTGAAAAACTAAATATAATAATGCTGTAATGTGGACAAAACAGAGGAGAATAGCTGGTTGAAAGTGTGTGCATGCTTATTTTGGCGTCTCTCTGAGCATCATCTTTGTATAACTTACCATATATGTCAGTGTGAGGACATTTCCTTGAATCCCCTTGACAGGAAGATGGTTAGACACGCTAAGCCTTTATCTCCACTACCTTGACAAAATGATTGAAATGTGGTGTCACAGAAAAAAAGATAACATCTCAAACTTAGCTGCATGAAGCCTCCAATGCACTCTCGGAAGTCAATCGAGCACCCTTAAGAGGTTTTTCTCCCAAATAACACATAAAGCTCAAAATCTGTGTTTCTCTCTGTCTCCATCTCAACCTCTCTCACACAGACACACATATACAAATACATAAACTGTTTTCCAATAATTATCTCATTCATTTTCATGCATTATGATCACTTGTATGCTGTAAGATAACTTCAGGGGAGTCTTATTTGCATAATCAAGAAAGAAATCGCTGTGGCTTCTCAGCCCTGCACTTTCCACTGCAGATGTCTCAGAGCTGACAGAAACATTTATCAGCATCTCTAAACATAACACTCACCCTATTAGTGGCAATAACTGACACTCAATTCCGCTTCTTAATCAAAGGCCTGGAAGCCTCATTTTCTCCAGATATTCATGGTATGCCAGTCATTATTGGTTTTGTGTAGGCGGTTAACACTGAATCCTAAACTGTGCAGCACTATTTATAATAAAACCCTTACACAGAATTAAGATGTATTTAGCAAATTGGATACAAGCAATTTAAAGAGGCACATGAATTCATGTCAGCTTCTGTGTGTTTGTTGACGCCCTCACTCAACTGCCCTCTTTAGGAACAGCAGCTCTCTCTGTTTGACTATACTCTCGACCTTCCAGTGGGACAAAAACAGTATTGATGTACTGTCCACAGACTCTATAACAGTCACTAACCTGTTTGTTTGTAAAAGTCCTCAGAGTAAGTGGTTTAGCTGATGTGCTATCATTTCTATACTTTTTTATTGATCTGTTCTGATTCCCCTGTCAAATCTACACACTGCCCTACCAAGGCAGAGGGCAATATGTATAACAACTGTGAAATTGAGAAAAAGTGGATTGAAGTTTTGGGGCTAGTTAGGCAAAACTGTACAGATAAGATGTAATACCTTAATTGCATTTTCAGGCAGACTTTTACAGAGAGGTACACCTTATACCTGAGGATCCTACTCTCACCAATGGGGTCTCCAGACACAAGGTCCAAAATTAAACCCTTTCTCATTGAGTCTAGTCAAGTTAGCTTTTTACCAATGGCCTGTGTTACTTTTTTATTTCACAATGACAGGGTTTAATTCCTGTCTTAGTAATGTCATAAATCTATTTTTAAACTAGAATTTGAAGCGGTACTTCCACATGTAATACTTTTTTAGGCAAGTACTTGCACTTTTACGAGTATTGACTTTGTGTACTTCTACTACCTCTGGCAGCGGACACTTCACCAGTTAGTTTTTACGTGAGCTCTTGGTTTAGCTGTTGTTCTTGCAAATAGGGCTCAGTGTTGAATGTAGTTTTAATAAGGTAGAACAAATGACAAATATTTAGATCATGGTCTGATCTTATGTTACTGCATTTTGTCTTTGTATATCAGCACAGATGCCTGCACTCTTCTGTAAGTGCAGACAGAGCAGAGACATGAAAGTTCCCACAGATAATCAAATTCCAGCCTGTGTTCTACAAAAAACTTACAACATTCTCGTTTTACCTCCTACAGGATAAATTCACGTAGCTTGGGTGACTTCCTGAAAAACTGAATCAAATGAGGACCAGTGAAGTGGGTTATTGAGCTATAAAATGAAACAGTCCCAGACACCTGCTATCACTTTTCCTGACAGTTCTTCTGGATAGAACCTTCTAGCGGAGGGAGATTGGCAGAAAAGCCATCCATCCCTAAACACAGCCATCACTTTCCCATAATTACCCAGGAAGAATCAAATTAGCTCCTGACAAGATAATTCACTGACTGCCTTCATCTGCCTTGGACCACTCATGCCTGCAGATAAGACGGCTAAACACTCCAGCTTATGATAAGAATTTATGGTCAAAGGCAGAGCAATTTATTGAAAAGCTTGTCTGTGTCTATCAAGGGTGTGTGCAGTGTGTGTGTTTACATGAACTTTAAAACATGCAGTACATTTTATGTCCGAGTGTGCTACTGACGACCTTTTAACATATTTTGCCTTTCATGTTGATGGTGTATGAGGGAGGCAGAATTGGTACCTGACTGACACGCCATCACTGAATTTGTTTCCTATGAAATGAATGATGTCCAGTTGGAAACCATTAGACAACTATTATGTGCAGTTTGCCAGTGTTACTGGCTAAGGACATACTGTATTGGCAAAAGCATCCAACTGATCTCTACAATCAAATGGGCTTGTTCTGTTTGGAAGTAACTGCTGTCTTTATATTTAGACAAATGTTACGCATTTCCTGTTGCAAAGTCCTCTTAGAGTTGTCTTGTAGTAGACCTTGGTGAGTGTTTTCTGAAGCAGGAAGCAATCATGTATTAAACAACACAGTTTTCAGATCACCAACATATAAAATATTTGCTTAGTGTGTGTGTACATAATAATGGTGTTTCATATTTAAATAAAAGTGAAATTGTGTATATCTTGCAGGGCAATATTATTTTCACAAGCCTTGCCTTCATCATTGCATAATGTTGGATGCTCATCTATCCCATTAAAGGATTTAACACTCAAGCTCTGGGTATAAGATGTGCAATGCATTGGCACACCTGTAACTGAGTTAATCTTCAATCCCCTTGAAAACACCTCTAGTTCAAAGGCCCTCTCTCATCTTAGTATTTTGAACACCTCCTTCTCTAGAGTTTAGAGATAGAGCCTTCGGCGTGATTTATATGCTCTTTCTATAGGCAGCTTTCAGCCTGTTTACAGAGCATCGAGCAGCTATTACAGATGGGCCTTGAGTTATTGATGGGTGCCGAAGTAAAAAGTGGCCTTGCAACAGTAGTAAGAGAGTCAGTTGTCAGTCCATTTTGTGTGTGATAGCCCTTAATCTTATGGCGATGAGTCACACACAGAGATGAGCATGTCTGTATGTGTTTTGTTTGTTGCATCTCAAAATGTTTTATGTAAGTTGGCAGATGCCCTTGTTTCATGTTTTCATGTTCACAGATTTATTAATTATTTATGTGCGGCAGACCACAGCTTTGGAGGGGTATGCATGGTATGCATGTACATATAGTATACAGTTCCCTCTGAAAGTATTCGAAAGACAAGGCTAATTTGTTAGTTTTTGCTGTACACCAAAGACATTTGGGTTTAAGATCAAACAATTGATATGAGACAAAAGTTCAGAATTTCAGCTTTTATTTGATGCAATTTACACTTTAATATGTCAAACAACACAGAAGATAGCATGTTTTGAGTTAGCAAAAGTATTGGAACTGACAAGTGTTTGTTGTTACCCAGGTCCTGTGAGATAGATTTTCAAATCATTTCTAGCTCTAAATTACTAATCTTGGTTTTAGCCTTGGGTTTACTTGCAGAGACTAAATTTGAAACCAGAAAGTTGTCTATGGAAGAAAAAACAAGCCATTTTGAATCAGAGAAAAGAGAGCTGATTTTCCAGTACCTGGAGGGGACTGTATGTACTGTATTTATGTATGTGTCCTTACCCCCTGTGAGAAGTAAAATGCTGCAATCCCCAGAGGCCAGAAACAGCAGAGCATGGAGAAGATCGCCAGACCCAAGTGGTCTCGTGGAGGGACAACTATGAAGTTGTCTTCACTCTCACTGTCACTGGAGCAGTCCGTCTGCAGAGAGAACAGCAACTAAGGTCAAAACACACACTAACTGTGTAACCTGTACATGGAAAATGTTCGACCTAAGAAGTGATGACATCACAGAAAGCAAACTGTTGAGTTTTAACTATGACATTCATTCATTATTATCATTATTATCACTATTTTTAAAGCAGTTGTTTCACATTTTCCCCTTGACTCCTGGCCATGTGTTGAAACGTCCTTGGACAAGACACTGAACCCTGAAACTTTGGCACTTTAAGGGGGCAGCCTGTCCACAAGAATTTCCCCAAGGGGATTAGTAAAGGAGTTATTATTATTTTAAGTTGATATGAGAAAATGGTTGGTAAACAGTCCATATCCAGCAGTTATGAAACAACAATATTATTCATTTTGAGTATGGTTGCTTGCATTAATGTAAATTCAACAATCTCTGGTCTCTACCAAGTCTTGATGTAAATATTTATCTCTTTAGTTACTAAATGCTCAACTATGTGCACTAGTTAGTTGATAACTTTGTCTGTCTGCTGGCTGGTGCTGAGCAGGGAGTTTATGTTAAGTAGAGCTTAAAGAACACCTTCCTGCTGCTGCAGTGTGGGACTATGAGAGTAGAATGATCCAAAATAGCCAAGTTGCTGCTAGGTGGCTCCTAGGGGAACTGTGGAGTCAAGGAAATATTTTCCAAATTCATCACTACAAACAACCTTTCAAATTGGAAAAAAAAAATCGATTGTAACTACTTTAAAAGCCAGCCAGCATAGCTAAGCATAAAGACTGGCTGGGCAGGCTAAACAACAGGGATATGTGTTAATTCGGAAGCTTTGAGCTGAGTTTGTTATCATTTGTTACTGACTATCTCTTTCTCCAATATTCAGTCTTTGTGCTAAGCAAAGCAAAATTGGCACCAATTAAAGCCTCACAGACTTCAATTTTCATTTTTGGAAAATAGGCTTAAAAAGTATTTTCCAAAATGTTAAAGTTTTCCTGGGATACAGTAAAGCATTTATGTTCCATAGTAACTTCAAAAACAACCATTTACAGGTTAATTTCACTTCAATCTACATATTTTTTTCCTTCATCCATACCGAACACGTTCCCTTACAAAATTGCAATGCCCCTCTAGGGCAAAGAGTAAATAGCACTTCTACTTCATGTAATATTACACTTTTAAGGCAGTTTGAATTATTTATATTTTTGAGAAATATGAAAGAAAAAAAATCCTTTATACAGCAAAACGTTCTGTGCACATGTAAAAATGGTTTTCGAGTTGACTAGGTGGAGAAAGAATTTGCATTCATGGAAAATGGAAAAGGCATTTGGGTAATGGGAAACAAAACATAGATGAGTCATTGCGTGCAGGATCATTTGCTTCAATGTAATGTCACAGCTCATATTCATGGACTTTTTGTGATGGCCCAATAGTTTCTCATTATTTCTGAGAAATGCAGATTGCTACATTTTGGCATCTAAACAACAGATGGCATTTTAAAAAAGCAATGCATGAAAGTGCACTTCATTTCCGATGTGAAATAGTTATGAATCAAACACACGTTCTTGCTAAAGCTTTATGAAACTATTTCACGCTCCACACAACATTCTTCACATGCAACTGCAACGCCTTCAGCAAAAGAGAGTCATACTGTATATCTGCATATATTGTTTAGAGAATCACAAATTCTCAGTGCTGAGCCACAGCAGAAAATATCAGCAAATATTAGTAAATCAGTTTTTGAGTTGGTATGTTATGACCATTTCAACCTCTAACATACATACAGAAATACAGTAAACAATACACAAACACTCATGTACTGTTGATCTTCTTCAACATCCAAGTCAAGACTAAAAATAGAGATTTATTTCCCGCAGCACATGTAATGAAAAGAAGTCGGAGATTGAGGCCACGGTTTCTATATGAGCCATTAAGCTGCATCCTTCACACATCATCCTGTTTGAGAGATGATCCAGCATAAGGGTGGAACATGAAAAATAAATGAAAAAAACTAAAGCTAACAATACATT
This sequence comes from Sandelia bainsii, assembly GCA_032362345.1. Taxonomy (NCBI): domain Eukaryota; kingdom Metazoa; phylum Chordata; class Actinopteri; order Anabantiformes; family Anabantidae; genus Sandelia; species Sandelia bainsii. Next base: position 7,484,624 of record JAUMHL010000017.1, read on the forward strand.
GAAATATTAAGCTGAATATTTCAATCAGAGATGGATAGAATCAGACAAAGATGAGGACATGGAGATAGAGTAGAAAATATACTGTGCAGTGGATAAGCATCAAATCATCACATTTATACAAAAATGGTGAACTGTTGAAGAGAATGCCCATACCACCCTTTGCTTTCTTGCTTTTTCAGCAACATCAGCATTTTGCCAATGTGATGGTTTTAAACGTTTTTTTTGTAAGTTTCATAATCTGTAATTCCAGCATGTGGTGTTGTGATTTTGATGCAACTCATGATTTTGAATTTTTATTTTAAGAACAATCACATTACAAACCTAGACCATATTTTTATATCTTACCAATGTAGATACTGGGCCATATACTGATTTTTTTGAGTCTTCAAGCTTAGCTGCAGCCCACCCTGATGTAATATATGTTGGCCTTAAGCCTGCACTGAGGTTGCAGGCATCAATGTTAAATAGTAATGTTAAAGTAGAATTGCAGATTGTTCTGGTGCCAGAAAGACATTTTTGCCTAATTTGCATTGGACTCATGGCTTCTTTACTATTTTGTTTCAGACTTCTGAAGGTAATCTTAACAAAAAATCCCAACAGTACAAAGTTATAAAGTCTGGGGGAAATTTTAACCGTTATTACAAAGGGAACAATGGCAAATGGCAAAATGCTAAATGATCAGGTTATCAAGAATAACTTAAGGGCACTACACACTTCTCTTTTAAAAACATGCAATTTTGTTGTATTTGAGTGTTTTATTTCAGTAAGTGAGAATGTCGTACAATGGTGCTTAAAAGCTAAATTACTGTGACTACTGTGAGTTTGAGGAATGCACTTGCTTTAACGGGTGAAACAATTTTCAATTAATTTTAATAACACACACCCTTATAGGCAGTTTGCGTGATAGATGATGGGGATTAATGAGTGGGTGGTTGAAATGGGTGGGGCAAAACCTTTCTAACTTGTCTGTGCACTCTAAGACAATGTCACTTTGTATTGTCAAGCTTATGAACCTATTAAAAGACATGAGTGCAAGCCTCTGCTCGGATGATCGATGTATTTCCATTCTCTTTATAACACAATGCAGAGGTAAAAAAAAGGTCATAAGGTACCAGCATAATGAAGCCTACATTCTGCATAATGGCATTCTGCCTTCATGGCCTTAAGCAAACGCTATAGTGCAATCTTTGCAGAGCCAACCCTGCTCTGCTCTATGCATTAGAGCTCACTGACAATATCTGCACAGCCTTCTGGCTGTTTGGAGAATAAAAACACACATCACCCAGGGATCCTTGCTGTTTGGTTGGTTACCAGTGAAGAGAGAAACAGAAGTTAGAGAGGCAGAAGAAGTCAGTCAGGCAAGAGAACATTGAGATTGGCTAGAGTCAGTACAGAGTTGCAGACAGGTCTGTAGAGGAAGCTACGTGTAGAACTGTCTGCCTGCACAGGAAGGTCAATACTCATAAACCTTTCTAATGGTTGCCTGAGATCCAAAGCAAATGAAAACAGCCCAGCAATTCCCCTGCAAATCTGTCTTATGCACCAGCTGTTAAAATGTGATCACACCATTATCTTTAATGTTTCCTGAAATCCATGTCATCCGATTCAAATTCAAACTCAAATTCAAATCAAACTTTCAGGAACCATGCGTAAAAATTACAGGACATGACAACACTCCATGGCTGACAGGCCTTTGAATTTACTGAGAAGCTGTATTTGATTTAAATGATGTGTGTGTGTGAGTGTGTGTGTTTAGCCATTTTTTCACCACCTCCCTTATACTAGAAAATCCTAATGACTATGCACCTGGCACTGCTAGCTGCACTCAGATATGTGTTGTGGGGCGTAAATCCTGTCAACATGAGGCAACAGGCTGACAGGTAACAAAAACCTAATGGATGATTTCACCACTCTGCCATGACAGTATAACGAAGAGGAGGGCTTGTGTAATTTATTTGTTGCCAAATAGCCCCCACAGCATACAGAAAATGTGCCCCAGCCTACTTTTTACCCCCTGTTCTACATTCTCCCAACCTAGGTATTTGTCTTTGAGCCTGTTTTTTTTGTCCTGATTTTATGTGAAGTACAGATCTTGTGCCACATGTGTGTAGTACGAAGGTACGTGAAAATGATATGTTGGTAAACATGAATTGTAATGCACCTCTGAAATGAATTACAATGCTGTGTATGCAGTGTCTCAGATTTGATTCACAATGATTTCTTCTTCTGATGTGTAAACATGTTATCAAGCATGACCCTTATGGAATAAGGAAAAATGTGCAGATTTACACTGTAAGACTGCTGTTACAGTAAATTTCTTACAATTTTACAGCTTTTGATTTTTAATACCTAAATCAAAACAAATCGAACAAAATTTGTTTTTATGAAGAGGTGCAAGAGGAAAGACGTGCTCACATTGTCGCAGACAGTGTTCGCAGCTGCCTCGTTGCTAATTATGTGGTATACTCTAACAGTCTTTTTTTCTGTGCAGACATCTGTGGTTGAGCAGGAGTGCACAAAAAATTTAGATTAGTTGAAATTTGATCCCAGCTGCACTGATATGTTGACTACTGGTTGAACAACTAACTACACGATTTGTGTTTCAGAACTTCTCTAACAATTACAAATTATTTAATTATTAAAGACAGACAATGTGTTCTTTTAGCAACCCTGTCTACTAAAAATTACGTTTGTATCTGCAATCCCAATTACGTTTTGATACAGGACATATTTGCGACCCGATTATGTTTTCTGTTAACGTTTCTAACCCTAACCTCAGTACTTTTCTTGCCTAAACCCAACCTCACGGGGGACTTTGGTGTCAAACTTGGGTCTCCGGCATGTCAGTCCTGCACAGTGAACACCCTCTATCCACCTCCTTGCAAATCGCTTCGCGTTAATAAATGTAGTGCGTCATTCATTCCCAAAAATACGTTTCAGTACAACGTGACAAATACGTCCTGTATCAAAACGTAATCTGGATTGCAGTTTCGTCCTATTCGAACGTAATTTTTAGGAGACAGGGTTGTCTTTTAGCAAAAAATTACCATGCAGATGCATCTATCATGATTTTTAAAAATACAGTATTCTACTGCTAGCAGCACTAGCATTGTAGCTAAGATGGTGTTATTTGGTACAGAGCTCTCAGGAGTTTCAGAGCAGTAAATGCCGCACCCATTAATGCATAACATGCATCACAAGACCCTTGTTTTCCAATTGTAATGTGCAAACACCAGAAGACACATCATTAGAGCCAAAATGAAAATGAACCAACAATTCAATCATAGCCTTGGGCCAGGACTGTGGGTGGAGCTTATGTCCTGTAACACGAGCATGAAGGAATTTTATAAATGTAAATAAATATAAATAAATCAGAGGAAAAGCTCATTGCCACAGTCTTAAGGTTTCCCAGTTACTTATGATGTGTTTTAAACACTTTATGTAAAGTAGGTTACCAGGACAGAAAAAGAACAACTTGTAACAATCAAATCGAGACCATTGTTTGTGTGTCTGTTGTTGGCCGATACATCAGAAAACAATTGTCCAGTTGAAGCAGAGCATGTAAAGTACCTGCTCAGAACACACTCAAAACTACAGATTTGCCAGAGCATTTTTAGGACTGTTAATTAATTAATCAACTGATTGTAACAATTCAGAAATAATGAGACATGCCCATTACAATTACCTAGAACTTAAAGTGACACCCACACAATGCATGTTTTCTCCAACCACTGTTCTAAACCTCTAAATTATAATTAAACTATTTAAAAATGAAGTTGTGATTTTTGAAAAGCAATTTTAGCCATGTAAAACATGTAATGTTAGGCATTTTCCCATGAAAATTATTTCCTTTCAGAAACTGAACTGTATAAGAGAGCAAAAATAAATATAACTCCAATAACATTCCACAAATTACACTGACTGCACAGAAGAAACAGTCCTGCGAAATACAGTCTTTTAGGTCATTTGTAACAGCAGCAAAAAATAATCCAGAACATCCTAGCATTTGATGATGTCTAGCGGCTGCAGTGAATACATGGCAAACAATGTATGCTTTTTCAGGAGAAATTCGAGCTGGATGGGTGGCACAGCAAAGCACAGCTCTTTCCAACAGGAGACTGGAGTTCAAGTCCAGCATAAGAGAACTCTGTTTTACTGTTACTAGTCATATGACAAATATGACCAGTATGAATATCATGTAAATTTAAGGAAGCAGTCATTTTAACATGCAACATTTTTAAAAACCCTATCCATGTTTATGTAGTACCTACTGTAAACCCAACCTAGATGTATTTCTGCATAATCCCAACCAAACATTAATTTTAATAAGTCTAACCAGGTATATTTAGTGCTCAAACCTAACTCAGACATCCTTGTGCCAAATTCCAACCAAATTGATTTGTCTGCACAATTACTGTAAAGAGACTGTTTAGGACAAAAAAAATCCAGTTAAATTAGCTGCCTTTTTGGTGCCTGATGTCAAATGGGTCACATGAGAAGGTTGGGACAAATTACCTATACGGGCGTGATAGTTGGATAGAATGACATTTTAAAAAAGAAGAAAAAAGTACTGTATGTGGCTACTCAAAGATGAAGTAAATAGGTCTGAATGCAGAAACTACTTCACAGCCAAAGGAAGTTAATTTACTGAATAATAAAAGTTAATAAGAAAACACCATTAAAGACACAATACTGCACAAATACTACACAATGTTACAGTATCTTATGATGTCTATTTCCAAGCTAAAACATGCCGTTTGAAAAGGGAGCAAGCATAAGTCATTAGGATCTTTGCCCTGTTCCCCTCTCATTTAATTACATTTTTACAAAACATGGTGCATGTTCACTTTGCATATGAGTCATCTGCAGGTCATCTGGCCTCCCAGTCTGTCACAATAGAGTTCTAGCCAAGACAACGTTCAGTTGCACCCTCTGCATCCTAATGCAGCATCACTGCAACACACACTTTGATCTGTATCGATGCCCCAGATGGTCATGTTAAGTTATGCTGGGGCAGGAGCCCATGGCCCCAGATGTGACTAGGGTGTTGTCTTAAGGGTTTGTAAAAATCAGGCAGTGTGATAGAATGCCTCCAAATGGGGCAGCTGGTAAAAAGATATACAGGCTTTACCACAGGATTAATAAGACCTTGTGATTTACTCAGTGCCTGGGCTCAGCAGCCCTATGAGGTCCACCACACTCTGGAGCCTCAGAGGGACACTCAGTCACAGAGTGTGTGATCACAATGATAAGAGCCTCGTCATGATGCAGTCTTCTCAAGCATGCATCACAGTCATTGGGGGGATGTACTACCTGTGGAGAATTAATGAACAAAATATTTGTTATTTTTCCTTCCATTGCCCCGTAGCCTCTTGTTGACAGGTGAAATTTAAAATGGTGTAATGAGGCTACAACAGGGAAACACAACACATCACGCTTAGTATTCACGTCGTGCTGTGTAAACAGCTTGAAATGCACAAGCAAAACTATGTTGTGGAGCAAAGCAATGAGTAATTAAGTGTGACAAAAGTAACAAGAAATTCTTGCTCTATGAAACCAGAATACCTCTTGTGCACTCCATGTTATTTGTTTGTGTTCTCATGTGGCTGAGGGATTTAAGGTGCCGACCATTAACCACAACATGCCCAGTTTGAGATCTGCCTGGGATCTTTGTTGTCTGTCATGCAGCACCTCTGCCTCTCGTCATTTATTATTACCTTTCTACTGTGTATCTACAGTATCTGTCTCCAAAATAATTGTGTATACATAGAAGCAAAGCAAACTCTGAGATCAGGTAGAAACATCACAACTCAAAATTTAACAACAGTAGTATACGTAATATGTAGCCTATATTTTACAAAATCAAACATAATATAATGGTTAGAGAAGCAAATGCTTATAAATCCATTAAGCAAACTAAATATTAGCTTTAGGGGTGCAAGCACATACTATACTCATGCAAACAACCTCCCACACAAAAAAAACACATGCAAAGATTCAAAATCCAAAGATTTTAAATAAAGTAACCAAAATCAACACCTTACTGTATTAAGATTACTGCATGTGCCAGCCTTAGATTGCAGCTGCCTTAGAGTGAGGTGGTTAGCATATATAATTTAGCAAGTAATTGATTAGCCTCTGCCTACAGCCATTTAATATGGGATATGACAGGGCTGTATTACATATTCACACCCAATAAGAATGTGTCATATTGGGCTTGCCAGACTAATGGAGAGAGATGGAGTGGATATAAGGCTGAGCGTCCCCATGGTATTTTAACTGCATACCAATTCTACATTGCAAAAAGAGCCTTATCTCTTCTTTGGTTATTTGTGAATAAAACATCTAAATCCATCTAAATCCAACATACTGATGGACATCAGTCCTACATGGCTCTCTCTAAAAGAACTGCACTGATTTTTTAACATGTAATCATCCCCAAAGGGCTGCTATTACTCAAAACTCATTGCATTACTGAAGCATATTTCTCATTATTCATTCTTTAATACTCTGAGCTGCCATTCAGGCAAGGATTAAAGAAGCACCAGTGAGTTTTGGCAGAAGCGAGACTGCTACTTTACTCTTCTTTCAGGAATTTTACTCAGAACGAAGAATGAGGAGAATGTTTTACTTCATATTTTCTATTGAACTGTTACAACCACCTGTGTCATATATCTTATTATTTAAAACTCTTTCTCCAGGTTTTTACATTGTAAATATGACAGATATGTCCATAGGTTCAAATATAACTACAATGTTATGGTTTATTACAATAAATTCTAATAAACATTTAGTGTTTATTTGAATGTTTTTTCCACTTTTCCAATTTAGGATGCTTAAATTTGCAAGCACCTGTTGCTACTAACTGCCAGTTATGCTCTGGTAGAGATGGTATAGAGAGAAGGAGAGTGTGCACAACCAATCAACATGAACAGTTCATTAGGACTGTGATATAAATCCTTCAGCACTTTCCCACCTGAAAACATTGTCCGCTGCACTGCAGTGTGCCACCATGTCTGGCTTTAGTTACTGTACCTGTAGTTCTGGACCTTAAATTGTCAGACAACTACCTTTAGAACTGATAAATCCTTAATTCACTTTCCAAAAATTCAAGTGTAAAGTGTGTATTTCTACCCAATACATCGTTATCTTCATTATTTCCTTTGAATGGTATTTATAGTTTAAATAAACAAGGTTCAGTGGTATGAGAGAGTGTTGCACGCATTCATTAATGTTAAAAATAAAAAATAGCCTCTCTGCAATAGTGAAATCCTCACTACAGTATTTTTATTATCATTCATTACTCTCAATTATTAGACCTCCTCAGGGGCTACTCTGTATCATTTTTGCTGTAGCCTATCTGACTCCCCAACTGTATGTATGGTATTACCACGTGCCAAGGGGATGTCGAGAAGAGTACAGAGTACATTCTACGTGCAAAATTCTCTGCGTGAAACAGTCCTTCTCTGTGCAATATGTTTCTGTGCAATATATATATATATATTTTTTTTCTTTGTTTCTTTTTACATATTTATTATACCTTGTGTACTTCTCTGCTGCTCTTACCCTTGTACTGCCGTAACAATGCAAATTTCCCACTTGTGGGACTAATAAAGGTTTATCTTATCTTATCTTATTAAACGATTATTGAAATGCATTGAATCAGACTGAATGGCCATTTCATTTCCACTCCATCCTATCAAGCAAGGGACATCACTCTGCAAGCTGAGTCAGGTTGGCATGCCTTCATTAGGTGCGCATTCATTATGTGTTCACATTACATGCTGTTATGATGCTACTCAGCAGGCATTGCACATGTTGTGATTGCACATATACACAGAATTGTCTTCTAAGAGATCTACATGAGCAGTATTATTTTAAAGAATAAATGTAATGTCCTCTGAAACTTAAATTCAACTTGCACACATCATCTGCCTTTGAAAGAACATTTTGCAATGCTTTATATTCATATTTAAAGCCTTTACAAATTAAAATATCTTTCATATTCTCACACAGAGATCATTTGCAAACTGCATAGTGTAATTATAATGAGAACATTGTGGAATTCAGATACATCTCTAGGATGCGCTGGGATGGATCATCAGTGATGTTCCTGAGATCATCGGGGGTTTCGGGTTTTTCAACATCAGACCCCCTCTCACACAGGTGACCCATCCGGGGTTGATCAAGTCCCGGATTGCATCCCAGCAGCACTAATCCACGGGCTCGCCCTCTTTATCCAAAGCCATCGCGTGGCTTTTTCTGCGGCATCAGTAATGGAACGTATAGCTCCCCTCATGACAGCTCCGGTTACTCCAAGCCCTGCCAGAGCTTTTTTTCCAACCTGACTGTTTGGAAAAAAGCCCAGGCCTGATCGCCATCCCGACAAGGGCCTTCTGTCTCAGCCTTGCCTCTGCCACCTGTAGCTCTCTGGCAGCGCTTCACTTCCTGCCTGATTGGTGGCTGCCTCACTCCAGACTTGGTCAGTGGCCCGCGGCACTCCACCTCCGCAGATTTCACCACCATGTTCATGGCCAGGGTGAAAAGGGTTACCGAAATGGTGCAACCGGTAATAATTCCCTTCTCAAGCCTATGCCACTCAGATGTAATGGACCCAGAGGACACTCTCATCTGGAAATTGTTGTAGTAATCCAAGATGAGGTTCTTGATCTTGGTTGATCATGGTGTCTGTGAAGAGTCTCCTCGACCAGTTTGTGTGGTATGGACCCATAAGTGTTGGCGAGGTCCAGCCACAGGACCACCAGGTCGCCCTTGCCTTCCTTTGCTTCCCTCAGGAGCTGTGTGACGACCCCTGTGTGCTCTAAGCAGCCAGGTGTACCCAAGATGCCGCCTTTCTGTACCGACGTATCAATGTAATTGTTCTTTAAACAGAACGTTGACAGCCTCCGTGCCAGAATACTGAAGAAAACCTTTCCCTCTGTGCTAAGCAGCGAAATAGTCCTGAACTGGTCGAGGTCTTTGGCGTTTTCCTCCTTGGGGACCCACACACCCTCAGCATATCTCCACTGGTTAGCGACTCTTCCTCGCCACCAGACAACTCTCAGGATCTTCCACAGTTTCCAACAGAGTCCCAGACAGCGTTTGTATACGCTGTATGGAACTCCGCTGGGCCCAGGGGCAGAGGCTGATCTTGCTGCCATGATGACTTCCTGGACCTCTCTCCAACTTGGTTCCTTGATGTCAAACTCTGTTGTTGGTGGAGCTGGGCTTATCAGGGCATTGTTGTGGCCGAGTTCCTGGTCTCGTTCAGGGTCGCTCAAGGTGTCGCAAAGGAAGGTGTTGACATCCTCTATGGAACACTCCAGGTGGCCGCTCCGCTTTTCGCCGAGCAGCTTTCTGGTGAAGCAGAAGGGGTTGGCAATGAAGGATGTCCGCTTCTTGGCCCTCTCCCTTGCTCGTCTGCGATGCCACTCCGCTCTGCGGGTCGTCAGGAGTTTCTTCCTCAGGATCTCTCGTAACTCCACCAGAGGCTGACGCGCACGCGTTTGACGCGGGTCCAACCGTTCACGGGATTAGCCCCTCTTCTGTTTCTTAACCGTCTTGGGGGGGCGGGTGGTGCCATTGGGGGGGCGTGTATAATGGTAGGGAAAACACTGGTATTATTTTAATAGTATTTTCCATGAGATTTGTAACAGAGGGCAGAGAGACATAAAAAAAAAAGAAGCAGATTTTTAAAAAGTTAAACTTTCTCCATCCTTTGAGGATCGTATGTAATTTTGGGTGGAACTGGTGGAAACTTCTTGACATTTCAAAGGTGATTGAACATCTAAGAGTTGTTTTGAAAAATATGTTTGACATACATGTATGGACACACTAGATAGTGAGTGCTAAAACTGTTAGTGTAAGAGGCTAATAATCACATTAATGAGCAGATCATATCAGAGGCATAGCGAACACGCACACATATGTACACATTAAACATGTGGCTTAATTTTATAAGAGATGCAGGCCAAACCCCCTAAAAACAGTGTCCATCTTTGGTTCTTTGTTGGAGCATTGTGCATCTATGGCCCAAAAACTGTGTATGTCAGAGTGAAAAATTAATTCTGGCATTTTGCTGTGGATGTGCCAAATGTTAAGGCATGATGATGTGCTGTAATTGATAAACGTTTAGTGTTAAATGCTTGGCCTGTGGTTGAGGGGACAAAGTAAATAATTTGGGGCGTATAGTGCGAGAATGATTTAGTACATGCAAACCTTTAGTAAATGTGTTTTGACAGCTGTCAATCATTATAGTTTCCCATACTGACCCCTGTGCACCACAACAGTAAAACCACCAGGTGGTGGCGTGGATGACTGGTGTATTTCTTTTTGGGGTTTTTTAAGTTGAAGTTTTACACGGTTTACTCAACAATAAAGTGATATTTTCTGACATTTCAATTATTTTTCTAGCAGCGCAGGGTGGCAATTGCTATAGCTCAGAGAGACACACCTAACCATGGGATAAATATCCCCAGTTAGCTGAGGAGAGCAAGCTTTAAAATCAACTGGACAGACCTGCGTACTGCTGAATTGAAATGATCCCAGAGATCGGTCTGTCATTTTCTCCTAAATGAGAAAAAGGATATCTCTGAAAGTGATTCCTCACTAGAATATATAACACAGGCTCATATTGAGTGTTAGACCTTTCAGAAAAGGAACAGTATGTGTGCACTGAACTGAAGCATGACTACATTTTAGAATTAATGAAGGCATAAGAGCTCATGTCCCCTCAGATTTTGTGAGAATAGATATCCCCTCCGATCTAACCAGGTCTGATCTCTAATGTTGCAGAAATAAGGCAAATGGCACTTAGGAATATATTTATTTTCAAACTGATCTTTCTATTGATTTCACACCCATACCCATAATTTGAGTAGTCCAATGCCTGTGCTAATAAACAATGGTACAATCGGAATAGTCAGGAAGAGGCTATTTTTACTGAAATCCTGCTTGAGAGCAGGACCAACACATATTCAAATTATTATGTTAATATGAAATGTACTGATAAATGCAAATTTCATGCACTGAAGAAGATGCAACCAATGGCTGACTAATAGAAACAGCGGCCTTATCTGCAGCTGCAGTGCTTATTTTCATGCAGGTAAAAATACATGAACATTTGAATGGACAAAATCTATGCTAGATCAAAGACATCTATCTGCATGTTATTATCACATAATGTAAAACCTGTTTTAATAACATTTACAGCTGGTATTTATTTTGCTGCAGCTGTTAATGTATTTCCTCTCATCATCAGTTTCTTCTCTGTGTAGTAGTTAACACTGTCATTGCAGTAATCCAGAACAGCTGAACAGCCCGTCATTTTATAGAAGACATTTACTTGAGTCTACATTTCAATAGCTACAGTGAATTACAAAATAAAGGGCATGATTTGCATGAGTTGTGCATCTTCTTCTGTTTGTATTTGTGGCTGAACTGCTTGAAGCTCATTTTCTGACCAATCAATATTACAAACAGAACAGAGAACTGCACTTTCACATTCATATTATTGCCACAATAATTAAGTACAAATGTCATAAACTCAACCAGCACTGAAACTTAAGTTTTATGCCTATCATCATGATACTGAAGAACCTGCAAACCCAGACACTAGAGGAAGAAGGCATCAATGGGATCTGGCTAAGATGAAGCTAAATTGGTTCCTACTCTTCATTCACTCTAGTTAGCTCCTTAATATGTGTCTACACATAAAATATAGAAGTTCAAAAAACACGTAGTTCAGTTGTTCACATTCACATTTTTCTACATGTGCTGTCAGTCAACCTGAATGAGAATTAAGTTAATAAATGATACCTGTTAACCATACTTTATTTGTGTACTGCAGCACTGACAACATCTAACCTAAATAAACCTAAATACAGGTGGTGTTATGTTGTAATATATTTAAATATATTGGCATTTAAAATGAGTGATGACAGCAGGGATGTAGATGTGATTACAGAGTGTCTTAGTTTTAGAAAAAAAGTGTTGGGGGGGCTGGAAAGCAAAAAGAGAGAGGCTTTATCAAATATAACTGGCTGAGTGTCAACATGGCCTCACCTGCCAGGAGGGAGGCAGAGACAGATCGTGGGCCACTTGGCAGACCTCCCGTGCTTACTGTACACTTGGAGCAGAAGCTGATAAAAGGATATAGATGAGATTTTCTTGGCTGTCCAGCACAGAGACCTAGAACATGGATAGACTCTGTGTTGGGCTTGTTGGCCTCTGAAGGCAAAATCTTTTTTCTTTAATCGTCTACACGGGGGTCAGAGTGCAGATGGGTCTGATTCAGTGATTTTTTCTGGGCACTTCAACAGGACTAGACCCTCTATTTAATAGATGTGTTTACTAAATTCAGTGCTGTTTTTCTAATATCCTGCTTCCTTACAGCATGTTTATAAAAATAAACATAGCTTAATAAAAAAGGAATAAGAGAAAGTGGAGTTACTTGGAGATACAGTATACAGCAGAAAAGTCTTTCATGATTTAAAAATAACAAAGGGAACAACTAATAAGGGGAACTGTGATGTGAAGTTGTAAAGCCCAAAGATGAGAATTGATAAAGAAAATACCTGCTGGTAGAAGCACTGTGAATGAATATTAATAATGACTGATACATGTTTTGGTGCTTTGAATAAAAGCTTTGTGTTCTGCAGCTATTACTAAGCTCTAAGAGTGTTTGAGAATAACAATGTGAGGTTAAATCATACTGATTTTCCAAATTTAAGTAATACTATTAACAACCACCAGTTGGCAAATCTGGCAAGAAGAAAAATTAAAACAATATACTTTTAATTAAAATCTCCTTGATTAAATTTATCTTCCACTTACCGATTCTCCTTAGAGGTTATTTGTAAGTTACTTGTGTACTTTGATATTGGAAAAAATGCTTTATTTATTAAAGAAACAGAATTAAAAAAAACTTTGTTCCACCAGAGTGGTTTCACCTTTGTATCTTTATGTAAGAGATAGAGGGCTGAATAGATAAAAGAAAAGTAGAACCAGCACATCTTGAACCATCTGCAGTTAAGGACTTCTTATGAATTGGTGAAGATTTATAGATCATTGTTTTACATTGTTGCCTATGTTGCATGCAATACTATATAATTATAAAAGTTCTTCTGTCACTTCTTCGTGCCTTAGCTATAATATTAGGTAAAGGTATTTTTAATCACTAATTATTCTTGTTAAGCAGTCATAAGTCAAGTCATGATTGGTAATATTGTTTTGTATTGACATATTTGCTACTTTATGAGCCTGGTAATATTGTACTGTATTAACATATTCACCACTTTATCAGCCTGTTAGAGATGTGTATTGGTTTAAGAACTGCTTGCTAATCTCCTAAAAAGCTTTGTCATTACTTTTTCTCATCCAGTTACAAAATGCTGATGAAAACTTTTCAGATAACATGTATAATATGAATTTGCAATGGCTGGATCCTTCTTCATCACAGGATTATGATGATTATGGATTAGACAGCAGATTCAATAAAGCTACATGATTGGTGAAAAGCATAATTTTTAGGGACTCTAACTCTTTTGCTGCTGCTGAATCAGGCAAAAGCTATTACGCCTAACTGATTCTTTCATTGAATCAATACAACTCACTGAAGAGGAGCTGCATATAAAGAGATTCAGACATGATATAGAAGCACTACAAACTTTACTTTATTATAAACACAGCTGAGCTGTGAAAAGTGAAAACGTGCAGCAGCTCATGGGCCTGGTCACACCAAAAAGCTGACTGTCAGTTCATCCCTGTCTTCTAAAAATTCCATACCTGCACAACTAAACTGCAGTCACAAATACATTTTTGTAGGGAATATAACTGCACTAAGTCATAATGATGATATTTTACGGGCATCTAGGCATCACTGATGACAAACAGAGTAAACTTTTAGTCTTTCCTTTTAAAGAGAATTTAGCTGATTTGAGGAACTGTGATGAAATCACTGAAACTGGTAGCATGTAATGTTTATAATGCAAATCATTGACAGATCACAGACAACATGAGTCATTAAGTGCTGCTAAACCAAGCCACACATGCAAAAATGAATTATTTTAATGGTATATTTAAGTTTTAATGGGATAAGCCTACAAGTTCTGCCTCAACTTTTTGTTTTTTGGTCTTTTTGATTATTTTGCATAACCCAGTAACCTCAGCACCTAATAATGAAGCAGGTCCCATCAAAAGCCATCAAGAAGTTCAACACTGAGCCCCGTCATCTCCCTAACCCTAATGATCGAACTGGGGTTTGCGGTTTGTCAGTCTTGAGCCCACCATCCATCCCATCCTTCCTTTAATAAATGTAGTACCTCATTCATTCATTCATTCAAAAAATGCACTGCATCAGAGCATGATCATAACATGATTACATTTGCTATAAAAACGTGATCGCATTTGCAGCTTGGATGTATAGTCATACCATTGACAGAATGTCAACATGTCAGCAGAAGGGCTTTCTTGTTTAAGTTTGTTGCATTGTGTTAGACTGTGGACAGGGAGGTACAGACACCCCACACTTAACACATATACAAACACAATGAGACCCCCTGTGTATTTGTCCCTTTACACCTTAAGCTGGTTTGGTCATGCTTTTTTGTGTGTGGAGAAACTATGAACATGGTGATAGTGTGTCTCTTCTCTTTTTCTGTAAACCTACCACCTCTCTCAGAATATCTGCAGGTGCAGGTGCTCTTTGATTAGTGAAGAACTCTTTTTGCCTATTTATTTATTTATACCTTGCAGAAAGATGCTATGTCTTTCTGCAGAGCACACCCCTAACCTACAAGTACTATTGTTACATTGCATTTCAGCATCTACATGCTTATCACAGCAAGCCAGGTTAATGACAGTGCGCTCTCGAGTCTGTGGGAGTCAGTCCATTGGGTTTTCCATGACACTGGTCAAACTCAACACCCTATTCCGCCTATCCAATCCTCTAAATCCTTTGCTGCACTTTGTCCTATTGGCCGTGCCAGACTGAAAATACTCCAGCTAATGCTGTAGTCTGTAGCATCTAATATCCCTGTGTGAGGCAAGCGTGGGTGACTTATTATTATCTAACGATGAATTTTACTAGAGTTGGGAATTGAGGCCAAGGTCAGTGGATCAAATGGGATTTGTGGTTGGTAAAATGGCAGTCTGATCCAGGCGCAGAGCATCAAAACACCACAGGAATACAAGCATGCTCACTCTTTTATTAAAATAAACACACTACAGGTGTCCAAACCTTTCACTGAAAAATCTGTTTCTACCTGACTCCCATATAAAGTACCTCACCTGCCTTCAACTCTCTTATGAACTGAAATACATGTATGTATTAGACCTCCAGGGACATTAAAACTCTGCAGAGGTTTAGCATCCTTGATGGCAAAAACTCTAGGTCAAAAGCTACATACTTCAGCTTCTTTTAGATTTTTAAATATTTAAATAACCAGATTTTGATATCAATTGCAATTTTTCTTGGTTTCTGCCTTAATCCTATTTATGAACTTTTACTCTTACCTCATACTCTACATATTCTTCCTCCTCCACCTCATAGGAAACTGTTTGGATCTTGATGTGTTCACCTTCCTCAAGCAGCTTAGCCTGTGGATCCTCAGTACCGGGCGTTTCTGCCCCTGCTGTGTTGGATGCCTCCTTTGCCTTCTTCTCGGTGAAGGTGGTCTCACAGCACTCACTTTTATATTCCTTAGCCTTGATGCTCCCGCTGTCCTCCTTGTACAGGATGAAATTTGGCCTGTAAAAAGCCTCTACTGCCAGATGCAGTGAGGTGGCGTCCAAAAGCTGCTGAGATTTCATCTTCCCGTTGGTATAACCTCCTCCGCTCACAACATTGCTGTTGTTCACCTTTACCCCTCCTCCTCCGCCCTCACCTCCACCTCCTCCTCCAGCAAAGTAATTAATAATGTTTTCCTGGTAGTGATTATTTGGGATGTCACCCCCATAACCATTGACCATGTGCTTACTGTTTTTGTCCAGCAATGGGTTCTGGAGTTCACTGAGGTTTTCCATAGCAGCAGAGGTCAAAAGGAGAAAGGGGGGAGCTTCTCAGTGATTTTAACTCTAGCAAGGAGATGTAAGAATGATAGGCAATAGGCTTGTCACAGACGTGGGCCAATGTCAGCAAAGGTGTTAATGGCAATCAGCATTCACCCCTCTGAGGCCTACAGAGGAAACAAACAGCAACACAGAAGAATTGAGATACAGTGTAAAACTTGGAAGTAGAATTATACTTGACATTTACATGCTTATCAAATACTTGGTCACATCAGGTCAAAAGTTTAGCTGTTCCTTGTCAAGACTACTGAATTGAGTTTAATTCGTTTCCTCACTATAGACACATAAACACACTAGCTCAGATTAGTGACACCAATACATCAAATCATTGCCATCTACTTAAAATACCACAGCTTGCTATCCTTCATCATCTTGTGTCTGGGTGTGTTGTCTATGCACCTCATTTGATTGCTTTTGCTCCATTGTTTGGGTCTTATTAGGTGATGTCAAGATGTCATCAGCCTCTCTGTCTGATATGGATCAGATGAGGCCTCCTACACCTTCTATAAAGCTAGAATTCATCTGCATTAATCTGTTGCTGGCATTTATGTTGAAATTTGTTTGACATTGGTTGCAATTTCTTTCATTACAATGTTAATATATAGCTTTAAGATTTTAAAAATAAAAACACAGCTCACATATCTAAAAGATATTCCTGATATCAACTTGAAACTATATAGATAAAACTACACTAAATCACTAAAGATGACATATTAACTAAGAGTACAGGCCAAACCTGTACTGTATGACACAGTGAAATGAACCATGACTACATTTTAGATTTAATGAAGGCATAAGAGATCATGTCCCCTCACATTTAGTGAGAATAGGTAACCTCTGATCTAACCTGGTCTGATCTCAAATGCTACAGGAGTGAGGCAAAGGATATTTAGAAATATATTTCTTTTAAAACTGATCTCTCTTTGATTTCACACCCATACCCATAATTTAAGCAGCCCAATGCCTGTGCTACAAAACAATGTTGCAATCAGAATAGCTGGAAAGAGGCTATTTTTATTGAAATGGTGCATGAGAGCAAGGCTACCACATATTCAAATTATTATGTTAATATGAAATGTACTGATAAATGCAAATTTCATGCACTGAAGAAGATGCAACAGATGGCAGACAAATAGAAACAGCGGCCTTATCTGGAGCTCAAGTGCTTATTTTTATGCAGGTGGAAACACATGAAAATTTTAATGGAATCTCTGCCAGACCAAAGACATCTATGGTTATTGTCACGTCATGTAAAACCCATTTCAATATTATTTACAGCCACCCTTTACACTGCTACAGCTGTTAAATGTATTTCCTCTCATTAGTTGCTTTACTGTATCATAGTTACCACTGCAGTAGCATTGGTCTGTCAATACAGTAATCCAGGTGAGGTCATCAGCCAGTCATTTTGTCAACCTTGTCTCTGCAATCACAAATCTGTTTTTGAAGGGAACGTAATTGGCAAGCTGTTAATACGATGATACTGAATATGTCAATAAAATGTACCTAGACGACGATTTTATTATGCGATCTACATTATGTTAATGATCTACATTTGACCATGAAAATTGTAAACTTTTCCCTTTCAGCTATTTCCACTTTGCAAAAAATAACCCAGAGTTCTCTGCTTCTTAGTTATCACCCTTAACCTTTGTCTGATTAAAGTGCATTTAAAATAGAAACGCCAAAAGCAGATTATTTCTTGGGGTCCTGACCCCAATCGTGTATGGCTGGCATACTGCAGTACTTCCAGACCTTTAAAGAGAAGGTATTTCCAATTGAAAACAAGATTACACACAATGCAAAATGACAGCGTAGCAATGGGATATGGATAAGCTTATTGGGTCACAGGTAAATAAATTATACTAATCATCTCTTAGACAATAAATTTATTTATGAGTCAGTCATATTCAAAACAAAAATGCTGATTCATTGTCAACAAAAACACTGTTTTATTTAAGCTTCCTACACTAATTTAAACATCAAGTATACAATGCATGGCATTAATGGTATACTATGTACTGAACAAACAAAGACTATGTCACCGTAGTTCTGTAGTTCTGTCACCATACTGTATCTTACTCATCTCCAAACTGTAGGTTATTATATAATGTTATATTCTTACTCTTATTTATTATTAGATATTATTTCAACAATAATCTGTCCATTCACTTGTAACAATCTGCTTTACCTTTTAGTTTTTCCCCTAACCCTTTTTGTGTTGCACTTTTTTTCTCTTCCTTGTTTCCCCCAGAGTATGATTTTTGTTTGCTTTTCATGTTTTCTGCCCCATGAATAAAATACAAGTGCCATGCTCCCAGGCTTCCTGAAGCACAGTTAGCACCGGACAGACAACAAAGTTTTCATGGTTCCTGTCTGAATGTGCTGACACAGATGTTCCACACCAGTGCGCCTTTTCGTCCACATGTACAGTAGTTCTAGGGAACGCACACTCCTGCAGTTCTTCAGTCAGTTAACGAAAAGTCTGAGTACCTCGGTTATGAACAAATTCTCACGAAAATCTAAAGATGAGCAGGTGCTGACGTTGCTCTCTACTCTGGATGCTGCTGTCATGTATAATAAGCTGCTGCTTTTCTGGGGCAGGGTGCTCTCTGACCCAGGCCCCATAGTCCCATAGCTGTATCTGCCCTACTATAATGGCCTTCAGCTAAATAGGAGTGATAACTTTTCCTGCTGAAAGGTGTTTTTGGATTAGGGTTTCCTTATCTAATTTGAGGGTCAAAAGACAGGGAAGGGCGTACTGTATGTTGTAATCACTGTAAAGCGCCATAAAACAAATTTGTGTTGTGATATTGAGCTTTATAAATAAAATTTGATTTGATTTGACTTAAACTTGTTGCTGAAAAGTAGCAGCCTATATGGTAGAGGGTGATGAAAAATCAAAACTGATCTATGTTTGGTCTTATTGAATTCAAAGTGGTGTCAAAGAAAGTTTTTCCTTGCACACCCTTGTGCAACTGAGCTTTTAAAATGTCACAAAGCGTGTACTTTTCAAACAACAGCCACTTAAATTAAAGGGGCTACAAATAGCACTTTACCATCAGTACTGCATTATTACTGATAACTATAATCACTCCTACTAGCTTCTACAACACAGTGGTGGCATTTTGCAACTCAGTAAGATACTGACAAACAATCAGGATGCTACTCTTCAAAAATAGCTCATTACAGTCGATTTTTATTTTCGCTTCATTAAGGATTTCCAAATAGACCAGTGTATCAGGTATAGCACACAGATCAATAGTAATGAACTCAATCTCTTTGAAAGGGTCTGAGTGTGCAGGTGCAATGATGCTGTCATGCATGTAGCGCAGTATGGTCTAAGTATACTTCCCTGTTTCTACCACAGTAGCTCTGATACTCTGCGCAAATGCTACAAGCTGACAGCGGATTACTTTTTGTGTCTTTTTGTGCCATTACTTAGGAATGCTGTGAGAAATCTTTTTGGTGTTGTCATGCTTTTAAATTCGTTGCTGCTATGTTGTCGGTGCAGAGAGTGGCTTTTTCAGCAAATGAGAATTTAAGTGTGAATAAGCTATTTCAGTGCAAGTTGGGCAATGTAAGACACCTCAGAATCAGTGGACATGAATTTCATATAAATAACCATGGTCCTCGATGTGCGTGTGTATATTTGTTCGTAGGTGTTTTGCAAATCAGCATATATACATGTGTATTAGCAGGTGGATGTGCTTGTTGGAGAAACACTGAGTGACAGAGACAGAAGAGGGCAAAGAAAGACATATCATACTTGTGTGACTCTTTTGCTAGATGCATTTGGGTATGTTAGTAGACAGCAGTGGTTGAGCTGGGAGGTACAGCTGAAAGCAAATGAGGCAGAGCAAACACTGTTGCAAAGAAAACAATTCAGCATGGCAGAAATGGCAAAGGCAGAGGCCTGTGTGCTGCATTGCCACTGTGTAAAAGAGCCCAGAGGTGTCCGACAAGCGGCTAACAGATTAGTGAACAACCTGTAAGCATCCAGGTGCGAGAGAGTAAGAACGAGACCGTGGCACTATAGTAACATGCCAGCCACACTGATACGTCTGTGAGTTTCAACCCCATTACACTCCAGTCAGCACACTCTATTTCCCTGTGTCAGCCCACTGCCAATCAACCTAGGACCTCTGACCCTGAAGTCAGGAGTGGGTATTATCAGCCAGGCCTCAAGGCCAGTGTGCTGAGATGCGGCTGAATACCAATGTGTCTTATCTGTCGGCTATGTTTACCAACCAATTTCATGCAGGCTGTGTGTCTCACAGCTTTTCCTCCATACCGCTCACTGCGCTCGACAACAACAACTTCATCTTTCTGTAATTTAATTTTGGAAGCAGTGGCTGGCGTATAATATGCATAATAAGGTAACAGCAGGTAGTTATTGATGATCACAGGTCAGGTAAATGCAAGTGAGCTCACTGCATAATATGCAAATACGTCCCAAACCACATTTGTCACTGAACCTTACTCCTGCCTTCAGCACTTGAAAGTCCAATGACAGATTAAGCAACAGAAAAGGATAAAATGAGTAATGGGCTTAACACTATTTTGACTGATCCTTTTATGATCTATTATCATCAAAGGAGGCTGTGTGAAAATGTCATAATCCTCTTGAAATGAATCTGGATCACATTGATGTGTCAGCAGCCTCTGCTGATAGTCTGTCCTCACTGTCTACATGTCTGTCTAAGGAAGTGATAAAATATTAAACCCTGCGTTCCACAGAGGACTCAAGACTCCTCTGGAAGCCTAGTACCACTATGCTCTTATGATCTGGCTTAGATGATTCACAGTGTCCATTAATGTGTAAATCCGTCCTGGAAAAATCATAGCGACATGTGTTTGAATAATTTAAATTGAGATTTCTGTCAATAGCAGCCATGTACAATGTTACCAGAGTGCCAGAGATTGTTGTTACAGGGAGGCAGGCTCTGGCTAAGTTATCTTCATTGCCTATTGATTACGATGTAGTTGATGGCAGTTCCTCAGTTCCATTTATTAGAATTGCATTCAAAGTAGCAATGAGACCTGGCATCAACTGTGCCCTCCCAATTGTTGCAGGCACCAAAGGTAAATCGGAGTGCAGGTGAGTCAGACAAATACAGTAGAATGAGGGGATGAGACAGGACATACCTTAAGCTCCTTGGTGTGTGCCTACTTTTTACCTACTGTAAGCACCTAAACCTTTGATGAAACAATTATTGTTGTTATCTTATGTTGTTATGTTACACAATAACTATTCGTGCATAGAATTTTGAAAAAAAAAAAAAATTAACCACTCCTTTATTTCTCTTTGTTATTTTTTCTTGGTTTTCTTTGTTTGTAGGGGGAGAAAATATTCCTGAATGCACTCTTGAGTATGCTATGAGTAATCACTATATAGAGAAAGACAATGTGACAGTGTAGAGTCCAAAGATGACTTCATGCCAAAAGCATATCTCAGTCAAAACACAATAACAAAAGGATGAGATTTATGTTCCAGCAATAGCAGGTGGAAACTGTGTGCCCAGTTCTTTATCCATAACATCCTCCATCACAACAGACACATTTCAATGCGACACATTGAACACTTACTTCTATTTATCACAGACATATGAGCATGTGCCTTAATGTAAAAAAATTTCTTTTGCGTAAGGACAATTTACTTTACTTTAAATAGGAGCAAAACGCGCACTGTGAAAAGCAATTGTGAATTAAAAAAAAAAAAACCTAAAGAGGCTCTTACCTTTGAGTTCTTGGCAATCCAAATGTAGTTTGGAGGACGCAAACGCTCGCTTGTTCCCGGCTGTACATTATGGCTGGGATGACGACGGTGTCGCCCACAGAAAAAGACATTTCTCAGACTTTCTCGTTTGAAGAAATCATTTCAGACGAACAGGTCTACGCTCGGCAACGCACTGCCGTCACAGTATCGTAATCTCTCTCCTCTATAAATACGAAGGTGTTTCTTCCCAATAACCCATTTACCTTGAAAGTCAACTGAATTGTTTTCGCCTTCGGAAAGTTAAAACACCTTCTGTTAGAGAGAGAGAGAGAGAGATGCGTCCCTGCTAAGAGACGCGGATGAAAAGACGAGGAGAGGAATCCTCTTCGCAGTGCGCGCACAAGGAGAAAACCGCGTCCGCCCTCTCCGTATCCATGCGTTTACTTCCACTGAGTAGTTGCCCGTGTGCGGGAGGTTTTTTAGAGCGGATGCATGTACGTAGCACTATCCAAAGCCTCCACCCTGCAAAGATAGATTCATTTAGACTGATTTGACGATTTGAATCGATTATTGCAACCCACAGGTGGAGCAATTTAAAAACATATCAACCCATAAGCTACATTAAAATGGCATAGAAGTTAAAGCAAAGTACAGACAAAAACCTAATAGACCTCTGATAAGAGAAAGGGATTATGGCTTGGTGCAGTTGTCATCTCTCATCACTTAAAGTGTTTCACCTTACTTTAACAGCCACTACAATTACTCTGAGTGGACCAATGATATCTGTAGTGAGCATAGTGATTTGATTAGTTCAAGTGGGCAACAACAATGTGAGAGAAGGCCATTACATCAGTCCTGGAGTTTGACACAGGGTGCAACTCAGTGTAACTGACACATGAACACAATAGTGATGTGTCGTTCGCGAACGAGCCGGCTCTAAGAGCCGATGCTTTGTAGAGAGCTAGAAGAGCTGACTTCCGCCGGGGAGAGCTGAATCTTTGGCCGCTTTGCAAACACATGCAAAGACAGACTAGGATCATACCATTATGTGAAAGAAGAAAGGGAGGCAGACGCTCAGAAGACAGTGTAGTGGTACAGGCCAGGTACACGGTGCGACGGAGAGACTTCAATGCAAGTGAGTTGGAAAAAAATTTATTTTCTGATTGCCAATCTGCAGTAAAGACTTTTAAGTGTCATAATGTCAAGACTTTTTGTTTATATGATTTGTTTGTTGTGGTTCTGTGTTCAGTTGTTCAGTTAAAGGTTTGATTAAAATGTTAAATAGTAACTCTGTATTGTTTTTTGTAATATATACAAAAATGCATAAAAATAAGGCTTTTATGAAAACACTGAATAAAAATTTCTTACCAACACACACCATTCATAATTGCTAAATTAGGCTAAAATATAAGGCTCCAAGTGATGCTAAATAAAGAGCCATTTGGGAGCCGTAAGAGCCGACTCTTCTAAGGGAGCCAAGCCAAAAGAGCCGAAGCTTTGCAAAGAGCCGAACTTCCCATCACTAGAACACAATGTGGTCCAAGGCAGAGTTGTCTCAGTGCTTTAGTTTAACAGTAGCTGGTATAAAACCAGTGTAGTAATATCACTGTTGTAGTAGTTTCCTACTAACAGTGTCACATTACTACTACTATATGTATTACATTACATACTATATACGGTTTTTGGTTGTAGTAGTACTGCCTCCTTATTGGTTTTGTTCAGGTTTTTAGCATAAACTTAGCAACTTAACAAAGCTAGTTATTTCACTTCCCCTACTCACCACCTGACATATGCTGCTGAGTGAACATCTTCAAATCTCCATCTCTCTCCTGCAGCACAGCTCCCCTGCTTCTCTCTGCTGCTGCTGTTACTACATAGTAAATCACCCTACAATAATTTAGAGGCATCACTCTTTAGTCCTTTTTCTTTTTCTTTTTAATTTGCATTAAAATGAGAATTTACATACAATGTAATGTTTTTGAAAATAAAAGCCAACATTTAATTAAAGAAAGAAATGTAGGAACTGCAATATTGGCATGACATCTCAAAATGTCTGAACATTTAATTATGCAAAATTATTACAAAACTGACTGGCTTACTGTAAAAATGAAAAATCTCAACTGAAATCTGACCACTTACTTGCAATGTTTAATGTACTTTATGTAAACAGTGTATAATACACCCGATTCTTACTAATGTAAACACCCCTTAAACAGGCTAAGAAAACAGCACATTCATATTTTATATAGTGCTAATTCTGACAGAGCATCAAACGGTTTTCAGAGTTGCTTGATATTAACTACAGAGCATTAGTTGTGGCTAATAAAAATTGAAAAACCAAAACATTTTATCAAAGGCCCTGAAAACATATTTTCTCAATCATCGTTTTATTCTGAGCAATAATTATACACATTTATGCCATAATTTAGAACAGTTGTGGTTATTATACTCCTGTGAAACTACTCTTCTACTCATATAGCATGTGAAATAATCTGTCATGGGGGGATGTACATTATATACAATCAGTGATCATTTCACATTTAACTTACAGTATCACCTTTGGTCTGTCTACTTTAAAGCTATTGGAGTGCTTGTAAGAGATTATTACAATTTGTTGATCAAACACCATTTAATTATCACAACTGCCAAATTAAAAAATACCAATGTCCTATTTAAGCAGTTCTGTATGATATGGATTGTTTTTCTCTTCATTTGATATGGGTAGTATATGTAGTATAGTATTTTATGCTCAAGGTTGCTAATGTGTTCATTTTCACTCATTAACTTAACTTACCATTAACATTATTTGTTATTGTGTTTTTCTTTTTTAACAGAGTCCTTGAGTTTTTGGCAAGAGAATACAGATAGAAATTAGCCTTTGGCTAACTCTGGAACTGGTACATTTACAGAAATAAATAAACACAGTCAGCATCAGAGACCTATAGGCCTCTACAGGAACTTACCAAACTGTAACTTTGCCCATAGTTACAGGTTCTGCTTTTATTTCCACTGTCTCCACCTGCTTTTGAGTGTTTCATTTGGTGTCCCTGATGAGGAAGTACTACTAAATCCAAACTCCAGGAAAGGAGGTGGCTGCTCGCAGGACTGTGTCAAGCAGCCGTCAGTTGTGATTGGTCAAACAAATATGTTGTCATGTGCAGCAAACACAACAACGTAGAAGTAACCACTTTTTAACTTTCTGATTTCCATTTCACTTGTGTTCATATATCTAGAATATTTTTTTAAAATGCAGAACATATAAAAACATGGCAGAACGGACCACACACTACAGGATCTGACGTATCCAAAGTCTGTTGGACACAGTTTGCATTTTCAGTGCACATGACATGTTTTGGAGTTCAAATAAAGACATTAGTGCACAAGAGTGCAATAGAAGAGAATAAGAAGAGACTAAACTTTCACAAATATCTCTAAAAGAATTTAGAGGGATAGGGAAGTATATTAATGCTGTGTGGAAATCATAACTGAAGAGTGCTGCAGTTTCCTACTGGTGTGTTGAAGGACTCCACTCCATAAATGTAGTGTAATTTTCCCTGGTGCAATTTTACTGGTGTTCTTATATTTAGAAATGTGATATGATTACAAAAGGCTTAGAGTGAGCTTAGACACCAGTGCAGATGAAAATATAACTTAACATTTTGACAATGCTGATTGTTAATATATGTGTAAAATTTATATATATAATGGGTGATTTATAGGCTATAACTCTTTAATAGGCAGTGTTCTTACCGTTAATTGAATGCCATTACTTAAAGTTCAAGACAGCCTGGATGGGTTAATACATAGTTCAAGTATCTCATTTCAATGAATGAACTTCAAAGTTAACCAAGCACCAGACCTGAAATCCTATATCATCATCTAGGATCTAAATCTCTTTTAACAGCACATAAGTGGAGTCCTGACCACAATCTTGTCATTTTGATCTTTAAAGAAAAAGCTCCTACATTTTCAGCAAAAGGATCTGTGATTCTGACATCTCCTTCCTTTCATGTACAATATATTGTGTTTGATATTTGAACTAGTGCACTACAGAGCAAAACAGAAAAAAAAGGTCAACAAATAGCCAGAAAGTGAGAGGCTCAAAAATAGTCTTGGAGCTGCAGTGATCATTGCTGACCAAGGTATGGACAACAGCAGAGAGAAAAGAGGACACCTGCAAAAGGAGGTGGCTCTGACAGACTGTATAATAGTTCTTAAGCACTGATCACACTTTCATTTCAACATTTCTCCTAAATCACCCTCTGTTCCTACCCTGCTGTGTTGTGTGTTAATTCTCTTTCAGTCTGTATTTCTGGTTTTTTTTTTCACATTGTCATCCACTGTCTTCCTCCACCCCCCACCCCCCTCAGTTCACTATCATTGCAATCATATCTGACAAATAGATTCAGATCCACCAGCTGCACTCAGGACCTCATCAGAAACCTATCAATCATAGATATCATACACAGCTTTTCATCCTTCCACATCAACCACTGTCATGCCAAAGAATTTAGCTGTATCCTGCCCTGCTTGTTGGAGGTGGTCACTCAGCTTGGTACCATACCTGCAGGCATGTCTTGCATTGCAGATGAGCTGCAAGATCCAATTTGTTTGTGTTGAGATGACTCCAATTCCTTTGCCACAGAACATTAGGGCTGCAAATTAATATCCCTGGGCTCAGCGGCTCACCAGTCTGTTTCAAGACAGGAGACAGGCACACTGGGATAATGACAGATACATGGATAGAATTCTTTAAGACCTCAGATACCTTGTATTTATAAACCCATGTTCCCCTCTCACACTCTGTTCTTGCTTTCCCCTCATGGTTTCATCTAGCACCTTTCTCCCAGATGAGTTTAGAAGGTTGAAGACTCATTTACAGTGTCGTGTTCAGAGTTACAACATCTACAGTCAGTCTTATCTTTCAGCAGACATTTGCTGGGTGGAACACGAGGGAATACAAATAAGCAAGTTTTGAGGAGCTATAAGTTCTATACCCACCTCTGGCACAAAGTGGTGACCCAAAACCTGTCTTTCCTTGCAAAGACTGAACCTTGGTGGATCTGTTACCAACCTACCTACTAATTTTAGAATCTTTCAGCATGGTGTTAAATAATATTTTCTAAACTTTTCAGGCTTTTTTTTTTTTTGACTCTGTCACAACTTTGTTTGCATATTCACCACCTCCAAAATTTGCTTTGTCTACTGTTTGAATACACCCTAAAAACGAGAAGGTACGATATTACGAGATAGTTATTTTTTTGAAAAGTTGCCAGGCAACCATTGGAGACTCCTGAAAGTTTTTGGTCCTGGACTAAAAATAGTCAGGCAGTGCTCATTTTGGAAGCACTGAGCATTTTATAATTTTAGATGAATATTTTTAGAATTTGCAAACAGTAAAAACACTTCACATGAACAGTATACATTAGGTGTTGAGCTTTGAGTATATGACATGTGGTCACTTGCCATTGTCAAAGTTAAATCCCACTGTGTCAGTGTGCTTTGAGTCTGGGGAGTGTTTTTAATTAGTACTGCTGTACCCATTTTAAATGTTTGGCTTCAGCGCTACTTATTGTTCCTTTAAGCAACAATAATAATACTAATAATATAAAACAGATGTCATTTTTCTCTACTCTATTGATTTAGTTGCCTTGTAATATACAGTATTCCTCAAAAGAAAAACTAGGTATAAAATTATCAATATTAATGGCATGAGTTACACAGAATCTGCCAAAAGTCAAGTTACATTTCGTCAGGATATATTTATGACCCTCAGGCTAAAACGTTGTCTCTGAAAGTGGGTAGAGTCTAACCATTGTTTTGTGTGTTTAATGTGTCTATTGCAGAAGGGCTTCAGGTTTACATGTGGAATACTAAGCAACAACTACAAGGAGGTAAACAACAAATATGTTTTTGCGAACTGCTTATACTTTTAAGGCCTCTGCTGAAGGTAAGATCAGTAGGTAAGAACATCAGTCGCATACATTCAACTAGAGCTTACACACTGGTGCAGCAGCTTCCCAGAGAATTTCAAGCTGTGAAGACACAGAACTGCTGGCTGCATGATGCCGATTTCCCATTGTCATCTCTCACTTATGAAGACAACCAGCTGAAAGCTTTGAGTATTTTCTAATTATTGTTTCATCCTTTGGTTGAAAGCCCCTTGAAATGCAAGGCTTTTTTTCAGTAATTTAGATAAAATCCTTTTTCTTTTTACAGGCAGGGCCGTTTTAGACGCATAGGCTACATAGGCTGCAGCCTAGGGCCCCACCAGCAGGGGGCCTTAGTGAGCTACATGGATTGACAGTTTAGTTTTTTGTTTTAAATTGTATTTAAATTATTTGTACGTATATTTCATGTTTCCCCTATTTTTGTAATCATTGTGAGACTACAAAAATATAGCTTTCAGTAGTATCTATTCATGAAAATGATTAAAAATCAA
>JAUMHL010000017.1:7519622-7532282 GCA_032362345.1 Sandelia bainsii
TATAGTGCATTTTAGGTTCATCCTGAAATTTCACCTGAAAGCCGAATATCCCTAACTTTTTGTGAGTAGTGTATGTAACTATACTTTCTATAACGACCAAAAAAAACGTGACGATACTTGCAAGTGACTTTTTTTGAGGGCTTGCAGCTTCGCCCCCTCCAGCAAGTGGCGCCCTAGGCGACCGCTTAGCCTATGCCAAGAGCCGGCTCTGACCCCATGTTTCTAAGAAAAAGACATTCGCAGACTCTGAAACCATGAAAGACTGCATGCTGGCCATCACTGATGAGATGATAAATGACAAAAAAACTAAAATGACTGTGATATCTGCTAATAAGAATGTCAGACACCTAGAAGAAACATTTGCATGGTTGAAATTAGCTACAGATGTGTTTCTGTGCAGATGTGATGTGTATAACAGTAGATGAGTCCACAGACACAATTGATACAACACTATTTGTTTTGACAGTTTATGTCTGGCCCAGCTAAATGTCTTGGTTTGAAAATCTGGCCCCTCTGAATTTGTAATTAAATCTGAATGAGTAAGTGAATTCTGTTGCCCAGTTATGCTCATGTTGTACCCTGCATTTTTACTTAGCATGTACCATATACTTTACATACCATGTAATTTTAAAATAGATAATATAGATAAGTTTCCCGGTCCCATCTTGTTACCTTGTATCTAAAAGTACTGTATGTATCTGTATACGGTATAGGTACAGCATTATTGCAAAAAGGTCTCCCTTAAATTTGGTTTAATTAAACAGTTACCTAAGTGATTAAGATTCATCCTTTGAGAACCAAGAACATTAATCTCATGCTAATCAGGCAGTTAGTTGCAAAGAGTATCTTGTTCTTGAACAAAGTGTTGGACAGATGGATCAACAACCATTGAACTACAAATTTGGCTGATTATTTTATGTCCAATGCAAAGAAAGTACTTAATTATAGTAGACCTGTGGCTCTAGGGATTACATATCAGTCAGTGTTTTTACTCAGACTGAAACATCTTAACAACTATCATTGCAATCCACTGGCTTTTCCTATTGTGTCACAATGATGTTTACATGTTGGGGTTTTAGTGAAATATCTTGGCAACTATGAAATATATTACCAAATTACAATATAATTTACAATTAAAAGTTTGGACTGCAATACTTAGGGAAAAACTCTTGGGTTTAGGCTATTTAGGCTATATGTGTGCATATTTTCAGACAGTTATACATAAAGTTATATATAGTGTTTTCCCAAATCAACACAATATTGATGTTGAGAAATTAGACCAAAAATAACATGATGTTTGTTTATTTGTTTATTTCAACACCATCCCACACTGCTCCTGTCTTCCAGAATCCTCATCCCTGAGCAGGCAGAGGCAATTTTCGCTCCATTATGCTGTGTAAAGCTAAACAGGCTAAACAAACAAGCCCAGAACAAGCCAAGCCATTTAAATCGCTTTACATGTCAGGCTATTTTTGAAACAGCAGAGCACTGTCGACCAAATTGGCCATCTAAATCAGCTTGTCTTCTCATATAGGCTGCAAATGCACATGAGGATGTAAGCACACCTTTGCCTTCACTGAAAATGCTGTGCTTTCTCTCTTTCTTACCAGAATATTCACAATAGCCAGTAAAAGGCACATAAATGCTGGTCTTTCTGAGTGACAGGAGATTGACAGTTTGGATCTGGATAGAAAAGGATGTTATAAGAGGCTGCTGCAGCAGTTTTGGTATCGGGGTTTGATGCATTTTGTTTTGTTGTCTATCCCTCCGGTCTGGGACTTTGTGTCTTTGCCTTTTCTTTTTTTTTGAAATTACAAACATACACTTCTCATAGGAGTATACTGATTCAATTCACTCACCACATTGACAGTGATGTCACATGTCTAGTTGTCTTCGCTTTTTTCTTCCTAATAATCTGCATTATTCTCTGCATATTGTTACACACAATTTCATTATGCACAGAAAGTACACCAACAACACAAATAAATAAATTGCATTATTTAATAGCATTTAAAGACTTTTTTTTCTTACTGTACAGTGCAGTATATTACAACACTAATAGGTTATATTAAATATTAAACATACAGACAGACGATGCTAGTGTTGAACCCAAAATAATCATATTATACAATTATAACAAGTATATTGGTAGGTATAGGATAGGATTGGAAACAATACCCAGTTGGGCATAAGGTAACCAAAGTTTCATATTAGTTTTCACTATATGAAAGGTCTATGATGAAAAGAAAGGAGGTGTTTCCACAATGCCTTTGCCTTTGCTTGGCATTTCAACTAAGTCACAGGGGGCATGTTGTGGAAACTGACAGACTTCTGCAGAAATGAATGAGCCTCCAGTGTTCTGTGTCTGGAACAAGAGGCAGGAGTATCTGTGCAGAGAGATAAATTTAGGAGAGAAAATGTCAACTTCTGTTGTGTGCTAGATTTGAAATGCAACGGAGATGTGAAGGTGAGACTGGAGCAGCATCTCTTGGTTAAGTGTTCACATACACAGAGAAAGAAATTACTTTCTACGCCGCTTTGGCGGTGTTCATTTCTGTCAGTGCTGTGAAGAGAAAGCAACATTCAGGTAAATTTTTAATTTCAGGTCAAGCATTTTGTCTGAAAACTATTTATTTCTGTGATAATTATTTACATAAATGTGAAACGTTATTTTAATTTAAAACTACCGCAGCTGATATATGGAGTACAGACAGGAGAACCCATATGCAGTCACATAGGCTGGCAGAAAGGTGTGGATAAAATTTGCAATGAAATTCTCAAGGCAACTGTACACATCGACAGTTTTGTTGATTTAAGATTCAATTCAAGATTCAAAGAACTTTATCAATCCCAGGGGGAAATTGCTTTGCCTTGTAACAGCTGCTGTCTGAGATGAAGATACAGATATTCGCCTATTAAGACTATGGGATAACAACTAATTACATGTAAATTGTAGTATTCCAGTTAGTTTATGAATCAATCAGTTCATGTTGAGAGAATTGCTTGGACACAAGGACAGTTACAGTATAGCCACAAACCAGCTAAGACAAGCTACTCACAAGTCAATATAGCTTTCATTTTCATACACTCATTTCATACACTCTGATTGCATGTAATAAAGCACACTGATTAGTTTGATGGAGTATTAACTTAGAGAGGGGAGCAGTGTCCATGGATGAAATTACTGTCCTGACACATTGGGAAAATATGTTTTTTTCTACGACTAAACAGTGATGTCTCACCAGATTCATAAAGCTGTTAAAGACAAACACTGTAATTAACATTTTTTAGTATATCACAGAAAGTATTATTTCTAAGACGTTGTGCAAAGGGTAAAGGAATATAGCTCACTTTGATGGTTGTAAGCACACAAAGCTCAAAATGAACCTTTTCATGTATCTGCATTTACTCTGGGCTTTCATATCATGGAGGAGTAGGGGTATATTAAATGTGATTACATTGTTGGCACATCCCCGTCTATCTGTTTGTCTATCTGTGGATACATTGACTGTAATATATCACATCCTCCCACAGTGGCTGTAATGTACCCAAAGGCATTTCATGTCTGCAGGGGAATATTTGACAATAAGCACACAAACAATTTTTAATGAATTTAATGAACCCTTCTGCCTCTTTCAAATTTTTTCACTCTTTCTCTTACAATATTTTTCAACAATAAATACATGAGAGATTTGTTGTCTACATGCTTCCACTAGTTTTTCTAATTTTCCCACCAACCACCCCATTCAGCAACATCCTCATTTGCAAGCACCAAACAAGTGATATTCTTATGATTTCATGCAAATTGTACAAGAGGCACACAAGATTTTGTGAGGCTATTCTTTGGTTAACCATTGCCAAGCACACACACAGACTGCAAAAAAGTGTATTAAATATTGAATTGTAGATATAGAATTGGTTTTATTTGCCTCTGAGGCACTTTGTGTTATTGTTTGCATGATAATACTAAGCCCCTGGCTGTTATTGGACTGCCCTGGAGATAAAAGTATGCAACTACACTTTACACTTACTTTATGTATATTCTCACAAATGTTCATTACACTGTATGAAAATAAAATAAATCAATAGACAAACTAAACCCAGAAGACAAAAGGCAAATAAGTCAGTGATGGTAGTGTTGATATGCAGAAGTGAATAAAGCACTTTAGAGTTATTTAGAAGCTTGGCCAAGGTTTGTTTTTAACACTTATACCTTACAGAACTAGGAGACATGGACAGATTCTCATATACAGTCATACACAAAAAACACGCTGGCACATTCTCAGCACACCTGCAGTGACCCAGAAACCCACATGCACTAACGCTACTAAAAGGATACAAAATACTATGTATGTCCTATGTTCAACACTGTTTTCCCATAAGGAGTTGCACTGTAACAAATTTTCTTTTTTCCTGCACAGTCTTGTTATCAGAGGAACTATTAATAAAAAAACATGACAGGCCCTTTTAGAATTGCACCATTGTGCTTATAAAGCAGGATTAACAGTAATATGATCCACATAGGTTTTGTCATCTTAACTTTTGACCTGCTTTTACCAAGCATTTGGAATCACTCTGTTCTCTGTTCCTAATGAATGTGTGGTCTTTTGGATACTGTACCAGCACACCATCAAAGAGAATGACCATCAGTTGTGCACACTTCATTTACTTCCTCATTTCTCTTTCTTATATTCTTTTTGACTTCCTCTCCCCCTTGCTTGCTCACTGTCTATTGCCCTCACCCACTTGTCCCTTTCTCCCTCTTCTCCTCTCCCTCTAATGAGGAGCATACCATATTGCAGCTGCATTAGGACCACTCTAATCTGTGTGGCAGGGTGGAATGGGATGTTCAATGGCTTTTTCTCGTTTCCTGGCTGAGAGGGCCATGTAATGTGCTAATGGACTCTGCGGCTGCTGCCTGACCCCCATGGTAGAGCATACAGAGTCAGGGCTCACAGCTGTGACTCCCCCTTGCTACTATCTCAGCCAAACAAGTGTAGTCTCACTAAAATCTTTTTATAGTTGCAGAGAGACTGGCCATACACTTTTGAGGTCTTTAGAGCTTTGCACCTCTCTACATGTCTTTGTGCTGTACCAGTAATGGGCTTGTATAGAGAAACACCAGTACATCATCAGCATTATCAACATTAACATGAGTCTATAGTATATTTTTTCTAGAGTGATATTTAAGAGAGGAAAGATGTGAGGCTTGGGCTGAAGGAGCTACTGTAACTAGGATTGTTTTTTAGATGCAAATCACATCCTGATCCAGGGTTAGTGACTCCTTAGTCACTCATCAATTCACCTCAAACTTATCCAACTCTAGTGGTCATTAGTAAGACACGACACTGACAGCAACCTGGTGAATTCACTCATAACTTGTCAGATATTTATATGTACGTTATTGGTTAACCACTTTTTATTTCTTGGTATATTTTATTATTATTTACTGTCACAACTAAATGATGTAATGCCGCATCAAAACACTGTTGTCTTCAGAAGTACAATGGGCAAGGAAAAGTCCAGAATATTAAGAGTTTTGATTTACCTGGCTTTCTGTGTTAATTGTTCTTCAAATGTGATCTAACATTCATCTGAATCACAAGTATAGACAAGCACACAGTGCTCAGTCCATTAAAGACACTTTTTTTTTTTTGATACTTTATTGATCCCCTTGGGGAAATTGTTGTTTGGACAGCTGCTAGATCTTTGTCGGTGCTACTACGGGGTTTCGGTGTCTTGTCCAAGGACACCTCGACATGTAGCTTGCTGGGACTGAGAATCAAACCGCTCACCCTTGGGTTGGGAGACAACTGCTCTACTCACTGAGCTATCATGCTGCCACTTCACAGTGCTGGTGAAAAAAGTAATGAAAACCTTGGTTTTATTAACTTTGCAAACCTTATTTCAAACAACCACATTTCTAACTGCACATCAAGCTGTACAGCATTTAGAAAGAATATTGGACCATTTTTTTCTAACAGAACTGCTTCTGTGTTGAAGCACCATATTCTTAAGACATCTCGTAAGAATGACTCTCTTGAGATCATTCCACTGCATCTCTACTGGACTGAGGTCTAGACTCTGACTGGACCACTTCAACCACTTCAAAAGTGGATTTTCTTTGGCTGAAGTCATTATGTAGTAGATTTACTTCAGTGTTTATGGTCATTGCCCTGCTGCCTCAATCAGTTTCTGTTGAGTTTCATCTCAAATGGGTTCACATACTTTTTCAATGTACAGCGGACGTTTAAATGCTGTTTTAAATATGGACAAGAATAATATAGGATTTGTGTGTTATCACTTAAAATTTATTCTTTTGTAACTGGTTTTGAAATGTTTTTTTTCTTTCTATTTTATATCTGAGTTCAGGAAACATTCATCTTTTCACAATATTTTTTAGAATTGAGTGTATTACTACAATAATAAAAAAAATCTTTAATTTATTTCTTACTCTACCTAATGTATGTGTTTATATAATTTAATGTAGGACATTAAATGATAATTGTAGTATTTAAAATCTTCATCTGCAAAATGGCCAATACATAGAAAATAGAATGTCGAGAAATAAACTTATAAATTAGCATAGATTGAAAGCTTTACTCAAGAAGTCCTTGTAATTCAGAATAGCATTAAGCACAGTACTTTTGTAAAAATACTTCTGCCACAGATGCTCTTTTTTGTGTGCAGTTCAATTTTGAAAATCTCCACAGTAGGCAAATGGCAAATGGGAGATAATATGAAAATGGTCTCACATGTGTAAGATCAATGGAAGAAGAGTGAGAATAAGTGAGTATATTGCCTGATTGTCAGCAGCTCCTCTGTTTTGCTGCAGACTCTAATGCTGTTCATGACATCAGAGATTCTGAGTGAGAGCTCAATTAAGAAGCCTGTTGAGTGGTTAGTGGTGACATGATGTTTTTCCACTGAAAGCATTTGGAGAGATCTGATTTCAGACGACAGAGAATTCTGATCTCAGCATGAGGTTGGCATCTCTCCAAGTGGGAACTGAATCAGATTTGTTCATGTAGTCACATAGAAATGCTATTTAAGTCCCTGGTATAATGCACTAGTTACGAGTTTCAAATGTCAGTAGACCCATTAGAACCTATACAGTACAAACATGGTGCAAATTGAATCAGGTCTCTTAAATATTAATAATGACTCCTGTGATCTCTTTACATTACATTTTCTCTAACTTCAGTAGGTGAGGTGATGACAATGCTACAGGAAAAATATACTGAGTCAGTTATTCATAAGAAAATACTGACCTCACAACCCTTAGAAATCCTTGAAATATTTTCATATTAAGAAGGAATTAAAAAGGCTTTCTACAAATACCACTGCAGTCTGTTGATCTCAGATGTCCTGCAGAACAACAAATAGACAAAATGAATTTCAAACAGCCTCTTTCTTGGCAGACATAAAAATGGGAAACAATTAGTCCCTCTGGTTAGTGTGTGTCTGTGTGGGTTTCCTGACATCACTACAACAGGAAAAACTCTCATATCTATAGAAAGTTATGATGAATGGTCATTGTGACCTGGACCTTTTATTGTAGAAGAATGCTTGCTGTGAAAAAAATGCAGTTGTATTTTTACCTTACCAGCTCCTTCTAATACCAGTATCTTTAAGGGTTTTGAGGAAACCATGAGTTGGATTTCTGCCTGACTCTGTGTAACCTTGAAACATCCTAAAAGCACCAGCATATGTACAGATGCATGTATAATACAATTGTCATAGTTCTCACTATAGTTCTTTCACACTGAAACTACTCTGAAACACAATTTTAGCCTTTCCCTAAAGCCACTCTGGTGACCACGTGCAGCGCGAAAAACGATATGGGTTGCTGACAGCCAGGGGCGGTGTGACATTTTGAATCAAGATACACACAGTAACACTCAGCAAATCAAAAGTTATTCTTGCCTTTTGACTTGGACTTTTTCATTTTCACATGCAACTGCAAATTGATCCACTGGGACTGTTTGTGCTTTTTTCTGGCAGATAAGTGACATCCAGCAGTGAAATGTTTTTGCTTTTCAACTTGTTTAACTGACCTTGAGTGATAAATCCAGGACAATTATAACAAATAAGCCCACAATTAAAACACTCTACTTAAAATGGGCTAGTATTATATCGTATTTTATTAAGTACACAGCAAGAGATTATCTCTGTGGGGATAGTGGAAAATGTGTGTGATTGTAATAAAATTTATAAAGAGAAAAAGCATGAATAAATTGTCTTGCTGTACTGTAAAATAATAATCAAACATGTATAAATTCCAAATATATGAATTATTCTACACTCAGATGTGCTTTTAAAAATGCCATAACAAAATGCATTTTGAAATAATGATGACAATAAGTAGAGGGGATCCGGCATAATTCTGACATCAGAAAAGGGGCACATGAATGTCATAATCAAGCAACAATTAAGCTAAAAATCAACCAAAAGCTAAAAACAAGTTTAAATCGCATTAAAAACACTTGGCAGTGGGAAAATAAAGAGTCGTGGTAGTACTGACATATACCAAGTTGACTCCCAAATAATCCACAACAACAATATGACTATTACACAGTTGCTATGAGACCAATGTCACTGTAATATGTCTCAATTAAAGAATGACCTTTAGCCATTTTTTTGCCACCTCTCGGGGACCTGCAGTAAAATGCAACCTGATCTTGTGGTTTCTCTCTCTACCGCATTGTCTTTAAAGTCTCCTCTAATCCCAGAAATGCTTCTTGAGACCCAACTACCCACAACTACCTGCTCCCATGGGAGAAGAAGTGGAGTCTATTCAGAAAAAGAAAGGAAGCTGATCCCTTTCTTTGTTCATCTTTTGTCTTCTCTGCAACCCTGCGTGAGCTGGCTGAACTTCATTAGTGATATAGACACTGGACTACCAACCTTAAATGGCTGTTTATCACTACCCCTGAAACCTGTAGTACCGTCTTGTGTCCTTACAGCATCATGCAATCCACACATTTACTGCCATGGTCACAAAAAT
Organism: Sandelia bainsii; assembly: GCA_032362345.1. Classification (NCBI taxonomy): domain Eukaryota; kingdom Metazoa; phylum Chordata; class Actinopteri; order Anabantiformes; family Anabantidae; genus Sandelia; species Sandelia bainsii. The sequence goes on from JAUMHL010000017.1 coordinate 7,528,630, forward strand.
AAACAGAGTTTGTGGAATGATCACCATTTGGTTCAGTTTTAGTTGAGTTCAAATTGGTTGAGTTCAGGAAAAGATCATGGTTGAGTTTAAACTAAATATGTGTTTATGTCATCTTTGAAACCCAGTCTTCCCTTCTAGTTTAGTTGAACTAAATTAATCATCAGCCATCTCACTTGTTTTCTCTCTGTCCTGTCCCAGTGTACACATTTAATCTGATGCCTCAGGGAACAGCTGGAGGTGTGAACTTACCCTTTTAGAGGAGAAAATGGAGTTCACACAAACCAGCTGACATCTAAATCCTCTGTGGATCAGAGCAGAGATACTTTTAGAGTAAAACTTACAACCAGAACTTTTATTAGCAACACTTTCCTCCAACAAGGGCTTTGAACAGGTTTAGAGGCCAATGAATAAAAAATAACAGAGGACGGGAGGAGGACTTGTTTTTTGATTGATCTAAAATAGATTTATTTGATTTTTGATTACACATACTTTCTAGTTCTCTTTTTGAGACTTATCAAGCCTGGGTGTATTTCCCATCATCAAAACATTGTGTGCTATGAAATATTTGAACATACTGATCTTTTTTTGTTTCCAGTGTGCACCTTGTGTACATAATAATCAGGATTTTAATTACATTTTGGTAGATGCTTTGTTTTTAGACACTTGTCGCTTTAATACAGAAAAGTTATGCGTTTGCCTTTTGAATTTCTCTCACATTTTCAGTGACCTTAAGGCTTCTTGAGGACATGAACAACTATGCTGAAAATGAAAAAGAAATCAATATTATTGTAGTCCTTTCCTTGAGGAATGTCAGTTTGGGCCTTAAAATGAGTTCCTTTTACTCCTTTTCATACGTCTTGTGAAATGAAGTTTGAAATTGAAATAGTGCCTCTGTAATTCTTCATATTTGGACTTTCATTCTAAAACCTGCATTGTATTCTTTGCGTATTGCCATGAAAGCTTTTATTAAGTTAACGCTGTCTGGTCAGTCAGTGATAAAGTATGCGTTAAGAAACAACAGTCATTTTAAAGGTAGATATGTGGTACGTTCTAATGGGAATATAAAGCATTTCAGTGAGCTGCCTTAGACAGCTTAAACCTATTTGGAAACATGTGAAAAGAAATGTCTGCTGCTTTCAAAGGACTAATCCTGCAACATCACCTCACAGGTTTTTTTTTTCTATGCTTCAAAATACAAAGCTGTTTTCCAGAATTGAACTGAAAGCCTCTGGGTGGACATTTTGTTCAGCTCTATTGCTGATTCATTTTTGGTACATTTGTAGAGAATTCAATTCCCTAAAAAACTTTTTTCAGTCAGTGCTGACTTAATGATTCTGATCAGGTTTCTCTTTTAGAAAACATATGGCAAGTGACATGTTTTTTTCTTCACTTTCCTTTCTTCTTTTAAAGCTTCTTGCTCCTGAGACTCACATTTTATCTTTGTATCATACCTCACTCCTTTCCATTACCAATTCATGTTGTAATGGCTTGTCTAATTTTATATAGGCTATATACAGCATTTTCATCTGACAATCTCATAATCATCTCACTATTTTTTCACAGCATTTGTCTTTGTCTTCTCTTTACCATATATATTTTCTAACAAGGCCAACATCCTCACAGGTCCTGTCATCCAATTCTGTAATACAATACACACTATTAACAACAGTGCATGGATTTAGTATACTAATTATATTAGAATTCACCACATTCAGTCTCACAGAAAACTCAACCCAAAAGCTGATAATTTCTTTCCCAAAAAAAAGGTCTTTGTGTGTTTTCTAAACTGTCAATGCTGGCCTTCTACTTTCCACTCTTTCTTTACTTTTTCCCTAGCTGTGAGTAGCTATTTACTGTATATGGTTAAATCTGTATTCATCAAAGACACATAATTTTATCATGAGTAGGCCTAATATTATTACACCTAATGTGATTTATTTATTTTAATTAGGCCTAATTTATCTGACACAGTTGGTTGTGGTTAACGACATACTTTATTGATCAATAAAGTATGTCGGAAAATTGTTGTTTGACAGCTGCCAGAGAGTACATGTTGACGCTACTACGGGGTTTCAGTGTCAGTGTTCTGTGTCCAAGGACACCTCAACATGTAGCCTGGAGGAACCAGGAATTGAACCACTGACCCTAGGATTTGAAAATGACTGATCTACCAACTGAGTCACTGCTGCCTGCGTTAGCTGTTTCATTTACACAGCCTACAAGCAACACTGACGTTTTGCTTCCTCATTAGTATTTTTATGACTATGTTACAACATTCAAGGTTTTTAGGCAGGAGTTACTGGAGCCTGCCTTTCCCCAAATCCAACACAGAGCTCCTAACCTAGATTCTTATAGGTCTAGTAGTATCCAGGAGGGATGCTATTGATGTAGATGTGCTTGTTGTGGCTTTATTTAACCTGTACCCCACTAAATGTAGTATGAAATATCCCTTTGCCTTGGGTGTAACATTAAGTTAGACATATAGTGTATATTAAGCTAGTTAGCCAAACCTGCTAATTACTGAATGTAGACAAATAAACATGATTTCTTTCACTTTAGATCTTGTGGTTTTGGTTAGGCAGAGTAACAAAAATGTATGCTGAGGATAATAGCAAAACGTCTTAGCAAACATGCTGTGTTTTACGGTTACTAATTTACAATTGGAAAATCAGCCTTTGGATAGGGATTTAGCAAACAGTCAACTAGAGTCATTCCTTCCAATCAGATCCATTGTAAACTTTAATGATGTAGGCCTCTGACTGTAGCATAGGAAATTAAGAGCTTGCTTGCTGGAGCCTGCAGGTGCATGCTGGGAGATCCTTCCACAGCACATGACGTTGAAGTAACAGGAGTGATAGGCCAGTGAGAGGGAACAGCAGCAGTGTGATCGACTCAGAGGAATGTAAATGAACCACTAGCATGCCAGATGAGTGTCAAGTGGCAGATTCAGCCCTGCTGTCAGTCCCTTCTCACCCTCTAAACATTTAATGCAATTAGAAGCTTTAATTAACCCCAAGATGCTTTCTCCCATGGCTCTTTAACAACAGTCAGGCACTGAACTGCCTGTTCTTAGTTTTAGCTTATCTTTTCACTGTTTGTATGTTTTTTATTCTTATCTTTAATTTTTATTATTTAAATTGCCAAATGGATCTAACTTAATTGCCAAGTGGATCTGTTCCAGTGGTTCAAGATAGATTCACTTACATTTCCATAGTATGTGTCAATTAATTTATGTAATTTCCACCTAACTGCACTGTACACTTTGTAATAAAAATACACTTGTATTTCACATAACATGAATTAACATGAAGGGGCAACCCTGGCGCAGTTGGTAGGGCAGTTGGCATTAGTCTACCAACCCCAGGGTTGGTGGTTCGCTTCCTGGTTCCCCCTGATTCCTGGTCACATGCTGGAGTGTCCTTAGACAAAACACTAAACCCCAAACCCTTGGTACCATGAGGGGGCAGCCTGTCCACAAGAATTTAAACTTCCCTAAAGTCATTATGCACTGTTGACATAGTTTGTACTTTAATTATCCAAGCACTTAAACTAGAGGCCAACCTTTTTCATTTAGTTTGTCGGCTAAAATGTCCGACGTTACATTTCAACATCCAGACATGTGAGTGTAGCGATATTAAAATGTTTTATGGTCG
>JAUMHL010000017.1:7532382-7561833 GCA_032362345.1 Sandelia bainsii
CATCCACCCCAACCACCTCCTTGCAAACTGTTTTGCATTAATAAATGTAGCACGTCATTCGTTCATTCACAAAAATACGTTTCAACGGGTAGCAAATACGTCCTGTAACAAAATGTAATCGGGAATGTAGTTCTGTAATTTTTAGGAGACAGGGTTGCACCAACAACACAAATTATTCATTTTCTTTCCACAGTGTACCCTGTAGTACAAACTTAGAGAGGCATTACTTTACAGAAGCTTTTATCCAAAGTGACTTACAAGGAGCTAGCACTGAGTGTCTTGCTCCATACCAGGACACACCTGGTATGGAGGACAGGCTGGGAGTCTGGGCTGGGCTACCACCTTCTGCATCCCAGTCTGATGCTTATTCCATTGAGCTACCAGGCCACTACCAGGCATTACATAAATTAATGGGACACTATGAGCAGCATTGTAGTCCAGCAGTTTTCTGCCCTGCTTTTAACAGTGAGCAAGAGAAGAAAAAGAGAACAAATTCAATATTGATGAAATTTATATACTGTTCATATTGTTCACAGCACATTATGTGTTTATACATGTATCTGAATGATGTCTTCAGTCATACCCCTAGCATCTATGTAGGTGTAAAGTCTACATAAATGCTAGGTGTAAGTGTAAGTCAGGTTGCATGCATATCTGTGTGTGTCCCCATATAAACTGAACATAAAGCCATGTGTCAGCAATGTGTCAGCCAGCCATTTGTAATAGTGTTATCCCATCCAACAAAGCAGCCTAGAACAAGCAACATTTGGAAGCAGCAGTGAGCTGGACATGTGGGCTGTCCCATCATGCCACCGTCTAACAAGCAGACAAGTGGCTGTAATGACTACCTGCCGTGATTTGTCTAAACTGGCACTCAGACATGCACCTGCAGAGTGCCTTCCCACCCACAGTGCTTGCATCAGTAGGCACCAGATGGACTTTTGAAACAGGAATGAAAGTATAGGTATGACCCAGAGCTCCGACCATCTGTGAAACCTCTAAACACTTGAGAAAGAGGTTTTCTTTGACGAGTCCAGCAGCAGAGCAGAGCCTAAAGATACCTGCTGGAGCCAAATGTGCAGTATGAGCACATGCTTTGCATATCTAATCAGATAAATGTAAGAAATGCAGCAAATCTATCATCCCCAAGCTGCAGGAGAGACCTTTAGAACATCAGCAGTGTTAATACTGAGGTTCTCTGAAGCTTACAGCTTCAGGCAATGCATACAAAGCTGATTAACTAGGATTGCTAGATTTCATGCTTATACCGTATTCTTCACTATAACCTGGTGATAAGAACCTTATATGACTATGACTGTAGGTGGCCTGGTAAACTGGAAGCAAAACAGACCATTTAATATTCCAGCTCTGTCTGGATGTTGTCAAGAGAAACTGACTGACAACTTTCTGACAGATGTAATGAACCAACAAAGCTTCTAAGGAAAAGGATGAATGCAGCAGGATGAGTGTATGGAATCTTTGAGCCCCCCAAAAAATATGGCATTCAAACAACATGGTACAACATGCATTTCTGACTATGAAAGGGAAAACCTTGTTTTCGAATAAAGCCTATTATTCTTTCTTTTCCACATAATGTGTTTGTAATCTATGCATAATCTTAAATATTGTTACCTGCATGAAAGTCAGCCCCAGTAAAATCCCAGACAGACGTTTTCATCGGCACTAAAAGGCACATTCTCGGTAATGATGCTTCTTTTAATGACTGACAAATAATAATTAGATTAGATTAAATAATAATAAGCACAGAACATTACACAAAAACAGAGTACTAAAAACAAGATATTATTAGTTAGTAAAGTCATCTGCCTTTACTCATATTCTGAAAAAGGCAGCACATTTACAGCTGTGCTTGAAAAGTCTGTAAACCCTTTAAAAATGTTTCTTTCTGTGTCCCCATTTTGTGATCCAATTTCGCAAGCAAACACACACAATGTTCATTGGTCACATAGGCGCCCAACAAACCTGAGCTGAAGCTGTTCTGTAAAGAGGAATAAGTTAAAATGCCTCAAAGTCAATGTATAGGGTTGAAAACAATTGGAAGGCAACAACAAAATGGAAACATTTAGTTGCAGTTATTGCTGCAAAAGGGAGTCAAACCAGTTAGTAAAGGCACAGGTTCACAAACTTTTACCACACAAAAAATGGACCACTTTTCCACAAGAAATAAATGAATAAATGTAATTTTTGTCTCATTTGTATAATTTGGTTTCCTTTATCAAGTTTTAGAACTCTCATGAGAATCTGATCCCATACCATTGAAGTAAATATTGTCTTTAGTAGGATCAAGTGTGTTCTGACCCTGACATAAAATTGAAACTTTGGAGCTACAACACTGATTTAAAGACATTTGTTGGTGATTAACAAATCAACATAATTGCAAATTATTTTTATTATGTTTATTGTTTTATTGTTCCTACTTTGCCTAACTTTGTCCCTATGAAGCAATTAAGAGTGACATTACCGTTCTGCACCAGAGCAATCAATTTAATAATTACACAATCAAAATGAAAACATATCCAATTTGGGACATTACACAGTAGCCATTTTCATTTAGTTAAATGTAATTGAATGAACAGGCGTGATATGAACACAAATTAACACAAACCCTCACACTTTATATACCAAATATGGTGAGACACAGTGTGGTCATAATGATGTTCAGTTTCCTAGCAACGGATAATCTTCAACACTCCTGTCCTTGTTTTTTTCTTAATGGGAGCTGACGACTGCAAGACCAGCAGCAAACCACCCTCTGATTAACATCAGACACTACTTGACGCTACAGATGAAGGAGGTAAAACTTGTGTGTCATGTGTACCTGACTAAAATACACCCAGTGTGAAATTTTTCTCTACCATTACCACCATCACTTTTCTGGCAGTCCATCACCACAAATTGAGCATGACATAGTGCACGAATAGAAAATCATTCTCACAGATTGGAAAAAAACAGCTGTTTGAATGGAGCTAAAGAAGGCCTGTTGACCTGCTGGTCCCAGCATCCTCCATTGTGGGTTTTGTCTTTACAAGATTATTTTTCATTTCCAGGCAAACGAAGGACTTTTGAGAGTAAAGCATCTTTATGAAGGACACTCACAGTGTTGTAAAGCTCAGAGCAGATGTACGATATTTGATATTATTAACTCATTCTTTTGTAATACTTGGCATTCTAGTTTAGTCATAGTACAGTCAAAAGACTAGTTAAACATTTTGTACAAAACATTTATTTGCTTCATTGTCAATATGTCACAGTCTATGTCCTTGTATTGGTTTGGTTCTCTTGTCTTTGTCCCTGTCTCTGCTCTCACTCCCTGGTTGACCCCAGCTGCAACCTGTTAGTCCTTAAAAACCCTGAGCTTTCTCCCTGCCATTGTCAGATCATCCTGCTATGCACCCAGTCATCATCCTGTTGTTCACTCCATGCTCGGGCTCTCCCTTCAGCACTTCTGTAAGTTGGTATGGACTCAGTTTCTGTGCTGTCTTTGATCACTCCTTTGTTCTTGATACTCACCTAGTCACCATGTCATGCTTATCATCTTGTTCTATTGTGTTTTAGTTCATGCCCCCTCTTTCTCACCGTGCCTCATTGACTTCCAAGTTTTGTTGTGTTTATTAGTTTAGTTTGGTACTCTGTTTTTTGCCTCCACCTGGAGCGATTTTCTGTTTGTACATTTTTGTTATTAAAGATTCCTTTGTTTTAACCCTCTCTTGTCCTGGTTTGCATGTGGATCCACCATTTTGCAAAATCCCTGACACAATAGAAAATTAAGCATATCCTCTGCTTTTGCCTAATATCAAACTATTTCTTGGGAGCAGTGGCTCTGGAACAACAGTTTACAGAGAGTATTAGTACAGTATAGTAATAGTAACTGTAACTAATAATCTGTACTTATATCCTGTTGCTTTGAGAATCTATTATCTTATTACTGTCTCAATTTTATGTTGACATGTCTTTTGCCTCATTACTATCCTAATACAGTTAATGCCCAATAAAACTTGTATTCTTATACCAGGTGTGACAAGTTTATTAACAAAGTTAAAATCTACCCATTTATTACTTCATTATCAAGGTAAAATGCAAAGCACTATTCTGACCTATACATTAAAATTAAAACTACCCCACAACTTTACTTTTTTTCTTTCAAGAAATTACAGAAATATTTACAGATGTGATCTACTTAGTGTGTGACTGCCAAGTGACCACCATGTCCTCTCATGGGAATCCAATAAATTACACCATTTCCTGATTTCCATGGCAACCTCCATCTCCATCCCAGTGTGGTTTTGGATAGGACACTTAGTTTTAGCCAGTCTGCCATCTGTCTCTCCAATATGGAGGTTTGTTTTGTTTTTTTGTATTATTTTTTTTCAAAGATGAAAAATAGCCTTTTAGGTGGAAGTAGAAGAGGAAAGAGTTGGCAGAGTACCAAACAGATTCCTTCCACTAGTTTATGTAAATTATTAATACTCTTGATGCATTATGCATCCAGTATGAGACACACACAAATCAAGCAACACTGTTTCATGTTTTGTCCCCATGTATGAACGTAGTAATTTGACATAGCCATAGATGCACTAAGTTCTGTCTAGTAACCATTCACAAGCTATTCTGGGCACAGATCCTGAGGCCTCATCTCAATACAAAGAAGCTGAGATGTTTCCCGTTTATGGTTTTGCAAATTTATAGATATGCCTCTTATTCAACAGTGAAGGTCATTTAAAAAATGACTACAGCTGCTAAACTATTTGTTGTTGTTGTTGACTGTTTTTGGAATGAACAGTAGGTAGATTGACCAAGTGTGGTAGAGAAAGCTAAAAAATATGAGATATATATCAGCCACATTTTTTTCCCTCTGGCAATACATAGAAACCAAAAATTAATGTTCACACATTTGCACATTTATTAATTAATTTCCTTTGTGGAGACGATGCCTGTGCCAGTATACTTTGTCCCTCACATAGTCCTAGTCTACTGGAGAGAAATAAAATAGATACATGTGGTGTGTTGATTCAGAGTACAATCTGGTCCATTCTTCAAGACACCTTACAGCAATGACCTTACAGTTTCATGGAACAGAAGCTTTCCTATACACTTTGGCAGAGTGGGACTAAGTCAGTTCCCCAGTGTCTGTGCCTGCACTCACTGACTCACAGATGCTCATGTACATTCCAGATAAAGAAACTCTGAAAGGGCTCAGGCCTGTCCCACTGTGCAAAGTGAAGAGGGCTGCCTCACAGAAACGTTTTTATGTACACTCTTTATAAGTCTGCAATCTTGCAGACATTGCTTGAGGAAACAGCTCACACTTCATAGCTTTGTGAGAATAAGACTGGACATGACCTCAACATCAAAGAAACAACAACATGACAATATATAACAAGAACAAATTTACATGCAAGTGTAGAGATGTCATTTTCAAATTTGTTTGTATTATACAGTAATTGTTTGTTCTGTGTCGCAATTATAAAGATTTTCAATTATACTTTCACCAGATTTAACCCTAAATTTACATTTCTGGTTGTGAGAAACAAAAAGTCCAATTGATTGATTGAAATATAAACAAAAACAAAACTTTGCTCATGTTTGGATGTAAGAAATGCTCCTTGCAGGAGATGACAGACTAACTGGTGAGTCAATGTGAATAAATTAATTTTTTTGCAATGACAACTTGAAGTTGTGCTAGCAGAATGCCAGATAACTCTTCACAAGTTGGAACTGTGGAGAGTGGGGATTGTTATATCTGTGAGCAACCAGAAAAGAAAGAGTGCCGATTTCTGATTTATGCAATGGCAGTACTAAAATATCTCTAAATAAAATATCTATGTTGTTGTCCTGTGCACCTGGTTTTGTTGTTTGGCTGAGCTGTTTTGTAGCCTCAGATGTAGATGAAGATTTTCCTTGCATCACGTAGCTAGTCTACATTGCTGTGTTGTCTATTTGTCTTCTAATTTGTTATTTGCAAAAGTCTTACTTTCTCATTATCGCTAAAACAGATGTGAATAAATACTTTTACCCTCAGTTTTCCAACTGTAAGCTGACAAATTAACACTAATTTGTATTCCAGTCAGTAGTGTGAGGGCTCTCTGTTACTGTTCAAACAATAAAACCTACAGTTTAAAGACAACACTAAGCCTTCCAACATGAATTATCACTTCTGTTCAGGAAAAAAGTGAGGACAGCTCCTGGTCCCCAATTCATCAGACTGTCCAAATACAATTGCACAGCCAACCTGAGATCAAGCCCACCATTTATTAACTTGAATCTCTTGGTGTCACGAGCAACACCTCATTCATCCTACTACTGCGCTGATCCCATGGGCCTTTTACTCCAAGACAATTGGATAGATCCTCTCGCTCAGGACCCGTGGGTTTGTGGCACATATAAATTGCTGTTTTGGTTGTTTGGTGAGACCTCTCACCTCTTTTGCTTCCATGGAGAGTGGTCCTGCCTCTATCCCTTTGCCTCCAGAACATACATATACTGTATGTCTATGTTTTTACACTTTAGAAATGCTGCAGGGAAATTATGTTTTATTTCTACGGTTAAATAAAATAAAAAACAATTCCCTTTTTATAAAACAATTCCGCTTTCACAAAAATTCCAAGACATGCTCTAAGTGCAACATTTTAGTTGACTTATAAAAATAGTGGTACAACAATTGTACACTTAAGTGACAGAAAAATTCTTCTCCTATTCTATCTTAATTGAATTGTTTTGTCCATTGTTTTTAATTGCTTTTCACCTTGAAATGTACAATTAGCTCTCCAAATGAAACACATTTTACATAAAACTGGAGAAGTCCTGCTGGTAGACATTGCCGTGGAAGCACTTTATGTAAATGCAAAGAAATTGTTCACTGATGTTCATTGAGGAACAGCAGACAATGCACCTATAAGCAGAATAAACTGCTAAAGCAGCTTATTGAAACATCAGTGCTGTAATCTGCATTTAATAGAACACTTATACTGTAGCTTTGGGTTTTATAATGGTGATAATGACAATATCTTTCATTATATTCATCATTCTGAAGTGGTTATTCTCAACTTAATTCAGTAAGAGTCTCACAGCATTTAGAGCATACATGAACCATGAAGCTTTTCTAATATTTCACTGTCAAAATCAAACTTTTATATATCAAATAAGCCTACCTTCGTTGCCGTGACTGAACACATTTTAGATATAATATAATCCATGCCTTGAACCATGCAGTAAAACATCAATTCTTTATTGCACTTATGAAATTTAATTTCATTTAAATACATCAGAGAGATAGTCAAATCATTTCTCTGTCTGCCCAGGCAACTGCAGGGATTCTAAGAAAATGACTGGACATTGGATTTTGTCAAATACTTTCTATAAATACTTTCACTACAGCCACCTTTATTTGACATCAAAACACCGATTTACCAATCCTCAGCAAGGGATAATGGCCAATCTGCTGGAGATTACCGAAAGGGCCTCGCCTCTAACCTTCGCATCCGCAATTACCAACTCACTAACAGGCCCCCAGATGGTCTCCAGGTTTCAAACACGAGAGAACAAAAAAGGATTCAGCAAAAAACAGGATGTACAGTATGTTTCACAGTAATATAACTAAAAATGTTGTTTTGAACTCACCTGTTCAGACACAAACAAGCAGAAATGTACACATTGCAGATCTAGTTGATGCTATGGGAATAGACTGAAGATTTACTGGTTTAGTTTGGTATTCAGCCCTAATCTACAAACATATATGTATACAGTACTTGCCCACATACTGTTCTAAAAAGATTATTTTATATACATCTTTAACGTCATGAAAACACTACTGAGTACAGTTAATACATGTTAACATACAGTAGTAAATATGAACATGTAAAAAGTGTAGAGCAGGCATTTGGCCCAATTAGCTAAAGATCCAGAGGCCATGTATTTGGATTTTACACTTTTACAACTGTTCACATATTGAAAGAAAATTATTCCAGCTTGGATAAAAAAAAAAAAAAATCTAATTCATGTTACAGCCCAACACAAAGGCTACTGTACACAACATAGCCCAGACGATGTGTTTTTGTTCTACAAAGACACTGTGACTATCACTTATCTTCAGAGAGCAGTGTTTCCACTGCTGCAGCTTCACAGATGCATCTGCTACAACAGTATGATTTGTTTTCACAGTTGCCAATGTGTAATGCTGATGAAACATTTTGGTAAACATGCTTCAATGTGATTGGATTAAAGAAGTCACCATTCAACATCTGTCCCTAGGATGAAAGTCCTCTATTATGGAAGAATACTGTTGGTAGGTTAGGAGAAGGTATTTCTACACTGGAATATTTTGCACAATGTTAATGAAGACTACACACAGAGAAGGGAGAGCGCATATGGCAGAGGTGTTGTGTGTGTATTTTCTGTGTGAATGTGGAGTTCTTCTGTTTCTGAGGATGTTGGAATGTTCTAATGAAGAGGAATTGTTTCCGTCGAATTGCATTAGCCCACAATCTGTAAAATGCAAGCTGTGATATCCATCATATTGGAGGAGGAAATTATACATAGATAATTACATCGTATTCCAAGCATTCCTAGAAAGGAAATAATTATTTTTTGATACCAAAGAATAACTTGTTCTACAAGCTAGACATAGCAGAGTACGAGCTTCGTGAACTCATAAGTTACCAGGAACACTGAGATTTAATAAAGAAAGAAGCTTATTCCAAACATGTTGTTTTATATATGTCATTAGGAAACCACACACTGCTGTACAATAACATGAAACAATATTTATTGTTTAGAATTGTGTATTAATACAGGGACATGTTTGTTTGGTGTTTGTTCATCAAAAGATGCTGATAGTACACTTTGTGACAAGGATTTTTGAAAGGATTGGGCTTTAGTTGATGTGAGCAGCTGCAGGAATAACGTGAGAGTGAACAAAAAGTTGTTTTGTAGACTTATACCTGGCACAGGTTCAAACGTCCTAAATAAGGTTAATTTTTACAGACATGTTAATATTTTATAACTCTGCTCATGAAAATGGAAATAAATTCGAGAAAACTTTTAAAGATATATTATTTAGAGGTTTGGACAGCTACTGTTGACAGCCCAGTCTTCAGTTAAATGCCATCTCCTGTTTAGCAATTCTCTACAGCTGCTCTGCTGTGTCTTCTTTTTTGTTTTTCTGGACAGAGAAATGTCCCATTTGTGTTTCTGACAAGAAAATGAAGTCAGGTGCATCTCAGGTAAAACCAAAATCATCATCATCATCATAACCTTTTTGAATTTGGCATCATGGACAGATATTACAGATATAATGGAATTCTCTAGTCTGGCAGAGGCATTTACTGGTCTGACAACTGAAAGCTTGACTCAACATTTTGTGCTTCTCCAGAACATATATGTCTAGCTGCTTTGCAAAAAGTTATGGTATAGATATTTAGCTTTTTCAGTTGTACTGTCCTGCTTCTTATGGACCACAGTACTTAATACTTGTCCTTATTTTCTGACTTAGCATGGGTTAAACCATCCACTTTTAAACATCATACTCTTCCACATATTTATTGAGGATTACTTTATATCAAAAATCCCTGCAGGTTAGAAAGAAAAAATACTACAGTTCTGTAAAAGACACTGACAGTAAGTAGATGGAGTGACCATATGTAGCTTTTACAGTTAGATTTGGCAGACAGGGCTCTGCTATTAGAGCGAGCTCTCGACAAATTCAAGCAGTGATTTGTATTTTGCAGAGTAACAACACAAATTTTACGGTACTTCTGAAATGTCAGTCTAAATTTAATTTTGTTTCTCTTTAATTGTTCAGCCAGGCCTTGTGTGTTAACTGATTTCTTATTTGGAGGGGGTTTATTTTAGTTTAGTTTAACCACTGGAATATGTTGATTAGACCTACAACTTTTGCAGCATAAATCTTATGGAGTTTCGTGAAGATGACATTCAATGTTTATTCAACCAGAAACTTCGTCAGAAACAACCAGAACTGGCTACAATGCCAGGGTTATTTAAATCACAGAACAAATCTGAGATGAGGGAGTCAATTCAGAGGCCAGTACTAATGAACCATAGCATTAAGCTTCATTAATAGACTATGTTAAGGGGTTAAGCTGACATTTTTGGAGATGCTTATTTCTCACAGAAGAGCAACAGCTAGCTGATTGCCATCATTTGTTTCATGCCTTGCAATTACATCTTTCTCACCGCTTGTGCAGCTATTGTCTGACTAGTCATTTCCACTCATATCAGTACAGCTACCTATTCTCACTATCACTATGCTGACAGGCAGAGTAATACACCAGTAATACACCACAGTCCTAAGCATACACACTAGCTAGATGGAGAAGTTTCAGTTTATTGGCATTTTCATTCTCTGACTTTTCACTCTGACTGTATGACACCTCTATAACCCCAAATCTCCTCATACCTCCTCACTCACCTTCTCCCGTCTCATTAAGTCCTTTTCTGCAAGACTCCATGACACCAAGTAATTAAAATCTCCTAGTGGAGTCAGTCAGAGGCAAAGTATAGGGCAGTCAGAGCACACAGCTGCGACAAGGTTCAGGTGAGTCAACTCTAAAAGGACACTTGTTATCTCATCTATCACTTACTGAAACGTAGACACAAAAATGATGAGGAAAATATGTTAGGATTCAATAGGATAGGTAGCTTCAGGGAAAAACTAAAAAGAGAACAAAAAAGTAAATGAGAGTGCAAGGTTCAACATTGTAAAAAAATATGACTAAAAGATTATGAATTAAAAAAAAAAAATTATAAAAAAAAAAAAATGTGTTAAGGACCAATTTTACAAATGGGTTAAGGGGAAGACATAATGGCTCATTTGGAAACAGATACAGTAGGAATGTCAACTAAAAATTACATTGGCATTGAGCTGTTACCTTTGGCCATGACAGTAGAATACTAAAACTTAAATTGGACAGACACTTTAATCCCTTTGGTGCTAAAACCAGCCTCTCCACCAATTGATTGCTGGTTGTAAAGCATAAAATATCAGCACTGGGCAAACTGTTCGATGGAGATTAAAGTTGTGTGTTGGTGTGTGAGCGTGAGTGTGTGTGTATATGAAGAAACTCAACTCTCACTATAACAATAATCATGCCAACTCGATCATTATGTTTTGCACTCAAAACCGCACACACACGCACACACGTACACACACACAAACAAAACTAATCAGGAATTCAATCAACCACTATTCAAGCAGAAAGCAATTTGAGTTGTCAGATGCAAAAGGTGAAATTCTGATCTGTAGTACTGCAGCCATACATTAAGTGCAATGAATCTGCAGGTCTGCCAGCTATTGACCTGAGAAGTTTCATCACTTAGGGCTGGGCCATAAAATGATAATTACTGCAAAATAACTTTGACTCGATAGAACTTTAAGACATGGACGACACAACATCGATAGAACTCATTCCATCCATGTTTTGACAGACAACAGGAATGAGAATGGAAATGACAATGAGAATGGCACTGCACAGAAGAAATCATGCGGCTGGAATGGAGTTACAGTCGCATCAGGTTAAGTTGATGCACATAACACAGAGCCTACTGCAGCACATGTGCTAATGTTTGTGCTATTGCACACCAGTATGTCAGGAGTGGAAGTGAGATAAAAGAAAAAATGACGACAGAAAATGTTAATGAAAACTCAGCCTTACCGAAGAAGACATCCCAATGGTCACAGCCCAAGGCTCAAAAGACGAGGAGACTGGTGAAAAGAAGTGTCATAGGAATTTGGTAGTGTGGAGATATTTTGACGATTAAAAGTCAAGAAGGAGAGTAGCGCACACTGCAAATTGAGTCGAAAGCATATTTCCACAAAGACAGGTAATGCCACTAATCGTTTTTTTACCATCTGAAACAGTCCCATCTTTAAGGGCACGCACAATGCGATAATTTACACTCCCAGTCCCAGACAAGTGCTGGTGGTACCCGTGCAACAACCAGTATGACACCTGCATAACAACAACAGACCAAAGTCTCCAGCAACATACCTCTGACAAAAAACAAAGAGACACAGTCATGTTAGAAATGCAGTAGCCTACTTTACTGGAAAAGATGAGATGCTAGAATTTAAGAGGATGAATTAACCTTATGATCTCACCTAGGAGTAAAAAGGAAACATTAACCTTGATGGAAATGGTGATTTGATTTCTATGGCGATATACATCAATATTAACTGACATGACAAAAAATAATAGTAATGGTAATAACCTTCTTTTTCAATATTGGCCCCCTTATAAAAAATTAATATATTGACGTATACCATTAATATACTTCTTTTAAACTAAAAATGAGCAAGTATACTTTAATTTTACTTTTTATGCGAGTATACTGACGAGTATACAGATACTTGTCTAAGTATATTTTACCTATACCTACCTGTAGTAATATTTAAGTATACTAACAAGTACACAGAATATTCAGCATGCCTTTCAGTGGTTTATTCAAGATTCAAGATTCAAAAAGTCTTTATTGTCACTATGCATTACACGTAACGAAATTTTGTTCGGGGACTCTCGGCTTCGGAAAGGCAAAGAGAAGAGCACAAAGAAGAATACAATCAGAGAATAAAGTGACATTAGCAATAACAATAAATACTGTACAGAGTTTTTTATCAGTATTAAAAAAAAGCTTTGTAAACAAACAACTATTAATGACAAGCAATTATTGTAATAAGTTAAGAATTTGTCACAAATTGTTATGTGACATGGCATTTCGCCTTTTGAGGAGAGTAAGTATAACAGGTGAACTTATGACTGTTAGCTTATGACTTTTTTAAACTTATAACTGTTAGTAAGGGCGTAAGTAAGAAAGGGTGAGCAGTCCTTCCCTCTCATCACTTCTTAGAGTACTAAGTAATACTTGTTGAGAATGAACTAAATTACATAGATCTCTGCAACTAAAGTACTGTGGTAATTGTCACAGTCATAAAACAACCGTGACAGTGTTCATGTTATATATAAAATTTAAATGCACATTATTTTAAGTACACTTCAAAAGTCAGAGAAAAGTACACTACAAGTAAACTTATAGTATACCTGCAAGTTCAGTATAAGTGCACTTTTAAAAACTAGAAGGTATACTAGTAGTACATCCGTATTAAACTAACAATATATATAAAAGTTTATTTTTTGTATACTTAAAGTGTACTTTCATAAACTAAAAAGTGAGCCAATTTAGTGCCCACAAGTTTTCAAGTACAAGTACATTGTCATTATACTTACTGCTCAAGTATACTTGTGAAGTATACTTGAACATTACTTAAGTATACTTGAAGAAATAAACATTTAGTATACTTTTTTTCTTAAGGGCAAGGGCACTTTAATGCATCTAACTATACACAATCCATTTAATCAACTTTAATAAGGCAAAAAAACATCTACCAGTAAAAAAAAAAAAACTTTTTTAAAAATATAATTAAATTCTTTAAAATAAAAGGCTAAGAGGCAAATCAGAAGAAGATTAAAATGAGTAATATGCTTCAGTTTTCTAGTTACAGTATCTCTTTTGTCTTAAATAAGGTCAACATTGACTGAATACAGACATTATGCTGCCTTCTTTGTCTTTTGTCTTCATTATGTTTGTTGACAGGAAATTACAGGTCAGCACAAAATGAAAACAGAAATGTCAAGTGTTTTGTTTACCTGTAAATCTCCCTTTACTCATGACTGTGTTAAATGTTCTTGAGACTGCTTTTGTGGACGTTGTGAGCCAAGCCGGACCACATTTCCCAATATCATTATCATTTAAATGGACCTGCAAGATTCAGTGTACTGTACCCAGCCTGAAACGCTAACGTTTCTTTAACTGAGCTATTTCTTTTCTTGCCTGCTCTTCTTTGATCATACTTCACCATCTTTGCTGTGTCTCCATCTCTATGTTGTAATGTTTTTACTCTCTGAAGAGAGCCATTTTCTTCTAATCAGTATTTGAAGGTCAGTGAACTGTCAGTGCCTTGAAAACATTTATAATGCTGTTGCTCAAACTGTTTCTGATTTTTAAAAGCATTAAAATTTTATAGAATCACAGTACCCAGAAAAATAAATCTACATACTCCATCACAGGAGTTCCTCTCTTTAGTTTTTCCATCTGTATTCACCCCCCTCACACAATCAACACCATAACTTTGAAGTTCATAAGATCTCGATCACAGTCCAGGTTAGAGATACTGCAGCCTGCTGAAAGAGAGAAAAAACAAAAAGGAGAGAGACTGAGTGAAGTGAGAACAAAAAACAGAGAAGAGAAGATTAGATACAAGGAAAATGTAAGAAGAATTCTTAATGTGTAGGCTTCAGTTTCTTTGTGTCTGTTCTGGGTGTCTGTATAGGCATCCTCCCCTTCATAGCACATTGCTGAAAGCGTTCAAATGCCACTGAGCTGTGAAACGCTCCATAATTCCATTTCAGAGGTGATTGGAGCCTCCATTCTTGAAGTGCCATTTCTGCAAGCCATCAACCTGCAGACACTAAAGTGACAAAGGACATTTTCCACTCATTGGTTTGTGACACAGTTCAGTCCCATTATCCTTCCATGTGAGCCCAAAATTTAAGGAAAGTTTTTTTTTCTTGTTTTTTATTTTTGGATGTACTTGATGTTAATTTTGTCACTGGGCCAAACAATGGACAAAAATGCTATCATAAGCTGAATAAAATGGTGAATTATTATTAAGTTAGGTAGATGCCATAAACAGGAAAAAAATAATAATCCAGAACTTGACAAGATCCTTCAGTAACTGCCACGTTAAACATTTTCCCTACTGTTAAGGGACCTTTGAGGAGAAGCTGATCAATTAAGGAAGTGTTTCAAAGCAGAGAATGAATACTCTGGGTATTACAGTAAAATAGGCCTTTCTAGTGATGTATGCCAACATTATCCTTTGCTGACTATTCATGGATCTTTGTCTATTTAAGTGGCAGAGCTGACACTTCACTTTCAGCTTTACACCCCAGCACCCATTCAGAAGCAGGTTTAGACTTTCAGAGTTCACTGTGTGCTTCCATAGGCTTTCTTTTTGCTATGAGGAACAGTCAGGGCCATGAATCGTAATGTAGTAAAGGTGTGGGTGCAAGGAGACAGAGAGAAAGGAATTTGAAGAAAACAAAGAGCTAGGAACAGTGAGAGAAGGTGGGGGAGAAAGAGACAGAAGGAACATTGAATTCTCACCAGAGCATATTATGAGTGAAATGATGGGGTGGCTGTAAATTACAGGTAATATGTGTCACGAGTTGAAGGATTTAAATCACTGGAATCAATGTCAAGGGGGAGAGGAAAGATATTGCAGCTAGTCAACATTACAGAGCAGGAGAGGAGAGGGGTGGGATTAATGGATGGGTGGAGACAGGGAGTTAAAAGAGCGAGAGCTTGGGAGGAGGTCAGAAAAAGAGACAGATGACTCCTCACTCTTCTCTGTCTGTCTGTTGGCAGGTGCATGCACGCATCATTAAAGAGCTGAAAAATGTGAGAGGAGGAGGTTGTAATGACTCACTAATGACCTTGACTGGCAACTTTAGCAAAGGAAGCTTTTGACTGCGGCTACCGGGGCAGCAGTGTCAACATGATGAACTGCAATACTGCCAATAACATGAATGAGGACAGCAGCAGTGTCTATACCAGGGGTGCCCACACTTTTTCGGCCTGCGAGCTACTTTTCAAATGACCAAGTCAAAATGATCTACCGATAAATAAACAAATAAATAAATATGTATATATATATATATATGTGTGTGTGTGTGTGTGTGTCTATTATTAAAGTGTAAAGTTTATATATATATAAACTTTACACTTTAATATGTGTTGGCGTGTGTTATGGCACAATACAATTCAATACATGGTATGGTGATTAGTTTACTCTGATGACTTGCACTGAACGGAGTTAGCCAGGGTTGCACAGTAGCCAGCCTCAGGCAGGCTTCCAAATGATCATCATCACGGTGGGACTGTATTTTGACTTTATAATCTTCATGTGGGAAAAGGCTGAGTAGCATAAATAAGTAGAGCTGAATACTGCAGTGAAGGAAGCAGCGCATTTCGTCATGTGCATTTTCATCTGTGAGTAAATTCCAAAACTGTCCATGGGCGCTCGACTTCAGCTGACTGTCAGCCTGTAGCGTCATATCACTTCTTCAGCTGCAGATAAGTTGAAGTGAAACAATGTTGCTAATTTTGATGCGAGTAAATCAAGCTCAACATTTCACTTAGTTCGCTGTAGTTTTGCAGTAGCTCGCGCGTACATGGTGACCCGTGTGTTAGAGGAGATCTCAGACTGGCTGCCCTGTACGTCAATCAACTAAGGTCTGATTTTTTTCAATAGCACGCGATCGGCCTGCACTACCTTTGCGATCTACCGGTCGATCGCGATCGACGTATTGGGCACCCCTGGTTTATGCTATTAAAGGGCTTGTTGTTTATCCATGAATTATATCCTTTTTTGCTATATAATAAAAACCATTAATTTTCAAGGTTTGCTGTCTACCTGTTCTAAAAAATTAAAAATTTATATCAGCAGCCTCCTTCTTACTCTGTTTCAAATGGATATTTCCCCCAAAATGATGGATGCAAATGTAAATGCAAACTTGCACAAGCAGTCAGAAACTGCTGAGTTCTGAGGAATAAAAATGGACATTTACCAAAGCTTGCATTGTCATTCATTCTGCAGTTCTGTGCTGGCTGATGGTGTTTGTGCAAAGTAAATCAGTCATTTACAGCTGTTGCAATTAGTTGCATGTTTCACACCAGTTCCACAGTATTTGTGTAACCGGAGATAGTGAGATGGCACTCTTCCGGCACAGGGCCCAGAGGCTTCACCAACGAGCCACCATACTGAAGCCAGTCACTGCATGTGTCTGTGTGGTAATTTATAAGTGTAATTTTTGCAGAATCCAAATGTTATATTATAAACACAGTAGATTAGCATACAAGGATAAATCAGTGGTGCTGACAGCACTGCTGAGGCTCCTTATGAATTCAAATATTTAAAATTATCTTACTAATTTGCATGTTAAATAATTGAATGTGTGTATCAACAATTATAAAATCAAATTTGGTATCTATAACCCTCATGTCTCAGCTTTTCAAGACATCAACAGAAGCTTGTCGCATTTACATTATCTGTACTTGTGAAGCTGAGATCCCCAGCAGCCATCCCCAAATAACCGCCACACACTATTTTATCTATCTCACCTGTCAAATGGGAAGAATGTGAGGCAAAGAGAAAGCCAGGAAATGAATTACAGAGCAAAATGGAGAGAGTCATCTATTACTGGTGACAGAATCCTCTCAGACTAGTGATAAGGAAATCCCATTTGTAAGAAACGGCCACTCAGCACTTTTCAGCATAACCTGTTAACAGAGCAGGTCAGCCTTTGGGTCAGTGGAGGGATAATCCTGCTTCAATAGTGCTGGAAAAATATATGTAACAGGATATTGTCACTGTGTAAACATGGTTATCTACAGTGTGTAACATGGAGAATGGATCTGGGCATTGGGCCTGCTTGCCAAAAGTGATGCCAGACCTAATTAATGCATTATACAAAGTTACGCATTATACAGCAACACATGTCACAGAATTAAAAAGTCGTTTTTTTATGATATTATTATTGGATAATCTATTTTTATGCTGCAAATGCAAAAATCCCTGTACAGCTCCAGTGTGTTTTCTATAGCTGATGATCACAGGCAGCATCTAACTTTTCAGTCCCAGTGGAAAAACATTGATAATGGATTTTTTTCCAGGTATGTGGGAGAGAAAGAACATTTATGATGATGTTGTTGTTCTGTTTCCCTGTTGACAAGCATTAAGTCTCAGTGAATGCCTTTCACCATAATATTTATGTAAACATGAATTTAGAATTATGCACATAAATTTCATTTAAGTCTTTACTATGTACTTGTGAACAAACAAAAAATATAATCTAGAATCGAAGAGGAATTAAAGTGATTTGTTTGGCCACTTAGACAGACACTTTGGCTGTTTAACTCTTAATTTATCTCCCCTCTCTCTGTTTCCCTTTTAATTACAGTCTCCTCTTTGATATGAATCAAACAGAAACAATTAAATAAACACCATTTTCAAACCACTTGATCCAGCTAATGAATGGGCTTGGAATACAAACTAGCAAGGAACTTTCTACAAAGTTTAAAAGGAGAAATTAATTGGATAGGACTCAGTGAGATTATATTTCCAAATAGGGATGTTGTTGGTAACTATGCATTTTCCATTTTAGATGTTTAAGATAGGGTTATTACTAAATACAACTCTCATATAAGCTGACATGTGTCACAAGAATTCAAAGCCAGAGGTTGGGACTTTGATGCCGCCTTAATCAGGCTCAGCAGCAGTAGGACAGTTTGCCTGTGATCACATGAATTCATTGAGAGAGACAGATGATGAGTGTAGGCAGGGCTCCTGTCAGACATGCGGCTTAAATAAGGCAGAAACCCCCAACGTCTCAGATGCATGTCAACGTAGAAAAGTGACATGAGGTGGTTGTAAAAGGTGACATAGTACAGGGACGTTTCAGCATGGGAAGCCTGCACAGACGTCTGGGTTTGATAAATTATACCAACTCACAGGCTTGAACTTTGTGGTGATGTTGTTTGCAGGTATGCAGAAAATCAATTACTGTGAAAATCTGTGCCACAGGCTGTAATCTCAATTGAGCCCTTTGCAATCAGCAATATGTCAACTGGACATGAAATCTGCAATTATTTTTCAGTCTGGTATTGATATCAAACCCTGGAATTGAGGATGAAATTATGCGTGGCACTAACCAGATGCTTTACCGTTGGTGCATGTCTTTGTTTATGATTGGATAGTTTAGGACATTATGCCAACAGGTGTGTCACATACAATATATAGCAAAGCTGAGTATACCACTGTGCTATATCATTAAAACCTTACCAAACTTTATTATCTTACATTAATTGCATTATTTTACTTTGAAGTAAAATTTACCGTTTTGGCCTGGGTAATGCAACATAGCTCTACATGGTGAGGGATCAGACAGAAAGCAGACTGAGGTGCTTTATGAAAAATGGAGAGGATAGATGAGCACCAGTAGCCTACTGAACATAAGAAGAAACACAGTTGCACCAGTGTTTAGTGGATTTAGAAAGAGCCATACTACCAATAACAGAAAACAAAATGGCTGTCCTTGAAAAGCGCCACACACATTATTTTTTTATTAACGTTGTTGTTATCTGTACAATTTAGTAATTAAATAAAAAGTTGTGTGTGGTAAGGTGGTGTAGTGGTTAGCACTGTCGCCTCACAGCAAGAGGGACCCAGGTTTCCATGGGTCGGCCTGGTGCCTGTCTATGTGGACTTGTTCTCCCCGTGTCTGCATGGGTTCCCTCCAGGTACTCCGGGTTTCTCCCACTGTGCAAAGACATGCATGTTAGGTTAATCGGTGACTCTAAATTGCCCATAGGGGTAAATGGTTCTCTCTATATATATAATAAACTGGCTACCTGTCCAGGATGTACCCTGCCTCTTGCCCAATGACAGCTGGGATTGGCTTTATCACTCCCACAACCCTTAAGACGTTGAGAAGCTAGGATAATGAATGGATGGATAAAAGGCTGTCATTGAAAACTTATCATCAAAATTTTTGTTGACAAAATTGTTAAGTCCTTAAGCTGGTTTCCTTGACAACAGTGAATGTAATTCTTCCACTGGCTTATGGATTATTGCTAAAAATAAACAAAAAATTATGGTACACGTAACATGTTAAACATAATTACCAAATGGAAAAAGCTATCGTTTGGCTTTAAATGAACTATACCAAACTAAAGGTAGTTGAGTGGGTGTGGGGATCAATAACAATGTGTAAAATGCCTTTTCCCTGTTGACATTGCACAGTATCTATCTAGACCCGGCACATTTTGCAAACATGTCGATCACAAAAGTTAGATGATGTCATACAGCTCTATTTGCCAGTCACCATGGTTACACATGTGCACAAAGCAGAATGAATGGTGCAGGCATCTGAGAAAGCAGAGAGGAACTGAATAAGAGTGAATGCTGGAGTCAAATAGCACATAAAATGGGAATGAAATAAAGAATGATGCTGAATAGGATACTATGTTATAAAAAGGAGTCAGCTAGAGACGTCTGTCATTGGTGGAATCTGTGTCAAGTTAGGCTCCTTTTTTCACAGGATATCTGCAATGTTGCACAGGGGTTCAAATACACAGGTGGGGTAGTGTTTTTTGGTGTTGCCACAAACATAGGTCTCCTGTGTGAAAAATTAGTCACTCTCATAATATAATTGTATTTAAATAATAACATAACATTACAGACAGACAAGTAGAAGCAAGGTGACATTTGTATTCAGGCATCAAGCATTTTTAATAATCAGCACAGATGAAACTCATTCGGAGATGAAAATATGCCATCCGGACAAGAGGCTTAGCCCTGGATTATGTTCAGTGCTAATTGTTTGTATGTTTTCAGGTTCAATGCCAATGTTTTTGCCATCCTTGCTTCCAATAATTGTACATAGGAGCTTCACTCCCCTTAAAAAGACGCGTGCACCATTGAAAGCCTTCCCTGAGACATTTAGTGGAAGCTCAAAAAAATGGTCCCCTTCTCTGTTATAGTTGTATTTTATGTTCCATACGTTATGGTTGCTGAAATAAAAAATAATAGTCTAAATATGTTGTGTTTGCTCATGATATTCCATTTTGTGAACATCTGCCTCGACTAATTAACACGATTCTGACTCTGCTGTGGCTATTCATGCATGGTGGCACTGCACTTGAATTACTAGATTTACGAATTCTTCACGATTGAATGGGCACGGCGTTTAAATGGACTGTAAGTTGGTAATTAAGAAAACAAACAGTGTTTTTTATTCAGTATTTCAGGGCAGTTCATGAATAGTCAGAACTTCAAAATGGAAACCCTGGCTGCTCTGGCAATTTGGGTTCACTAAACAAACAAACAGCAAATCATGACAACAGTGCACTGACTATAGCTAGTCTGGCTTAACAGGTCTTGCAGGTAGTGACACAGAGAGAGATGCCTCAGACACTACCATTGCTACCTTCAGCAGTGAATCTGGAGGCACCATAGTATTAACTGCCTACAACATATAACATACAACTACACTACAATATACAATTAACAACTATACAATATTTTTGAAGTTACCCTGTTATTGACCTCGCTGTCATGTGTATTTACATGTATGTGACTTGGGAAGTTGTGATGCACACTTAAAAATAGGGCTACCCCAAAAGCCACTGTGTAATTCAAACTCTGCCTAACCCTGACCCAGTTAATGCCTAAACCAAATAAATATGTTTCCACTGTACCCAAGCATTTATGGTTGAAATGACACTCCATGGGCATCAAACAGTGATGCTAAAGGGTATGAAACATCAAATAAGTAACAAAATATCATAATTGGACATTGTGGGACGTGTCATTAGCTAATGCTACGGGATTAGAATGTATTGGTCCATCACACCATACCACCCCCACTTTAACACCCCTTGGCATAGCAAGGGTTCAGAAATGTAGAGACATTCAAAATATGTTAACTTGGAGAATCCGCAAAACCAGTCAATTCTGATCATTCCGAAAAATATTATGAAATGATGTTAAATGAAAAATATCCTCTGACACTGTAGTAAGTACTATTTCGTTTTCCACACACCCCTTGTTCATGGTTTCCACTGGCATATGTGTGTTTCATCCACCTCCCTTTGTGTGTGCACCCACATGCAGTCCGCCATATATGAGTGAGAAATGTGACTTCCCTTCAGTGAAAATTATCTCTGCAGCAAGCCGTCCTCAGTGGCAAAGGGCTCTGCTCCAGCCTGATCATATTACACACACTAAGTACTACAGCTCAGGAGCCTCTGAGGCTTTTGGGGAAGAAGACGGTTTGGGTCCCCACAGCTAGAGATCTGAACGGAGGTTAAGGATTAGTGTGGTGCAGTGGGGCCAGGATGCTGGGGCCACACTGGAGCTATGGGGGTGTGTGGGAGCACATGAACGCATGCTTATCAGAAAGCAAGAGCTGTGGTGTCAAGGTCTCATCATCACCAACAGAAGCAGAGAATGAATTAGCATGAGGAAACGTTCATGAATATTCTATTGAGTGTTATCTTTTTCTTTAAACTTTCTTTTTCACTAAATTTTTCCCTTTTTCAGCACTCCAGATTTTTTCTCTGCTACTCTGATCTTCCATTTGCTCTTTCTACTTTTCTCTTCTTTTTCACTTTGTGTCTTTCTAACTTGTGTGTCTTAGGATGACTTACTTACCTCAAGGGGATCACATATTAAATCTAGCATGTCCCAAAGACTTCTGGGGTTTCATTCAAAGCGTCATGAAGACAAGGACCTTGCCAGATCACTCAGTGAAGCAGTTCACTAAGTTCAATTCTTTATGTTTAATTCTTTTATTTTTCTTTCTTTCTGTGAATCTAATACTGCAGAAATGTTGGATACCCTCTCAGTAAATCTTGGCATCCATCTAAATGTGCGATAAGCACAAGGATAGAAACCAGTTGTACCTTTTCTACAGTGGTCACAGAAATTATGCCTTTTTTCATGTTTGCTCATTGTTTTCCACTGCTTGAAGCGATGTCCCTACACCTTAATCTCTTTCCTCTCCCTCTTGGTGAGATAAGCACATACCCCATGACAAATAGTAAAAACAACACAAGAAATACATATACATATAATAAACTTTATATAAAGCAATTGACTAAAAAGGCTTAGTTCAGCCAGGTGTATGGTATTATGCTTGCTGCTTTTTCCTGCCATCCCACATAAACAATCACAAAATATGTTTAGATTCTCAGTGCTCATGTTGGCTCTTCTTTGGTTCCCATTGTTTAGCCAAGTCAAAAGACGTGGCAGCATTGAGTCCTAGGACTATGGGATTCATAGGTCTATGGTGTCCAATTCTTGTTGGCGCAGAAGTCCGTCCAGTGGTGCCATGGTCTGTCGGCTGTAAAATGAGCAGAAGGGCACAGCTTTGAATGTCCCTTCTGCAGGATCCCTGGGCTCAGCCACAACAATCACTTGCTTCGAATGGAAGTGCAATTGTAGGCAAAAAGGGCAAAATCAGTCTGCCAGATACACAGAAATGAACAGTGGCCCCACAGGACCACTCTCTGCCTGATCGGTCCTGAAGTTGGCAGGGTCCACACAAAGGTCATTGTTTGGAAAGAAAGGAGGAAGAAAACAGGTTTGTGTGGTTGCTTTTGTTCAGCTTTGTGATACAGTCCATCTTTTTAAAGAGATCATTTTAATAATTGTGAAAATTAAGAAGAGGTGAAACAACATTATTTTTGGAGGATCTGAAAACAGTATTTCCTATTTGTCTAAATATGTTGTTCACAAATAGGTACATGAAGAAAGAAACCACGGTCCACTTTTCTTGAATTATATCTTGAAGTATGGCAAAATTCTCATCCAATATAGTCACACATTGCATTATTGTAAATAGTAAACACTTAAAAACAAATAGTTTTGCTCTATTTGTGCAAAACATGTGCAGTCTAAGCTATAAGATTCCTAAACCCTAAAGCCATGTTGTCTTGTTTTTATCAAATTTTTCTCCCATTTTCTAAATTGGTGAAGTTACTCTTACCTCTAGTATATTTAGCTTTTTGCTGTTTTTAGTAGCCTTTTTAGAAATCTGACATGTTTTACTGACTGTTTATGACACTCTAAGCTTCCTTTCCCAGCCAACATTCACAAATGGATTTTTCATGTCACTCAAAAATGTCTTGAGACCTTGTAATGTCAGAAATATCCAACCACCCGCCGAACAAATCATAGTCTGTGTGCTCTGTCTGATGCTGCAGTAGGGATACCAGCTAGATGGAGAATAAGTGAAAGGGTGATGAATAGATGAGTGAGTGTTTCACCTCCTTTGGTCTCAAGCAACACAGTGGGATCATGAACCCCCCTGCCAGCCACAGAAGAGAGAAACACCACATATCCCATCAGGAGGTTCTGTCAATATAATAAAATCTTGCAATCTCCTCATCCCTACCTCTGCTTCATTCTTTTTTCCTTGCTTCCCATACAGACACATCTCACAAACAATAATCAGTCGTGCTGCTCCTTTTTTGTATTGGCTGCCGAGTACAAGGAAGACAGCAAACATGCCCTGGCCAAACCCAAATCAAAATCTAAGATAAGCGCAGGAGAGGAGATATGAATGCGTGTGTGTTTGGAGAGTGGGAGAGTTATGAGAGAGAATATAATCATGAAGCAACTGGGTGTAGAAATATGTGATGTAGTGTACAGTGGAAGATAGGAGCAGACAGGGAATAGTGGTATGAGGAAGAGGGGAAAGCAAACAATGATAAAAGAGCAAATCTGCCATAATAGTTTCAGGAGCTGAACTGATTAAAATGGAAAAGTGATTCAGACCAGTCTTTGCTTTGCAAACTGCTACTGCTGAGTGAACTTTGGCCTTTTACCAACACTATTTGACTGATGCAGAAGTAATGAAAAATAACACTAACCTTTCACACAGCGGGTAGCTAAATATAAATATTAACATATTATAATACATTGTAAAGGCAGGATTTATAGTTGGACTGTTATATTAGACTGCATTGATTTTAATACACTGGCAACTGAGTACATATCCGTTATATGGTACTGTAAACTCAAGCTCAGTGCTGGTAGAGTTTTGCTTTGGTGCATTAGTATGCTACCACACCATGATGCTAAGCAGGTAAAGTTTTTATAATCATCTTTTTATGTTAGCATGCTAACAATTACTACAACAACTGAGATTTGTAAGATTGTCATTAGTTCTGCAGGTATTTCATAAAACTAAGTCTTGGATGAAAAAAAAGTTGATATTGCAAGATGAAAACTAACCAAACCAAAGTTAGGATACATATATTGAATTACATCAGAAACTAGATCAGAAAATACCAAATTATGAAGTTGAAACACTACAGAATATAATATAATATATATTGTATAATAATCTATAATTTACTGCACCGAAAGCCTTTTCTGAATTTATGTGGTCTGACCTTCACTTGATCGATTACATTCAGGCTTAATTGCTTCACCGTCTCACAGCCACTTCTTTTCCAATGATTCTGCAGGGTCCATTCTTGGGGCCTTGCCAATTTAGAGATCTTTTACATGACTTGAATTTAAAATCTGAATTGAGCTTTTTGAAATATAGCAGACTCAATACAGTTTTTGAATATTAGGCATGTTCATTTTTGACAGTATGTGATTTTGAGGACTCCTGAATTAATTAAGTGTTAACAAGTGAAATTCATATTTACATTTCAACAGTAAGTTTTCTGTAGTGATTAAATTTCACAATTTGGTATTCTGGAAAACCATTTCATCTCACATACCATAACCCTGATAATCAGTCATGTACCATCATAAAGAAACCCTGTGCAATAACCTTATAACACTAAAACTAACACTGTTCCTACCCCGCAGCAACCACAAATTAAATTTTTTGCATAAGTAACATTTGTTAGGCCTCAGTAATAAAGAAAGAAAATTAATCATGCCAAGAAAAACAAGCTCGTCTTGTGTACTTCAACTTCAAAAGTGAGTCCTGATAAATTTGAATCTGAATCTGTGGTTCATTAGAAACTGAGAAAATTCAATCAGCTTGTGTTCTTTAATTGCAGAATGTAGGTAAACAAATTCCACAGTGTTTACGTTGTTCTATCATAAAAATTAATGTTTAATAAACTTGTATTATATGCTCACTGAAATTAGATAGTTGCTGAGATATTTATTTTTGGGCGAAAGAGAATGAGAAAGATGCTAGCAATTAGATATAATTAGCTTATCTTCCAACACCTACAGTACAATATATGCATCTAATCAATATATAATTGAAATAACTCAACATTGCTGTTGCTGTTGTAGTGCGCTTTAGCAGCAGTAAACTCTCACACTGCCGAGGCAACCATCCATTGAGAGTGTGAAACAACTTCTCGAGGTGTAAATTGACCAATCCTTGTCTCAACCTGTCTGGAAGCCCCTGAGAGCTTTTTCTGATGAGCTGATTTTTCTTCCTCGGTAGCCATGCAGAAAGGTTCGATACACTCAGCAGTTTCCAAAATGGCTTGTATGCACTGCGGGGCGGACTGAAATTGAAAGGGAGCACACAATGGCCTGAAAGCAAACGGGTAACCGCGGTGAAACTGAAGTTTCGTGACAGCTGGGACTGCAAGGGCACACATGTGCACGTGTCAACACGGCCACATGGATACAGACTGTGTGTCCCCTATGTGTACAAGTGTGTCTGAGTTTGTATAAGAGAGAAAGAGAAAAAATATATCCTCTATCTAGCCCACTTATTCATGCCATGAAACTTCATTCAGCATGAGCCACTGGGAGCATTTCTTTCATTCGCCTGTAATTAACACTTTACCCCGTGATGAGCTCTAATGGTAATTTTGCCCCAGTGTATGCACACTGTGATACACATTGTTCTATTGTGATCAGGACAACAGGATAATAATATTATGAAGTACAGTATACTACAGGTGCAGGTGAATATTGTCTTAATTCATATATCATCAAATAAAGATCAGACTTATCGTAAGTAGGTGACAAAATACATTAATCTTATATCTCATTCATGCTATTCAACAAGAAAAATTTGTTTGTTTGTCTGTTTACTTGCTTTTAGTGGTAATTTTGAGCCCTAATTATGAAAGAGATGTCTTTTATCTAGCCAATTTGTATTTTCCAGTATGATAGTAAAAACCTAAGCACCTGAATCAACATCTAATCATTTTGCATACAGAAAAGGTCATTACTTGATAAATCGAATGCTCTGTTCCAAACTAAACGAACAACCAATCCTGAATCAAACTCTGGTTGGGCAGCTTTGCACAGCTCCTTGTAGCTTAAGAATATCAAATTTCCACTGTCTCATTTCCATAATTATAATCAAAATCTCTAACTTTTCAAATTCTTCACAAGCACTAGACAATTTTATTCTGAATGCAAGATCATCCCCATCATTTTAAGAATTGGGCTTAGTCATGGAGAGAACAGGTTGAACAGCCTCTGTCCAACGTACTGTAACTTCTTCTTTTTTAAATTTTGCTCTTTGTTTCTTTTTGTTTGTTTCTTTCTTTTGCTTCATACCCACTCACGCGCCATCTTTTTTTTTTCTCTATCATACATCATCATACAGTCATTCTTTAATAAATGCTAATGCAGTTCTTCGCCTGATGAAAATAAAGTTAGTCAGATGATCGGTCAGGATGCCTTATCCTAATTATACAGTAAAAAGGATTATCATAGTTACAATGTGTCTGTAACTGTGTTAGCACAAAAGTTTGAGAAATAACAATCTAGAAGAGTTGATAATTGTATTGTAAGGTCCTAGTTGATGGACAGCTACAGTTAAAGGTACATTACTATACACCCACAAAATATAAGTGGGTTACTCAAGGTGAAGTTTATAAAGAAAAGTACTGCATGTGAATGCAATAGAAAATTACCTGCACACTGGAGCTCGTTTCAGCCCTGGTGATAATTTGGCCCTGACCCTTCAATGACCAAAGCAGTTTCATAGGCTTGAGACCTGTGTTGAACCACTGCTAATAGAAGCTTAAAATGGCTTTAATTCAAGTGTGCCTGTACTGTTCTTGTGTACTGAAGAAATTAACCAGTAACAGGTATGTAACACGATGCTAATATTTTAGTTAGTTTGTTTATTGTTTCAATTAATCTATCACATCGATAGCTTAGCTTATGAATTTTTAGGCAGAACAACTGTGAATTTTGATCCTTTCAACTACAGAAACTTAATCACTCTTATTTGTATTGTCTTGGTGTTTGTTCTCATTACTGTACATACAGTATTTCAGCACGTGATTATTATGAACACTGAAGCACTGCTCATAAGGGAACTCCACCAAGGTCAAGGATAACACTTCCATCCTGCCCTTCCTTCTCCATAGTCACCAACCAAGGTAGGTTTGTGTGCATGTATGCCTTATGGCCAACCTAAAGGTATGCACACAAATACTCACAAACACACTCTCGCACACGTGCATGCAGTCCCAAGATGGTGCTGGTGAGGTTGGGCGATGGAGTATGTGATAGCGCTCCTGTCGGCTCCTTTACACAGACAGGTCAGAGCAGCAGAGCCTGGATGCATGTTTCACTGGTTCAGCTAATGACCTGCCATTCTGTTCTACCTGATGCTGTTTCCCTATATCCTCTTCACTCTCTGAGGCGTGTGTGTAGCTAAACAATGAACTACCTGTGTTTGAGACAGAGGGTTTGTCAGGGTATCAGTCTCAGTGTAACATTTCTGTGAAATACAGACATGGCAAAACAATTTTTCTGTTTCAAGAATGAATGTCATCACCTCATGGATAATGAATACCTTTTCCAGCATGTTTTGCTTTATTGTGGAGTTATGTTATTTTCCATAATCATACATAGTTATGTTATATACTTTATTAGCCAGTTTGTTGTTCCCTGCACTTTAAAGACGAACAGTTTTTATCATATAATGATATTGCTTTCTCACTGTGAGTGTGTATTTGTGTCCTTATTCTGTATGCCAATGAATATACCGAGAGCAGATGCAATGATTCGAATATCATTGAAACAAAATGTAACCTGTTGCAACAGCCATGCAATAAAAGTAAGCTTCTGGTTGTGACTGTGTCAGACTGTGTGTACTGATTTATTTATTTTTATTTGTTCTAATACAATATTTCATAATGTTATAATAATTTACAGCTCAATAAAATTATTATCAGAAACTACTGTATAGTTTCTGACAAACTGCCAAGAGAAATTTTATATTATAAGCTTGTTAATATAATTTCTTGAATGACTATTGGATGCAATTTTATCTTAACCAATAGTTAATCATGTTGTTGGTCTCCAGGCACTCAAACACTCCATGGTATCAATTCCCTAAACGCCTCATCTAGCTAGCAGTGGCAATTTCAATTAGCTTTAATCCATTTTTATTACAGCATTGAAATAGATATTGCTAATGTGTTAACAAATTGTTGCTAATTTACTCTTCAATACAATTCTTATAAGAGCAGACTAAACATTAGCACCAAACAACAATAAAAAGGGTTGGAAACAGGGTTGGTGAGAGCCAACCAAAACAATAACATTGCACCGTAGTTGACTAATCTCTGTGTACTTCACACTATGAATAACCTCACATTACAGAAAGTCATGTTTTCCTTTGCTTGAAAATGAAGTACAGCTTTAAGTCATCAAACAGTTCCATTCTGATCAGAAACCTACACTAATTAGTTTTTAACCACATACACTACTCACAAAAAGTTAGGGATATTCGGCTTTCGGGTGAAATTTCAGGATGCACTAAAATGCACTATAATCTTTACAGGTGAACTTAATGTGACCTTCCCTAAACTTTTGAATGCACATGTCCAACTGTT
>JAUMHL010000017.1:7561933-7603012 GCA_032362345.1 Sandelia bainsii
TTCTTTCTTTCTTTCTTTCTGTTTGAACGGAGAGCTGCTGTAACATGCCAAAATAATTTCCCTCTGGGATTAATAAAATGTTTTGAATCTTGAATCTTGAATCTTGAATCTTGAATATCCCTAACTTTTTGTGAGTAGTGTATTAATGCATACAAATCATTTGTTGTGTGTTGTGCAGCCCAGGAGGTCGTCATGAGACGACCCATGGTGGGGGTGGTACAGGCATGATCACACTCCATGTGTTTTATTTTGAAATCCTCAGTCATTTCCTTTAGGTCCCACCTTTATTCCGTATCACTTTACACACTATCAGTCTATTTCTGTGCCTCACACTATTTAAGAAGCACCCCCATCACTCTCACCTTGCCAGATTGTTAGCCCTTTTTCATAGTGGCACTACAGTCTGACTTGTGTGACTGTGCCGCCTTTGGACCTCTGCCCGTTTGTTGACCTGCCTCTGCCTAAACTATGTCATCTGAACTGTAAGTCCAATTCAGCTTCTCTGGTTTTTAGAACTCTCTCTGCCTCAGGTCTTCCTGCTCTCCTGTTCTGCCTCTTTGGATTCTGGATGGAGGATTCTAGACAGTTTGATCTCTGTCTCTCTGCCCTTCTGTTATTTTGGACTCGGATTTAAGGATTTTGGATTGAGGATTTGTGGTTTCTCCTGTAAGCTGGAGTTTGAGGAGTTTGTTTGGGGCTTGGCTGTGTGTGTGTGTGTCTTTTTAGCTCTGCCCCTCTCCAGGAACCCCAAGGCAAATGCAGATTCTGGAGACCGCCATCTTGTCTCCACAAGCCGGTCCACCATCTTGTGTGCTCATCTCGCTCCTTACCTTCTTACCATCCACAAGAAGAGAGAGTTACATCCCCTACTTACCTGCAGAGAAGCTTCCTGCTTGCCTGTCTAAAACCTCTCAGTGGCTCTTGTACTTGCAAAACCTTAGAATTGTGTGGCTACAGAGGTAGCTGTATCACGTGCATATCTGCATTTACTGAATGTGTGATGGTAACAATAATAAAACAGATAATGGAAAAAACAGATGGTTTACATACTTAAGAAAATGTACAGTGTGAAGTTTAAGTATATAAAGATTATTCAAATGTGAATAATTGTCACCTAAACATTTCTAATCAAAAAACCAAAGTTCATCTTGCAGCAATCACGGAACTACAGGCAGTCAAAACATGTTATTATAGACATCCCAAACAAATAGAGCTAATCAGACAATCACTTAGAAGAAAATGTCAAGCATTAGCTCATATGTAGAAAAGTATTAATTACATAGATGATAAATGTCACAGTAATGACTGAAGGTGGTAACATCAATGAGTATTGAATCACATGTAAATAAACGCTGTTCCCTCTGTTTGTCCATCAACTTTGTGAGCACATGTATTACAAATATAAGCTGCATAAAAAAATAAAAGTGTTAAAAGTAGTTTTTCCAGCATATCTTGGTAATTATTGGATTTCATGGTCAGTAAGCTGGGTCAGCTTCTATGATAACAATGTTCTATAAATACGTGTGTATACTGTATATAAGGTTACATTTGTGAGCGAGATATGAAGCGAATACTTAAAAACATATACTCTGAATGTCATGATTGACTTGTAAATAATTATTGTATGCACACAGAGAAAATGACTGCAGATAATAAAGGCTGACCATCCTTAATGGTTTAACAGGGAATCCAAATAGATTTCCCCTTATAATAATTAGATTGCACATTTAATACAAATTGCTTGGCCGCCTCTCATCATCATCGGTGCCACTGTTTTTGCTTCAGCTCAAGCCTTGTTGTGCTTCTCAAAGTTAACTGATTTGGAAATCGTTTCTCAGTCAACACATAACTGAGTAAGCAAGTACAGAAGAGCGCAGGGAGGTGGGGATCTGGTGAGATGAGATTGCAGGCTTTTTACGATGATAAACTAACTTAATTTTATGATTTTTCTCTTAATTCTGCCTTTAGAGCACAACAAACGTCTGCCTGCTGATCTACAGTGGTGTACATACTGTACTTATTTAATTGGCTTGGAGGGATGCTTGCCACTGCAGGTGACAGAGATAAAGAGCAACTTTCTTTTCTTTTCCTGGTTTCTCAGTATGAAGCATGTCTGACAGAATTAAAGCTAACAGAAAGCAGATCTTTTTAAATATGAACAAACGATTGTTGTGTAGAGATTGTGTTTCATAGTCTTGGATTGCTGAAGCCTTGAGCAAATTTCATTAAATTTATTTTTGTTTTTAAATTACCATCTATCAACAACTCATACCAAACATTTTCTCATATGAAATTGCTCTCTGTACTTTTGTATCAAAACCTTAGTAATTTTTGCAAATTGATACTGAAATGACTGTGTCTTCTGTTTAGTAGGGTAAACTTTTGACTTCCCTTTCTTGTCACTTTTTAGTTTTGATGTGTTTTGTTCTCTGTAAAGACTAAAAACTATTTTCCCTGCTATTTCATCAGAGAGACAGTTAAATGAAATGAACCATGCATGGGAAGGACATGAAAGCTAAAAGGTAATCCAATTTCCATTAAATGTGATATTCTTAAATTCCCCTGCAGACCTTCTGGGTAGAGCCATGATTAGAGACCATGAACACATGTCATTTTTATTCCAGTATTTCAGAAAATGAGACCTATTAATAAAAATGTGGGTCTTGGAGATTAGTCACTTCCCCCTGCTGCTAACTGCCAGAGCCTGCAGAGATTACTGTGACAGGTATTAATGAAAAATCAGCATTCAACATTTGACAGCTCCCACTCAATCATCACATTTTGATTACAGTTGAAGACAAAAATGACTGACTGGCAGTCATCTAGACTTCACTAAGAAGGATAGGGTAGAATCCTAGCAACACTATGTCTCTCACTATTGTACTTATATTTCACATTACACCATACAGATTCTGTTGCTACTTGAGATGCAGCACTTAGCTTAACCACTGAATATCACATGCTTATCATCTTGACCATCTTGTGCATCAAAAGGAGACCTTTTGGGATTACACATCAATAAAATTCTTTTCTGTGTGTAAAGCAAGGAACAGGACACACAAAAAGAGTCACTAAAAGAGAGGCACTCTTCAAAGAGTTTGCACAAACTCTGGCATATAGATGCACATACATTACTGCTGAGCCAATATAGTGATGTAAAGCTTTGTTCTAAGAATAGGATATAAAGATTTATATTCTGTTCTCAGAATAAAGCTTTAGGTTTAGACTCCTGACCTTTCTTTACACATCAGACAAAACAGAATTTGTTTATATAAGAACATTCACCTAGTCTGTGTTGTAGGTCTGAGAAAAGAAAGAGGTAATGTTGAACTAAGAGAAAGCAGTTTATAATATTCGGTTGATTTGAGCAGAAAACAATGACAATAAACATCCAGAGATATTCATGGTTCAGAATTTACAAAAAATGAGAGGCAGCATCCTGACCTGAGTAGACTCTGCCTAAAAAGCCCTGGGGGAATGTGAATAAATGCTAAATTGAGCTGTGAGTGGTGGGTAAACAGTATTTACATACAGTTGATAAGTGATTCAGTTTCAACACATTCTGAGTTGAAACTTAAAGTAAATCCAACCTCCCACTTTGAGTCAGAAACCAGCTTTTCCTGGCTTGTTGCCATTCCTCTGCCCTCTCACTCTGACACCAAACTCTCTGTTGCTTTTCCAAATAGCTTCTGCAAATTACCTGAGAACACCACCAGTGACTGCCTGTTTACACTGTGTCACTGTGTGTGCCCAAACTCCTGAGGCAGTTATAATACGTGCATAGTGGGTTAAACCTCAATTTGAACCTGGAAAATATCCATTTTTGTGTCCTCCTTTTGTGTCCCAAATACAAGATGTTGTATTTGTTTTTCACTTACAGAGGATGAGGGATAAAATTTAACACACATTATTTAAAAAAATAACATGCTATAAACATGTTTCTTTAACCTTTCTTTCTTAGTTTTGTGTGTGTGCGTGAGTGTGTGTATGAGCGAAAACAGGATAAAAGCTATTTAATAAACACTGACACTAAATATACTGGAGAGTGCACTCATCTAACACCTTGTGAACATTTCTCTGACATGTTTTTTGATGGAATCTGTAGGATATTGTTGCACCAGTTGTTTTCCATATGAAAAGCATAATAAGCAGGGTAATATTTTTTTCCATCTAGAAAGATGTGTCTTGTTTTCCCCATCTCACCTTTGATGGCACCATCATGCCATGTTGGCAATTTTGAAGAAAAAGGTTGTATCTTTATTTTCCAGCCCTAACTGAGTTTTCCACATATTCATGATCTTTGACTGTCATATACTGTAATGCATGTACATTCTCTAGGGCTGAAAAATTTTAGAAAATAATCTAATTGCATATATTTTTTAATCATATTGCAATTACGATGCAATAAATGCAATATGCAATAAATATGACCAACACATTACTGATGTGTTATGATGAAATAGGGGGATATTCTGTATGAATGACGTTTTTATTTAACTACTTTAGTCTAAGTAGTATATTGACTGATTTGTTGAACTTGTACACATGTAATAATTATTTTAACAACATAACAAAGTACTGACAAAAAAGTCTGGTATAAATATTAATATGGAGGGTAGAGATCTTTGAGGTCCAACTCTTCATTAACACACCATAAAAGAACCATAGAGACACCGTAGAGAAAATGTCTGACTCTGTTTTAAGAGATTTTAGAACTAGACAAAGACGCCCCATCCTCATTAATTATTCAGAGGTGTTACCTCTGACCTGCTATAGACAGCTACATATTGTGCTGTTGTATTGAACTTAAGCAGCAAA
Organism: Sandelia bainsii; assembly: GCA_032362345.1. Classification (NCBI taxonomy): domain Eukaryota; kingdom Metazoa; phylum Chordata; class Actinopteri; order Anabantiformes; family Anabantidae; genus Sandelia; species Sandelia bainsii. Next base: position 7,566,752 of record JAUMHL010000017.1, read on the forward strand.
CATGTAACCTGCAGGTACATTAGAGCACGGGAAAAGGACCCTCTAGTTAACTGATCGTAGACAGTCTTGTTCTCACAAACATTAAAAATAACGGTGGCCAGATATACTTGAGCATCTGTTAACATTCCCACCCAAGCAAAGTCAATGTGTGGGAAACACTGGTCTGAATTTCTTCAGTTACAGTTAAGTCTAGAAGTATTTGGCCAGTGACAAAGATTTTATGATATTGTGTGTACACACCACCCCAATGGATAAGAAATAAAACAATCAAGATGTGACTGAGTAGTTTAGTGTAGTAAAGCTGAACTTTATTTTAAGGTTTCACAAATATATGGTATTTACCATTTAGGAATTACAGCCATTTTAAGCAAAGTGTTGCTATTTTCAGGGGCTGGAAAGTACTTGGGCAAAGTGACATAATTGTAAATATAACCCTAATTTTTAATTCTTGGATGAAAATCCTTTGCAGTCAATGACTGCCCGAGCCCATGGATGTCATCAAATTCTGAGTTTCCTACCTAGAAATGCTTCGTCAAGGCCTGACGCTGCAGCCACCATGAGTTGCGGCTTCTTTGTGGGTCTTTCTGCCTTCAGTTTTTTTCTTCAGTAACTGAAAAGCATGCTCCATTGGGTTGAGATCAGGTGACTGACGTGGCAATTTAAGAATATATAATTTCTTTACCTTCAGAAAGTCTTGAGTTGTTTTTGCAGTATGTTTGGGGTCACTACCCATCTGCAGTGAGAAGCACTGTCCTATCTGTTTTGTAGCATTTGGCTGAACGTGAGCAGAGAGTTTAGCCTTATACACCTCAGAATTTATCTTCCTATTCTGTCAGCAGTCACATCATCAATAAACACCAGTGACACGGTTCCATTGGCAGCCGTACATGTTCATGCCATAGCACTTCCTACACCATGTTTGACACATGATGTGGTATGCTTTGGTTGTGGAACCTTATTCCAGAACATGGGAGGCTTTTTTTAGGTGTTTTCTGCCAAAGTCCAATCTGCCTTTCCTGTTCTTGTTACCAGTGGTTCGCACCTTGTTGTAAACCAGTATTGTAACTCAGTATTTTAGTTTATGAAGGCATTTATGAAGGCATCTCTTGATACTAGATTTTGACAATGATATGCCTACCTTCTCCAGAAGGTATTGACTTGACTTCTGTCAAAGGGATTTTTCTTCACCAAGGAAAGTATTCTGTGATCATCCACTGTCGTTGTCTTCCTGGCCTTTTAATGTTGTTGAGCCCACCAGTGCTTTCTTTCTTTTTAAGACTGTACCAAACAGTTGATTTGGCCTCACCTTAGAATTCCGCTGTCTTTCTTACATATTTTTGTTGTTTTTTGCAGCCTAATGATGGCCTTTCTCACTTGCATTGAAATCTCATTGGACTTTATATTGGTAGCTCCACTAAAACAGCTGCCAAATTCCAACTTACCTGAAATCAACTCCGGACCTTTTATGTTTCATTTGTCTTGAAGTAACAAGGAAATGGGCTGCACCTGATCAATTAACCTCTTGACCCTGAAAATGGAGGTACATTGCTTAAAATTGTTCTAATTCCTAAGTGGTAAATGCCACCTTTTTGTGAAACTTCTTAAATGAAGCTGAAAGTCTGCTCTTCAGTCACACCTTGAATGTTTTGTTTCAAGTCCATTGTGGTGGTTTATAAAGGCAAAATCACAAAATGTCTGAAGTCTTTATAGTGTCAGATTCTGTCAATCCTGAGACCATTGTACAACAGGTAAAGATACAGAGTAGCGTGCCAAGTTGCTTTACTCTCACTTGCCTGTCACAGCCTTTGCGGTTAGAAAGCCTTGTTGTATTATATCATAGTATTATCACACATTTTTAACATTTTCTAATTGACATTCAGTAATTCACTACAGTCATGACATCACAGACATGGACTAATTATATAATGAATATTATACATAAATGTATACTACACATGCATACAGTACATTGTTTAGAGAATTAAACCATGATAAGAGATAAAATAACTATTAACTAAGTGTTCTGAGCCACTCCGTGATGTATTTGAAACTTAAGTCATGCATTATTAATATCAGTTATACTGTATGTTGGAAAGCTGTGCAATAACACTAAACAGTTTTGGTGTTGTCTGTGGTGTGATCTCTTAAAAGTCTGTCCAGTGAATTCTGCACAAGCTGGAGGCATGAAAGTTACTTTTGTGGGGAAAGAGTACAGAGAGTTGCAGTTGTCAAGATAAAAGCATATTTGACTTTCTCCATATCGCTCAAAGACAGGAAAGATTTAAGACAACTTTCTTGACTCTCATGTCTTAAACGATATGTCTCAAGTCAAGAATGACACCTAGGCTTTGAGGAAGGAATTTAACATAGAGCTCCACTATAGGGTTTCAGCACAGGCCAATAAGCGCTATTTCTTGTTTTGTTGTTGGGCTGCAAATACTTCTGACACATTAATTTTAATTTCAGTTGCAAAGTTATGCAGGGATGTTAGGTAACTGGGTTATTAGGGATGATGGTTATGTATAAAAAAAAGTAATTCTATGTAGCTCTGTGTCTGTATTTAAAAGCAGAAGTGAAATATGTGCCGTTTCCTCTCATCACATTTTGACACAACAACATCACTTTGTAATCTGACTCCTGGCTCCTGAGAATAATATTATTTCCCTGGCCTCTGCCCCCCACTGTAATAGCCTATATTACAGCAGTTCTTAAACCTCAATATTTTACCATTGCAACAATAGATTGTGTGACAATCAGTGATGTTTTTTGGCATGTGAAGTTGCCATAGTCTAAGACAGAAACAAGCGCACGAGGTCTTGTTTGTGTTTCTGCCAATTTTGGAGAAGATGTTTCATTTATGATGTCAGGTCATGACAAACCACGACAATGTGTTTGTGAGTGTGTCTCTGTAAAATGTTTAAAATATAGAGATGACACTTTATTTGAAAATGTTCGAAAATGTTTGTCAGAAGTTTTCTTAACTTAATATTTGTTTATTTTTAAAGAAAGCTTTTTAATCTCAACTGAAGTAAACTCTATATTTCACATTAAGTATTCCAGTGATGCAGACTGTCCTGTATATTTGTGTGGGTAAACACGCTTTGCTGTCGAGTTGCACACTAACCTGAATGCACTGTGTGGGTGGTCTCCAGGGTTCATTGTGAATTCATGAATTCAGGGAAACCACAAATACACACAAAGAAACACACACATATAGAGGCCAAGCATTCAAATACAAATAATATGTTTAGTTAACGCACTCAAAACTCAGGGAGGTATGCTCACTGCATAAGACATCATAATAATTGTAAGAAGCAAACAAGCAAAAATACTATAACAGAGGTAGGTAAACTTTGACAGCTACGCAGCTTGTGTTGTGCTTCCAGCTTCCCATAGACACTTTATTTATGATGTAATTTGTTTTGCTTTTTAAGCCCTGAAGAAGGCTTAAAGAAGAAGATTATATTGCAAAAACATTAGTTTATGCAATAAAGACGGTACTGTTGAAAGTGCAAACTCAAATGTCTTTTTGCAGGTAATGTTTGGAAGACTCCCACATACAGTCTTCAGAGACTCTGAATGATTCTTTTTTGACATTACAGGAATGTTTTTTATGTTGCTGCTTGTTGCTGATCAATAGTACTGGTTCTGGGCTGTACCTCGCTCTACCTTTGTCAGTCTGATCAATATCATAGATGGTCAACATACAGGGAGAACGCTAAAAATCAGCATTAAAGACTACAGTAGTAACTGCCCTGCAAATACGGTAATTGAAGAAAATTGTAAGGCATAGTATAACCCAGGGGAGTCATACTGGGTGACATTTTAATCACAATGTAGTGCACATTATTTTATGCCTTCCTCCTCGCATGTCTTCTTCTCTACCCCTCTTGTTGTCACTTTGACATATCTTCTGAAGCACTGTTGTGTGTGTATTTATTTGTATAATTTAGTCTGTGTGTTGATTTTGTCAGCTTGATGCCTGGTTCAACAGTGGCATCATGTGATCTGTTTCCCTCTGTGGATAAGACGCATGCTCAGACCGTGTTGTGCTACTAGAAAAAAAAATAGCAGCATCCACTTTAAGGCTGACCTGTTAACCCTGCATCATCTCAGTATGTGTGGCAGAAAGAAGCAGAGAGCATGCAGTGCTTTTTAATGAATAGATCAGACCAAAAACATGCCCTGCAGAGTGACTGAAATATACTGCTGAAATATACTGTACTGAGGTGTACAGCATAATTTTCTTTCTGCAGAAGTAACATAATAAATATGGCACCCTGAGGTTTTTTACAAATTGTCATGTTGTTTTACAAGTCCCTCCCCACTGGATGGACTGTATTAAAGGCATACTTCACTTTGGCAAACCATTTCAAATTACATTATGACTGTGGGCAGCAAAGCTTAAAATGAGTTGGGTGGATGAGTAGCTAAACATATTTACCTACCAAAATACTCCACTTAGTTTATGTGTTGCACTAATGGAATGTGGTACTTATGTGTTGCTGTGAAAAAAATACTTTACGGTAACTATATACTGTTCTTGCAATACATTGTCCTCTAAAGTCTGATCCTATGTTTTGTGCTGGTGGATTACTTAATGTACTTGCTGTAAATACATTTGAACTGTTTTTTGGAAAGAAAAGAGAGGGAGAGGTGGCAGACGTGCACTTGCCTAAGAAACTACTCTGCTACAAGTAGAAGTACCACTTTAAATTCTTTACTCATACTGAGTACATGCTCTAAAATGTAGTTTGAAGTACAAAAGTACTCCACTAAGAAACATGTTTCTTTGTGCATCAAACCAACTGAGATACTGATGTTGATGACAGTGTTTTAACAATGTATTTTAAATGCTAGATGCTGTTCGTGTTTAAATAATGTTTAAATAATGTAAATAATGACCTTGAACAAAAGTACAAAGTATTAGCATCAAAATATAGTTAAAGTACCAAAAGTAAAAGTTCTCTTAATATTTAAACATCACTAATGTTGCAACTGGTAAAGGTTAAGATAATGTTAACTACTATGGCACCTGGTTAATTCATAATAATAATTATAACTTATATTTAATATTATATTTTTAAATTAGTATTACTATCATTGTAATAAAATAGCAATAGCAATAATAATAGCATGCTGTCAGCATTTAGCTCAAAGTTCCTCTGGGTCTAAATACAGTCATGTTCGCCTCAGTGTGAGACTCACTGAGGCGAACATGTCTTGCTCACACATGACAGACAGAAACTTTTGAATTCATGAAAAAATATCTACTATCACATCATCTCGTGGTCGGTCCATTTGTTTTCACACTCTAAAAAAAGTGCATCATCAAAGTGCAACCCTAAAGTTCGATTGAGAGCTTTCACATCAGCTAAACGCACCAGCATTTGCACACTGCAGGTTAGGTGTGAAAGCATCCTTTTGTTGTTCAACTTCTCTTTCTGATTTTCTTAGATTATGCTCATCTAAAATAAATGACATTTATTTGCCTGCTTCTTTTTTGGTTTTCCCAGTTGATGCACTTCTGGCCAGCAGCATAGTGACAGAACAATACCTGCAACAAGAATGCAAGAGTTCATTCTTTTGTTTCAGCTTCTAGCGCTAAACTTTTCTGTACCCGTCTTCAACTCAAATCTGTAAACAGCTATCATAGTTACATTTCAGCTGCCCCACAAAACAACAAAGCACCTTCAGCAGGGATCCTTGGAGGAGTAATGGCAGTGACCAAGAGCCTTCAGGCTTGGAACAGTATAACTGCTTCAGTGCTGCCATGTACTCAATCTGGCTTCTCCCTATACAACTGCTCTATTCCTCAGGCCAGTTTTCTGAGCTGGGGTTGTGTCGATATTGACCTCCCACAGGTACACGGCTCTCCTTTCATCATTCCTTCTTACTACCCTGCAGGAGTAAACACATAGGCACACTTTCTTCCGTACCTTTCTGCTGTCAGTCACAACTTATAGTATATATATATAGTATTTGTTTGTGAGTGAGTGTGTGTGTGTGTGTGACTTTACACCTTAAAGATGTGTGCAAGTTATTAAGATCAAAGTAAGCTCTTACTTCTTTCAAGGTTAAGAAGTAAATTAGTACAGTACAGTTGTACAAATATACAAATATTTCACACATTCTACAAGCCTGCTTGACTTAAGCACAATGCATATCATTTCAACATGACCTTTGTGCATTGTACTGTCGGCATATTCTGAAAACACAAAGCTCATTATGGCTCCTTGGATGTTTAATTCATAAAGGAGAGATTGAATTATCAATTTTTCTCTCAGACTAGAAGTGGTCTTGTATAGAAAGTGCAAGACTGTCATAAAGACTAATAAAGCAGAGAACACAAAATGTCACATGCATGCATTACAGAAAATATAGAACAGTTTTGGTCGGTGCACAATTTGCCTCTGAACTCTTGAAAACTTTTGTTTTAAAAGTTGCAAATGGACACACTTGTCATTTTATGACAGTCGATTAATATGTATTATGCAAAGCAAAACAGTTAAAATGTGACACTGTGGCCTTTTTTTGTTTAGTGAAGAGTAGTAAAATCTAAACTTCTTGTCTATTGTTACTGCAAATATGAAATACTATCTATGTCTGGATTCTTGCCATTGTGAAAACTATTGATGTAAACTTGTAAATCTTCCTGTGAAATCTAATAACATGGGTAGCCAACACAGCACATTTGTACACAGTCTATACTTTGTACAGAATAAATGTAAATCTGTGGATTTGTTCGGCAAACACCAAACTGCTGATGTATATATTGCTTGATAATCATGTTGCACTTCGTGACATATTTTCAGTGCAATATGTTCTGTCACTGTAGTGTGTTATATTGCTCTCCATGCAATACACTGCTTCTGCTCTATTACACTGTAGTTACTGTATATCATTACAATAATTATTTCAGTTTTGACTACATAATATTAAAGTAATCAAACATATCATAATAAACAACTCATCTGTGTTGTATTCAACTCATCTGTGTTGTATTCAGCTATTCCAAATATCACAGTCGTGTAATTATCACATAGGAAAATCAGTTTTTGTCACCTTTTTCGCTACTATCCCTGACACTTGTATGAATTATAGAATGTAAACGCTAAAGGACTAACCTTGGTATAACATCTGTCTCTGTGACCTATTCTTTTCATGTAACATCACTCACAGAGAGCATAATATCTCAGTTATCATCCCATTAATACTGTTCATTAAAAAAATAAATACAAAGATAATAAATGTCCATATTCTGAGCCCTTGAAATTAGGTTTATGAAAGCTTTTTTGATAAGGGCTGAACAGAATGAGTGAGAAAGACTCTCCAGTGTTTCACTGGAACCCTGGCACCAAAGAGATACTTTGGTGATATGGAGAGACAAGCACCAAGAGAAGTGGAGGAGCCAAAAGAAATCCCAAAGTTACTCAAAGGGTCATTAAGAAGAGGAACTTCCATTTTTGAGTTAGATGAAAAAAATGTCAGATAGCAAGAAGAATTAATATGCATGGAGGTGACAGAACAAGGTTTCACAAAGTCATTTACAATGATAAAAATAATTGCATGAAAAAATTTAACTCTCTTCTTTAATCTTCCTTTATTTATTTGCAAACGTATCAACTGTTTCTCCATGACTATCAACTGTTGACACGTAGTCATCATGATCAAAAATTTACAATAAGAAAACAAAAGTAAGATTAAGTAAAGAAAGCATACGAGATTGAATTTAAGCTGGAAAAGCACTTGTTATGATTAGAGAAAGATTGTGTTTTTGTTTCAACTTTAATATAGATGTTGTGTGGGAAGTGACTATTTTTCTCTATTAAGCCAACCCTAAATCCTTTAATGACATTACCCAAGTGCTGTGAGTGCCTGAACCCAACTATAAAAAACTTTAATAATGTTGGAGTCACAAAACTGAATGTTGTACTGCAAGATTGCATATTTTTGTGGAAAAGAAACCTGGATGTTGCAAACAGTAAATCCTGCCTGTTTAATTGATATGTTAAGTATCAGCACATTTGCGTCATTAATGTTATTTGTGAACACATGGTCATTATGTTAAAAGAAAACATAATCAGGTTGCAGTTGTATTTCTCACAAAAACGTATTTGTGATTGCAGTTTAGTTGTATAGAAATGCAATTTTAAGGAGACTAGGTTATTTAAATATGTATGGGAGCAGCCAGCCTACATTAATATACTGAGCAGTTTCAATCCACTCATTTAACTCACAGCAGTTTCCCAAAATCAATAAATTACTAATAATTAATAAGTCCTAAGACTCTGCTATTTTGTGCAAGCAGGTAATTAGAGCCTGTGTATTGTTAAATTAAATCTACAACCTAGTGTAATATAATACTACAGCCATAATGCTGCTTGAAAAAGTAGACATGAGTAAATCATGAGTACAAGGTACTTTACTATACATGAGTGAGTGCAGGTAAACATTCAGCATTTTAATGAAGAACAACTGATAAAAGCTGAGCCAAAAGTCTGTGGATCTCATTATGGTATAGGATGCATCTTGAAGCTTCTTTCCATATTTTAAAGTAACCTTCTATTAACCAGTGATAGAAGTTTGAGATTTCATCTGCCCTCCACTGCTGCCTAAGGGAGGTTATTCTGCAGAAAATTATTGTCCAAATAAGGGGGAAAAAATGACAGCCAACTCTGATATCAGAGTTGTATTTCCTGGAGAAAGCCCAAGCCACATTATTTTCAGCCTCTTATATATTACATTTTTTCAAACCAATTCCACCTCTTTGCCCCCATGAGCACCCACAGACAGATTCAGCATGGTGTCTTCTCCCTTGTGCCATTGTTCTCTGGTGTGACTCAATTATTACACTGCATTTCCTCCTCTTATTTTACTGTGTCAGCCCCCCGTTCCTGAAGTTTAATCCCGCAGCTCTGTTCCTCTTCTTATCCGGCTTCTTTTTTCTGCCTCACTATTTTCATCTTATCCCTGTACAACTCTTGTTTCCTTTGCATGTTGTCTCACCTCTTTTCAGCAGTAAATTAAAGTGAGGGAAACACAAAAGTGAAAGAAAAATAGTTGGTGATAATAGTGTGCAAGACTCTGAATCATCTCTCATCCGCCTCTTTCTCCCTGTGTTCCCCTCAATCCCTCATTTTACTCCCTTCACCTCTTACTCTCAGTGATCCTTAGCTCTGACCTCCTTTCTCACCCTACAGAGCTCCCAGCGGCTTCCACCTGCTCCATTCTGCCTCCCTCCCATCTCTTTTTATACATCTCCAGACCTACAGCATGTTGGAGGTGGGAGCTGTTCTGATTCCATCTCCCAAATAAATGACTGTGAGGAGATAAAGAGAAGGTGAAAGGCAGAATGATTGTGAGTGTGGAGAGGGGGCTCTTGTTCCTCAGAGATAAGCAGGAACACTGACCCTGCGTGCGTGTGTGTTTGTGTGTGTGTGAGGAAAACAGGAAGCAGAGAGGAAGCTCCTTAGGGCACCTTATCAGCCACCAACACTCAGGCTTCACTGAAGACCACCCCTCACTGCTCCTTCTTGTAATCTGCAATGATAGTCCACTTTCAGTTTTGGGCACTCTGTCAAACAGCCAAAGTAATTATGCACAGAATCAAATCACCATCACTTGCAGTATGAACACCCTGAGGTTAAATGAATGCACACTGCATTAAGACAGGAAAAATGTTTTTTGTGGCAGTGTTCTCCCTGAAAACATGTTATTGAAAAAAACTGTTTGATTTTCGCTCATAAATCCCCTAAAAACAGAGCTGCACTGCACGGGTCAGCAGCCATGTTGAATATTGGATAAATCTACTATGAATGAATAATTGCACTTTACTTCAGAGAATCAGAATTGTTTTTTATAAAAGGAGCTTAACGTGAATAATGGATCTCTATGCTACATCTATTCACCAGATACACTACAGTCTCCCACACACACAACCTCTTTCCAACTCCCTAAAATTCCTCGCTTGCTTTTGCATAATAGTTTGGTAATTAGGACCAGCAGCTGCGATTTCTGACACAACTAGTCAGCATGTCACAGCTGAACAGATCCCTCACACTTCCTTTCACCCATTCACTTTACAGTCTGCTGCTGGCACTCTCTTTCTTCCTCTGCTCCCTCTTACCACAACAAATTGGGATCGGAAGATGAATGCTTAATGTTGTGTTCTTCTCTGTGTTTTCCATCTCAGGCCTATTATGCTCAAGAAGCAGTCCTCCTTTTATCACTGCAGACTGAGTATTTAGTTACATATTGTACATGAGAGGATGTGCGATGTGCAAAAATATGTCATGTGTTTGTGTACAACACCTTACAGAATTTGCAGAGTTTATTGCAGGTTACTTGTGTTTTTAACTAGTGAGCAACAAGGTAACAGGGCAGGAGGGAACAGTTTCTAATACAGTAAGTAAATGTAAATACAGTAAGTGACACTGTCTTTTCCTGTGAACATTTTGTAAAACTTTAACTAGGTTGTATCAAAACAGTTTCTTTACTGTCCATCATTGAGGGTCCACACTTTGAGTGGGAAATGTACAATATGCTCTTTATAGAAAACGTATACTCACAGTATGGTTGGATATCATTTGAATTTTAATGATTCCAAATCCAATTCTGATCTGAATTCTTATCAATTCTGGTCCTGTTAACTGTTAACTGAACATTCAGTGCAGCAGCGTGGCTGCTAACAGCACCACCGATGATGCCACATGGTAGACATGAAACATTACAGAAGGAGATTTCTTACTATACAAGTACTCTACCATTATCATCTGTTATTTTTTTCCAGAAACTTTCTTTCTCCATAGCATTACATTACCTAAATCACAGAGATTTGACAGCTGAGAAAGGATGTAGCCCTTTCACAACAAATGCTGTGACCGCTCTGTGACAGTCTTCAGTTTTCCCTTTATTCAATTTTCCCTTTATTACCAAAGAGTACGGTGAGTTGTGGCAGTCTGTCCCTGGCTCTACTGAAGGTTCCTGTGAGATGCTACTGCTGCTGGCTGATGAGATACTCAGATTCAGAGACTGTGAGACACAAAACACTGTACAATCTTTCAGGCTGAATTCCGTGCTGCCTTAAATGTTTCGTTAGATTTGTTGTGCAACTAGACTTATAACTGTTTAGCTAGTTTTTAGTTTTTGTTCCCAACCCTAACCCACAGTTCCCTTGTCAAAACAAAGCTCCTGTGAAGTTCACAGTTCTCATTCTCTCTCTTCTGTACACTCGGGTCCCAAATGACCCAAGTAAAGTCGCAGTTCCACAGAACCAGGTGGATCTGTGAAGAACTTTAGTCAAAGTCTCCTGTAACCTAGACTCATTGAACAGGAGATATTCACTTCTAACCAATCACAGAATTTCAAGTATTTCTGATTGCTTGGTACATTTTGGAGCCTTCTCATTTATTTTATTGGACATCTTAGGACATCTTCAGAATCTTGTCCAGGGACACTTTGACATGAGACTAGAAGGAGTCAGGTCACGAACCACCGACCCTAAAGTCTAAGGGTAACTATTCTACCAACTGCACCACTGCCGTTCTCATGACCCATTTTTATTTAATGTGTTTACATTATGTGTTATTACTACATAATAATGCAGTACATTAATACACATTTACATTAGTATATGTGTTTTATGTTGTACAGTTATACCAACATACAGAAATCCCTTTCTTAAAGATTTACTAATATTTATACCTGAAGACTGATGCTTATTGCATACAGTATAAAGAAACTCTGTGTCTTTACAAGAGATATAATGATATATAAAACATTAATAAACCATTTATTTACTAAATACTGAGTATAAACCTGCTGTAAGGGATGCCTCCACAGAAGGTGCTACTGTAAGAAAAGCCTAAAGATGAACAGGGTCAGGCTGTTCTTTCAATCTTTTAACTTTCCATGAATTAATTACTTATTCAAGCCTCAACAGGTGACCTTTTCGACTAGTTAGTCTCCAATGAGAAAGATGACAAATTAGGCGATTAATGTTACCGCATTCATAATGGTGGTTCTAAAAGCAAGAAAAAGCAGCGCTCTGCATCAGTTTCTAAAAAAATATCTGTCAGCCGTCTTTGTTTGCCCTAACCTGATATATCTCTGCAGTGTGTTAGCAACATTTCCAGGTTGTAGGTGGTGACATTTATGTGACTTTTCTATTTGAAAACCAACAAACTCTCTGTGGACATAGTAGAGCTCTCTACCACTGCATAACCAGGCCATTTTATTCTATTTTATCCCTTTGCTCAAACACAGAAGGAATAATAAGTAGAATTTATGTCCTCTTAGGTAAATAGCGTAAAATTATACCACATTTTGTGAGGATGGCCATTAAAAGACAATTCTGCAGCTTCTGTTATCCACTTTCAAATAGTAATTGCATTACTACAATATTTGTGCTTTGTGTTATACAAAAGGCAGAAAACCCTTTTATAATCCAGCATTAAAGCTAATTTCACTGCCACAGATATAATGAGAACATATTCAAATGATGTCTTTACAAATTAAAACAGAGTTTCCAGTAATGTAGACTAAAATTTAACAAAATGTTAACCCTATTTTTTAATCTGTAAAAGGTGCTGCTGGATGAATAACTGTGTTTTGTTTTTGGGCTTTATTCTTAAGTGTTAGTAAGTAGGCTGGCAGGACGCACGAGAGAAGAGAGGGAGATATGAGATGCAGCAAAGGTCCCCAGCTGGACTCGAACCCAGAACACTGCAGTTATGGTGCATGTGCTGTACCCATTCAGCTACCAAGGCGCTCCAGTGAAAAACTGTTTTATTTGAATGTGCACCTACAGGTCCTCATTCTCCTCTCAGTTTAGTTCTTCATTAGATAGAGAAAGACCAAGTATCTCCAACAGGCCTGCTGAGGAGTGACCCTAAGAGAGAATGGGGAACGTTAACAATTATCCAACCTCCAAGATAAAAAATTTGATCCATTTACTCTGAAGTATTTGGCAGCCAGCACATCCACTGTGCACTCAGAAACCCTCTAAAAAGAAAGCCTCTCTCCTCCTCATTTTCAGACTGAAAATCTGTCTTCCCGTCGACTGTCAAGAGAGATGTGAATCAGAGACGGGAAGAAGATGAGCTTTTATGAGTTGAACATGTGGGGAAAAGGCGTTTAGATTACTTTTTTAACCTTGGGCACATCGTGTTCATTCACACTTGTCACTACTTTAGTGGGTGTGAAGCAGCACGCAAATATGCTATCAACAAGAGTGTGAGTGGCATAAAATAGAGATTAAAAGCAGCGCGAGTCAACTGGAAGAGATGTACGGCACAAGTGACAAGGGAAACAAGGACAGAGCTGCTATGTTTTTCTAGAGCTCTTAAGTTATTTCATCCAGTGAATTCTCCTAGATTGCTGTTTGCATTGATAGTCATGAATATTTGCTTACATAAAAGATCATTAGCAAACTCCAGTTATTTTAACTGAGTGTGTGTTCAGTTGAAGTTGCAAATGCACCCTGTGCCCTGATTGATTATAGCACAAAAAAAAAACAATCAGGAGACCATCAATGCAGTGTGTGTGTGTGTGTGAGAGCGATAGAGAGAGAAAGAGAACACACATTTATATTTTCAGCAGGAAGAGTGATGGGATTAATAAATGCAGTAATTGGGGTGATCGAGGGTCAGCACTGGATTCTTAATGAGGCTCTTGGTTCTGGTGGACAAGGTGACCTCTCATGAATGACACACGTAAACCAACATGTTTCACTATCAAGATTAACAGATTTGAGACAATATGTGTGAAAACAACATGTAAATAAATACAAACCTCCATTTCCAGTAAGCTGGTACTTATGCAATAAAATGTCAAGTCTGGGATTTGTCAATTCTCTTTTTGAATCTTTATTTATCTGATAAAAGATGTTCAGTGTTTTCAGTGAATGAGAGGGAGTGAGGGTGCAAAAGGGAGCAAGAGAGACATACAGATGCTGTATCATGGTGATAGTCAACCTAGTCCAACAGCTGCATGGCCCCACTAAGTTTCTGTATGATTGTCCTCCACCCCCGTCTCCCCCACAGCTCACTACAGACAGTTCAGTCCCATAGCTCTGCCCGCCTGCCTACCATTCATTAAACACCGAAGCAGCACCAGTGGACTGAATGTCAAAGTTTCAAAAACACAAAAGGTTCAACATAGTTATGCATCTAGCAGCATTAGTTCTGCAGACAACAGACAATAAGCAGAGCAACAGAGTGAGATCAGCTCTTAGTAAGCGTAGTATAACCACCAAGCACATTATAAGCAGTAGACGGAAATTTATTTTGAGGAATAATGTTGTATGACATAATTTTTCACTTCTAATTCTAACAAACTAATCAAAGTCTGTATGATTTAAAAGGCCCCGTAGAGTTTTTATTACAGATAGAGGTGGCGGGAGCTCACAAAATCAATACTATAAAAGTACTTCATTTCAAGTAGCCTACTACTTCAACCACTAAGTTGGAGTACTAAGTTAACTTTGTTAAAAAAGTATCATAGTACTTCACATGTGCTTCATAAATAAGGTTTCTGCAGAAATCTAAAATGTTCAGGGACTGTGAAGTTTAATTCATATACAAGGAGGGAACCACTTCAAAAACATTATGGATAAGAATTTCACACTAAAGCTAGAGACTGTAACTTTTTCCGCGATTTTTAGTGGAAAGATTTTCCAAAACGTATCTTATTCTGGAAAAATGCTGTCAAAGCCTCCTGTGAAGTCAGGCAGATAGCTTTTCCTCTAAAAGTTTAAAAATGAGGCTGGCCATGAATTCTGTACAGAAAGGCCACTGAGTTTTTTTGTGCCCAACCTCAGCACAGAGCCTTATATTGGGATTTTAGAGAATCACAGAGTGCATGCGCTTAACTGGCCTGTTTGCAGTCCAGATTTGTCTGCTACAAACAGTGACAATGGTCTGTTGAGCAGCTGGAGTCTGTCCAGCAAGAAAGGTTAAATATTCAATTTGCAAAACTTCAACAATTAGTATCATTAGTGTGGAGTTTGTATAAATGTAACATTTGCTTTAATAAGAGATGATATAAATATTTTATATTAATGTATGTTAATAACTTAATAAAAATTAAAGTTGAATTTAAATTAAAATTCATTTATTCTGAGAAATAATTTTGACCTCTGTTAAAAATAATTTTAGGAAAAGTTTCATTTATTTTGGCATGATTCTGTCATGATAGCATTCCCATTAACATTATCTGGGAGGATACATGTTGGATTGGTGTTACAGCTGTCTGGGGAAATCTAAAAATAGTTCATACTATCACTTCACTTGTAATGGCCACACAGGTAGTTAACCAGCTGGAGAGCTCATGCTGTTAGCTGTTGTTTATTCCCATCTGTGATTACTTCATTATGGGATTAGATTTGTCAGGTAATAAAAACACAAAGAAATGGGAAATGGCAAACCAGTCAACATCAACTGCAATCCCAAATTACTATGATCCAAAAGTATACCAAACAGTTACAAGGGTTTAGTGCAAAGAAATGTGCTTCGAAAGTCATAGCTTGTATTGCCTGGCTTTTGGCTTGTGAAACCAGAACCTTAAACAGTACAGAGAAAAGTATGATGCATGCATGATGGGGACTGACTTGTAAAGAGACAGTTGTAAGCCAGCCTGTTAGCCAAACAAAACAAAATAAAACACGATTACAGATTTCTTTGTCCTCATGGAGAAGAAATTGCTGACTCTGTAACGTCCTACTTCGCAAGAGGCACTGTGCCCGTGTACACAATTAGGACAATTTTGTTAAATGATCTGAACCCTGTATCAACTATTAGTATATCAACTATTAGTATGTCTGAGTTGAGAAATTCACAATTCAAAATGATCAGTTATCTGCTGATTGTGCCTGATAACCAAGCAAGTTGACTCATGATACCATTGTATTATTTAGTCTAAACCACAATATTGTCCACAGTAATTGTAATGTGCCTTTTTCACCAAATGGAGCGACTGACTAATTAACCTGACCTGCATGTTTGTGGTCTGTGGGAGAAAACCAGAGTACCTGGAGGAAACCCACACTAGCATGACAAGAACATGCAAACTCCACTCAGAAAGTGCCCAGTCTGCTGCTTGGTTCAAACCCATCAGAATCTGCAGATTAAAATCAGAAGTTATGAATTCAGTGGGAGCTCAGCAGTAATAATGCAAGAGCTCTGTGAGATGTTTCTGCTTTGAAATTTAGAGGGTCATCAAGGGCTTTGGCCACTTAAGACGTGTTATTCTTTTTTGTCTGTTGGCTAGAATTCATATTGAGGCAGCGTATCTGAGGCACCACATGCAACTGTATAGTAGCTTCCATTCTAAGTCAATATTAGAGTGCGTGCTTGCTCACTGTCTTCTTTTCTCTCTCACTGCCCTATCACATACTGACACACATCGTTACCTGGACATCTCCCTACTCCCTGCCATTTTTATAGTCTTAGTCCCTCCTCTCCTGCAATATCAAAATGGAAATGATGGACAGGCAATCTATATGCAAATAGTATACAAGTGTACCAACACACTTGTGTTCATGCAACATGGACATCCCTGGTCTTAATTTGTGGCTACCCTGCACAGCAACATATTCTCTACAGAAATAGTCTTGCTGCTGTTTGGCTTTGATGCATCAACTTTAAGGGGTTTTTTTTCTGCCTGACACTGGTGCAAACAACACAGCACAGTACATGGCAATTACTGGTGTTCTGGGTCAGCAGTGAGTGACTCAAACAATAGTCTCTATATATAGAATCAACTATTATTCAAAAGCACTGATTGCTGTTAGAACTTTGTCTATGACTATGGCATTGTCTAGGGAGTAACCATAAGAAATGCACTTAGTCCAGTGCATGAAATCTGACCGTATCATCATAAGATTGGATAAATAAATTGAGATGTATAGCTTGATAAATAAAGGAACTGATTAATAGCTACAAACAATCCAGCGGCACAGAATGTTTGCACAAATGTCAAACATGATGTCATGTCATGTAGATATAAATTCACTTGCTATTTTAGTTGCAATAAACATATTGCACATAATTTATTCTTGACATCAGGAGTTATTATCCCTTTGTTATGATCAGACTTTCACAATGCATCTTATAAAGTGGTAAAGACATGAAAATAATGATGATGAATTTTAGTTAAACACGGTGGTTCAGAGAAAAGAATACGCAAATATTGAATCTGTCAAAACAGAAGCTAAACTTTATCTTGGGGGCCCTACAGTGTTTCTGCTGTGAAAACATAATAAACAGTTCTTCCTACTTAAATAACCCGTTCTCTCCCCATGACACTGTTCAAAGAGGACTTCATTACATTCATCGCCAAATAACGCTTATTGCTTTTGAGAGAAAGAAAAGCAGAAATTAGGGGAGACAGAGCATGAGGAAGATTACGAGAGGATTAGGCAGTGTGGTAGGTTGTGGAAAAGAAGGAAATAGCAAGAGAGACAGAGTTAGTCAGCTCATTATTGACACATCTACTTTGCTTCTGTGGGTAGGGTACACACTGTTCCATGCCAAGCTGTTGTTTTCCCCTCTGAGACCCGCTGTGCTGCCTGCAACCTAGTTTGCCTTCTTAACACACTGCTTTAAAAGGTCAGAGCAGACTCCACAGTACAACTTCCTAAAGCTGGACCAAGACTGCTGATAAGTATGAAGATGTTGCTACAGGTCCCAGGTGAGTTTCTGGCATTATTGAACCGTAAAGCTCAGATGGAGAGCATAGCGAGATCAAACAGAGTAAGTGCAATGAAGGCCAAGTGGGGCGGCTGCAACTTCAGACTCAGGGTGAGGCTTGTGACCTGAAAGGTGCCGCTTAAAATCCCCAACCAATAAAGACGTTTGACATGGTGTGTGGAAAGTCAGGTTGCAATTGTGGTCCCATTTCACCTCTTCACATCCAGTCTTCCCCATTTCCCCACTTATAGGGTTGTTAAATCATCTTAATCCACAGTATCAAATGAAATATATGTTTTTGTGGGCTTGTTCCTAGCCTGGTTCCACACCTCTGAATTGCTGTCCCCACTTCCAGTGTTTTTAGCATTTAGTCTTTTTGCACTCACTGTTTGGAAAAACAAGCAATAAATCAGAGCTTGGTACAGTAGACAGAATTCTGAATTGAGTTTTTGATATACAACACGCAGAGGTACCACATTCTGTATATATGTACAGTACATAAAAAATGTTGACAGAAAAAAGCCAATAGTAAAATAGCCAAAAATAAAATGTCCCCACATTTTAGAAACAGTCAACTATTTAAAGGCCCACTTCGTGTTTCCGGCAAAAGGTGGCACAAAACCAAATGCATATGTGAT
Source organism: Sandelia bainsii (assembly GCA_032362345.1). NCBI lineage: Eukaryota > Metazoa > Chordata > Actinopteri > Anabantiformes > Anabantidae > Sandelia > Sandelia bainsii. The sequence continues at coordinate 7,585,080 of JAUMHL010000017.1, forward strand.
GCTGTAACAACACAGATGAGAGCAGGGCTACCTGAGTATGAACACACTGACTGTTGCAGGTGAGTGTATCCTTCAGGTGCTCCAGCATTACAAATGTGGGCCTTCATCACATAGTGTAACTTACTCGGGAGTCACACTGAAAGCGCTACCTGTGGTCAGTATGGAGGTCTGTCAGCAGGACAAGGCTAAATGACAACAGAGATTTACTGAACAAACAACACATACATGTAGGCTGTACAGGAAGAAATCAGGGATGTTTTTATGTCTGATTTTCATAGTGACGCAGGGAGCCTGATCAATCATTACAGATATTACAATCATTACAGAAAGCAACAGCTTTCAGATTTAAATTCTTCTCAGATTATGCTTCACAAGAAAAATATAGACTTGAATAAAAAAAAAAAACATTACGGGGATGACACACATGTCGGAATCATTAATTAAATTGTGTATTAAATAAAGTGGGATTTTATCTGCTCCATGAGATGTGCCAGTGATGGCAGTGAAAAAACACGTATAAAAACACTTTCTGTGGGAACTGGCCTTTAAAGCAGCATATTTTTCACTTCAATTTTTCACTTAACATGAAATTCCTTTGGTTTTCAAAAGTTAACTGCTGCTCGCATCCACTACCATGTCCACAGAAAATGACAGGGTGGTTATGTCACTTATTACAGACTAGCTGGGGCAAAACATCCTAACCCCTACCTGACTCTTACAAATTAGCTAACACAAATATTAGAGCCTGAATAACTAAAGTGAAGCAAATTTCAATCAGGCTAGTTTGTGGCAACCCAAGACTCTGTGTTTTTTGGCTGCCACCATTGCATCATATTAAAATACTCAACATGCCTAGTATATTATTAATTAACCTAAACTTTTGTCATGTTTTGAAGCCTTTGAAACTGTGTGATCTCTGATACAATTTAAAATAAAGTAATGTGGGTTTGAACAATATTTGACTGCACAGCATGAATTTAATGACTGGTCCCCTGACAGGTTGTTATGGGGTTAACTCAGCACACAAAAAGGTAGGAAAACACTGGATAGTGTCAGTGTGCTGAGTGTGTTCAATGTGATAACGCTCATACAAATGTAAAGAAGTCCTCTGAAACTGAAAACTGAAAAACTGAAACTGACTTGTAGATGTAAATGAGGCTTCAGTTTTATTGTTTTTATATGATGACTGAATTTGGCAGAAAAGAATCAGACAGCAATTTAGATTTCATTGGCAATCACAGAGTGAAATTTATTTATAACCATGCATATGGTCACTGTTGTTTCCATAGCAACAGGTCATTCTGCCAGAAGAAAGAAGGCATAAAAAGTGGTTACACATCTGACAAACTTAATTTCCTTGTATTTTTCTTTTTTTTAATGTCTTTTCAGTCTCTGTAAACAATAATCTCTACTCTCTCTGCATCTATCTAAAATAACACACGTCTGTGGTGAGTGTCTTCTGCTTGATCTTATCTCAAACAGCTCATCTTGAGCCCCGTTTGCCTTCAGATCAGACTTTGCTGATGCTTTGTTCTTCTTGCATCGCTTGCCTCACTGCTGACTGGATAATCAAAACTCTTCTGGTCTTTCCTGGCTTTTGGGTAGAGAGAAAGTTGCATTGTAACACCACTGTCAGTAATGAGGACCTTGTCTTTGTTCTCACTTGTGTCCTATGTTTAAAGTAAACCAGCCAAGGTCATTTCCTTTGACTATCTCTGTCCTCCTAATGAGCAGAGTAGACACCAAACATCCACTGCTTGCTTTGCTCTCAAATTGGTCCCAACAATCAACAGGCGCAGACTGCATGGGGCATAAAATCCCACACAGCCGAGATGTGAACACAGTGAAATCGCTGATGCACTACTAATATTAGTAGTAGTATCTTTCTGGTAGAACTACAGTCCTCTGCTACTATACTCTACTCAGCTGCTACACTCTATCTTCATCCTGAACGCATCAAATTATGTCTTTTGACATGACCTAACTGAAGCAAACTTTCACATCCAAACAGATTGACAGTAGCTTAATTTTAGAACAAAAGGCCCACCCATTTACCCTAACGTTCAATAAGCCCCAAGGGGAAAACATCCTCTGCTACTTGCACATCTTAAAGAAAGCATAACTTTGTCATACAGTACCTAACACCATTGCTTAGTCTCTTCTATACACCCCTGAATCTGGAGAGATTGTCCACATCTAATGCCAATGCCAATGTCCAGAAATAAATGGATTACTATAAGAAGTACTGTGTGTTACTGTTGCAAGGTTGTGACCCTTTTGTGGAGTCAATTTGTGGAGCCAGTAATTGTTTAACAGCAACCAACAAAATGAAGTATATCTCTTATTTTTCGCATTGAGTAATTATTATACAGCCTAAATTCTAGTGAGAATTTACTTACAAATATTCTAAAAACACACAGCAACATCACAGCGGTGTATCAGTGCCAGAAGCAAACTGCTGTAAATATATTTACTGTTTACTGTCAAAGAGGGAGTTTTGTATTTATCTACACACAAATAGGTTTGTTTATGTGCCATAGAGGAGGACTTAGAGTGAAGCTCAAATGTTTGCAATTTCTGACTTAATCTGTGTTAATAAAGCTTTGTTGACGTGATGTGTTACACAGTTAGCCAAAGACGCTGTGTGTATATGTGACAATGAATAATATATAAATATATAATTTTCTATAATAAGGTAGGTTGTTCACATGTCAATGAAACTGTGGGCATAGTTGTAAATGTGAAAATGCAATTTATAAATTATACTGTAAATAATGACATGAATCTCCTATGAATTTTTGAAGACATGCAAATAGCTACAACATCAGAATAATAATTTGCATAATATTAATGTGTAGAATTAATGTGTAGAAAATACTCACAAACTACAGTGTTTGTTGCCACAGAGTAAAAAAAAAAACCTGTACACAGCCTGAATGAAAGCTAGTAAATGGAGCTTTGCAATAAGGCAGCAATAAGGAAGATGGCTTCCCTCTCACTCTCTCTTGGGAATTCCTGGTAAATCTACCACATCATGTCTTCTTTCCCACGCTGTCAAATTCTTTCATTCACTTCTGTTGTCACAGCATTGGACTTGACGTCCCCCAAACCAATCACTGTGCTGTAACCGTTCTTTATTTATCACTCTGCGTCATTCTGCCTATCAGACATACAATTGCACAACTCAACTCATCCCCATCACCACTTAATTCTGAAGGGTGATGCAGGCATCCTTCCTTTCCCTCTTTCCCTCTCTGTCTTATTCCACCACCACCAGTGTCTAGACCCTGGGGGATTTTTTCTATCTATAATGTTCATTGCCTACATGTTTTAAAGCTGCACTCCTCAACATGTCTGATCACCAAAGTCTTTTGGTGTGGTCACTTTATAAATGCTCTTGCACACTCTATTGATCTCTCCTTATAGAAATATATTATAAGTAGCTGCTGCATAAACTGTCAGTATACTGGTTGTACAAAACTGCAAGATTTAAAAAAAAATCTTGAATCTTGAATATCGACTTGTACTGGAATCACTGAAACATATGTCCTCTCTCAGTTTTAGTTCATGTGGTTTATATCTCATAAATGGCCCACGCAACAATTCTTACACCAAGCCAAGTACTGAACAGGGAGTCAGAGCAGAGCATCATCAAAGATATTTTGAATGTAGCAAATGTAGCATTTGCATTCTTGCTCATAGCATAATTTAAGATATAATCTTATTTTGATGAGCTGACTACTATTTCTGTTCACTGTAATGTCAAGAGTTGTTGTTTTGTTATTGCAGTAAACAACTCTAATAATGAGCTTGACACATTTTTAGCATGTATTCCAACTGTTCTTTTTTTGCAAACTCACCCATTAGTCACAATCACTTACTCACATCAAATCTTGTGTGCTTTCAAAATCCTGTGTGCTGTTGACTGTCAACACAAAAAGGCTAATGAGGCTTGCAGGAGCAGAGTTCGCTGTTTTTATTTTTCTATTTTCAACATTTGTAACATTTGAATTTGCACTCTTGTAAACTTGTGCATTGAAGCATAGGATATTAATCTACAGGTATAAATGAGCTCACATGTAAACTCACCCAACAATGGGGCAGCATGGTGGTGTGGTGATCAGCGCTTGGGTTCAAATCTACCAGCTGGGCTTTTTGTGTAGAGTTCCATAGACATGCAGTTAGGTTAACTGGTGACTCTAAATTGCCCATAGGTGTGAATGCGAGTGTGAATGGTTGTCTGTCTCTGTATGTCAGGCCTGCAATAGACTGGGACCTGCCCAGGTAGGGTAGGTATCCTGCCTCTCACAAGCCTGCAATCCTAAACAGAAAAAGTGGTTAAGATAATGGATGAATATAAAATAGTGGTAGGCATGCATGTGTATGTGTGTAATAAATAACTTATGTTAGAAGTCCAAATGGTAACCAGACTCTAACTCAAAAAGTCTCTAAAAGGGAAACACTATGGGAGATAAAGTGGTACAAGAGTAGAAAATGGCTTCAGTTCTAACACTGACCCGATTAAAGAGAAATAACAGTAATTCCACCCATTCATATCCTCTATAGAAAGCGTTGGATGCTGAAAACATCCTGCCATATAAGAGCGTCAGCCCTTTTATCTGTTGTAGAAGAAAATATCACAAAAGTGGGCTTTAATGTTTAATTGCAACACTTTCGTCAAAATCAAACCTCTGCTGGCAGAAAAATATCAATCTACGAAAAAGTCTGCGCTGTTTGACAAAGACCTTACTGTATCGGGTATAATGTAGCAGCTGGAATTCAGTCTCCCACCTCCATTTTCATTTACTTTCCATTTCAGAATTTTGCTGTTGGAGTTATGTAAAGACAAAGCTTTCAGGTAGGCTAAAGTTAAGGTTTATTTTTCATATACATGCAGTTGATGTATTTGGCCATTTATCTCTCACTCTCGCCTTCAACTAGTCAGTCTCTGTTCTTTCTCTCACCTTTACCTTCTACCTCAAGCAATACCAATTATGGGAAAAAGAAAGGAGGGCAGAAGAATGGGAGAAACATTTCAGAAATGTGATGTTGTACCATTAATACTGGAGAAGCAATACAGGGTTCTGCACTGCAGTGAGAAGAATATCTCTATTGAGAAATGTGTGTGTGTGTGTGTGTGTGTGTGTGTGTTACTTGTTGCAAACTAATGATTCTAGATCCAGACTGACAGGCAGACAAGCCACCAGAAGGTAAAGAGTGCTTTGATTCTCCTTAATCTGTTGCTTCCTTCAGCTTGGCTATTTATACTTGGACAAATTGATTATTAGAAATAGGCTGGAGAACTGCTACACTTCCTCAATGCAGATATTCCATCTGTCTCTTAGCATCTCAGTCCTGCTGGAAGCCTCTCCTCTCTGTGTTGCTGTGAATTAAAATTGCCAGAAAGGAAGCAGTTTGTAATCTATAGATCTTACACAAACTGTGCCAGGTTACAATTGATCTCACAGTGGAGGTTAGAAGTAATATTGGGAAGAGCAATTATGTCCTACAGATGTGTATGTAGATACACACAATGCAAACATTTCTCCTTTCACAGATGGAAAACTCAGACGAAATTAATGTATCTCAAGAATCTCCCATGACTCTATATCATCTGGGTATAAAGTCAGATTTTCTTTTCAGTATATTTATTACAATATATAACTATTTGATATCCGATATTGAACTTTGCCAACAGATTGACTGTAACACCGACATGAGGATCAATTTCCTGCAACAACAGTGCAGTAACAGTGTGTAATCACATGTTGTTATAATATATGAATTATGCAAACCATGTGTGCTTCACAGAGGCTTCACCCTCGAACAACCTTTACAGGCGCTATGGGCTTGAATGCTTATCACTTGTAGGAGGGCTCCATCTGTGTTCATAGAACAGTTATAAGACCTCGTCACATCAGATAGCAGCACTGTGAGATTCATCCATGCGTCTTCATGAAATACTGATATCAGGGTCTAGATGTGTGGCGACATCGGTCTTACTTGCAGGACAAGCTGCTAACATACTAGTCAGCTGGTGCCAGTTCCAGCTAGTCGCAGTTTAGCTTTTATCTGTACTCCTTATTTTCAGGACTGTAAAACTGTGTAGTGGGAGGACTTCTAGGCTGGATCCGACACATGAAGTCTGTGACACGGTGACCGCTGTTAGAACACTCAGTGTATTTTTTAGCATCTCACCTTGTGTATATGTGGACCGTCATCAGTTAGTGTTTGGCCCCCCACAGTCTCAAAATAACAGAAATTTGCCCATGCGTTGGAGTTTAGAACTGCAAAGGTGTTCACGGTGGAGATGGAGACATGTTTCTTACAAACATTAATGTGAACCATCAATGTAGAAAGATCGGACCTGACAAAAAAAACTTAAGTTGAACATTAAAGCCTGTAATGTCAATGCAGTCTTAGAACTAGCAGCTTCATAACTGTTGCTAAAAATCAAGCAGATTTACTTTGCATGATACTTTGCAAAACAAATTTTAAGGCAATTCCATTGTATGTTGGTGTGTGAGACAGATTTTTGTTAATGTTTAAACATCATACAGTAGCTTTCTGTTTATATAAATGGGATCTAGCTTGATATTTAGTAGCCAGATGTCTAGTAAGCTGCCAAAGTTCAGTCAATTGCTCTTTTTGATGTTCTACCTAAATTTGCTACAAAGCATGTCACTTTATCTGAAGTACCACAATGACCCACAAAGAGTAATAGTATGTGAGTGTATACACTGTATCTCATATTGTTCATCTCCACTGGTATTTGTTAGTCTGAAGGAACAATTTTGCATACTATAAATCACAATTCAACATTTTATGGATTAAAAATTATCTGGTGCAATGAAAGTTTATGAACTTGTTCCTGCATTTAATCCCCTGCTCATTGTTCTGCTTGATTGATAACCCACCCCATGCCCTTTCTAGCCCAACCCCATAAATCACAAAAGTTTAGAGAAGGTATCAGATTTCAGTGTACCCATTGTGGTGTGTGAACTGCCTCTAAATACTCTGCACCACATTCCCACAAACAGAGATCTTTCTCCTTCTGTCTGGCTGACTGTGCTGTGGGCTGAATGGCTGATGTATCAGCGTTTCACCTTTGATGACAGCAAGGCAGCTAGAGGCAGCCGAAGCCGGCAGAGCCTGAGGTTAAAGGAGGGGAGCTCCCACACAAAGATTAACTTTCCTCGGGGGGCGCCACAAATGTTTGCCTCACAAATTAAGAATTCATTTAAAGTGCTGGTGCAAAAACTCTCAGAACCAATTACCACTGCTGTCTGAGATACAGTCTCTGGAGGCTCGGAAAGGAAGAGGAGGGGGCCGTAGGCTCTATGATTTTCTATTTTTAAATTCTTAATGTGTCCCCTAAGACAGGTATTTCTGAAGAGCCTTGGTAGATATAGATACAAAAATCTCTCTCTTCCTCAGCCTCTGTTTTCTTTTCTTTTTTCTCCTATTTTGTCCTCTCTGTTTCTCCCTTGCCACCACCCCTGTAGCTATCTTACTGAATAATCATGTCAGTTTGAATAGTTCTCTCATATATATCTCCCATGTCTACTAAGGTGTATTGCATTTACATCACATTTTGGCATTTGTCGGGTGCTTAATGCAACTTAAACTGAACTGGCTATTTGAGGAGAACAAATCTTTGTCAAACTCTGCAGAGTCTGTCCATCCATAAATCTTTCCCATTGCTAAGAAAAGCTACATTTAATATGTTAATTTCAGTTTTATCTTGGGTTTTATTTATCGTAATCCTGCCTCTTTTTCAAAACACACCTTCTTACATGATATCAGCTGGATAATGTATGTATGTATAAATGATGATATCTAATTATGCAAAAAATTTTAGGGTCCTGAAAGCTGCATTTTGACCCATACATTTAATTTAAGTGAGGTTATGAAATGAAACTTCATTATGTCCCTGTACAGGGAAATGAAGAAAAGACAATAAAAGGGCCAATGGGCAAAAATCATGTCATAAATAAAATCCAAAAATTGTAATTATTGGTGAAGAGGTTTGGTTATTTTTCATGGCCTGATCTTTTCAACCTCCACAGACATTTTGAACAATACATTTAAAGGGTATCATTTTCTGCAATAAATAGCAGTGTAGTCCCATTTGAGTGCCTCCATCTTCACATTCAAACCCCCACCTACCGAGTCAGGATCTTCTTCCCCTGTGATGGTACACAATAGTGTACATTGTACTAAATCCTTCTTCTGTACTGTCTCGGCAGCATGGAGCCTGCACGGCTAACACCTCCCCACATTGTACCCACAGAGCTGTCAGCAGCAGCAGCCGTGGAGGGAATAAAAGATGAAAATGATTCATGTGATGTTCTGTGGCATTCCTCAGTAAATCAGCCAGATCAAGTAAACAAATTTATGTTTCTTACAGAACACAAAATAGTGTGGGGAGAATATGAGTGAAGGGTTTTATTTTGTCCTCTGTGTCCTTCAGGAGTGTGAAAGGGGCTCATTTGTGATTCTTCTGTTACTCTTGTGGATGCCGTGTGTCTGTGTACTGATATTCACAACGTGTGTATCACATCATCTTCTGTGACGCAAAGGACCCCGGAGAGTGGGCTTGTCACCATCAAACGGGCGTCAAAATTAAATCTACTGTATATGACCTGCCTCAACATTCAACCTCGGAGCAGAAAGAAAGGAAATACCATTTAGTCCTATATTTCCATTTAAGGCTCTCACAGTCTCATACTGACAGTGAAGTAGTACTGACGTGGTGATATTCACTGCCCCCAGCTGACAATGTCTTGAACTACATCATATTTGACTGTGCAATACAGTTCATGTTTGGACAAAGACAGTGTGTGTGTTGTGACATCAGTGTTGACACCTGAAAGAAAGAGTTTTACATTACTGCAAGGAAGTGATAAATAAAATTATTCCATTATTAGGAATTTTTGTGTACTGAAAAATGATTTATAAATAATTCACTCACTCAGGCCGCTACACACTGGAACTTACATATGATTTACATAATTGCAAAACATGCAGTGTTTACCAACATGCAATTCCTCGTTAACTGTGACATGACATGTAAACCATACATTTTTTTATACCCTGTAGCAAGAGTGTGTGTGTGTATTTGTGTGTTAGGATGCAGGGCGGAGAAAGGGAGAGAGGTCGTAATTAGCAGTTACAGTAATTAGACTAAAGGTCGATGTTAACAAGACGGAGTATCTAATTTCTCACTAGATGTGAATCTGCACACAGATTCAGGCAGGCTGTGAGAACAAAAACACATGGGTGCACACACACACATACAGATACACCATTACTCATACATATGCAAAAAAGTGTGCTGACATTTCCATTGTAGAGGTCAGGTGAACTCGCTCTTGAGATTTTGCACCCAGCGCTTAAACCTCTTTTTTTCTTCTCTTCAGCCACCGAATCTCATCATTGCTGATAGTCAATTAACACAAGCAAGAATTAGTAACCTTTTCCATTTCTACCTCTAAACCACTAACGACCCCAGTGTGCTCTGCTACTTATCTTTATCCTTGCTGTCGAGAGACACAAGTGAGTTTATTTCTACGCCTGGAGCTGGAGTTAATGCAGCAGCACTCATGAGGAGCAAGATGAATATAGTTGTGGTGCTGTTTATTGTCATAAAGGGCACTGCCACCTACCAGGGGCTTTTGTGAAGATTATATCTAGAGGTGAACCACTCACCCATGAGGACGTAGTGCAAGCCAGCCTGATGATATTTTATCTCTCTCATTGTTTATGTAGATGGTGTCAACCTTAATGTAGTAACCCCTGAATCTTATGTTTCAACAGTGTCTCAAAGCACAGTGGGCTACACTCTGCGCTATGCGAAGAAGGTAAAAATCAGAAAGGAACTTTAAAAACATAATGAAGAGAACTGTTTTCTGTGCCTGTGTGTTGCTTTTGCAGATGTTTAGAAAAGGCTTTTGAGACACAGGTTTTCAAAGACTCCATGACATGAATGACACTCCACCTTTGCTGCAGCTTTGTAGAAAGTGGAAAAAGTAGTAAAACACAGTCTCTACGTGCTTTGACATTCAAGCACAGACAAAAGCAAGAGACACACACAGACAGGGAAAATAGAGGGACAAAAGCCTGTAGTCAAAATCTATCACTTCCTCATTTAACATTTGATTAGAGTATATAGTGGTCTGTATCGAAATTTCATTAGTAGCAAAGTCAGTGTAGCGCCACCTCAGTTACGTTAATGACTTGGCTGTGCTGAAGCCTTGCAGTCGCACACCACAGACTGGAAATCAGAGCTAGAAGCTACCCTAGGTCTCAAGATGAAGGTGTCATCCTCCTCTTGTTTATCTCACAGAGAAAGCTACACTAAAGTGAGTATTGGCCAACTAGCATGCATTCTGGTAGGTTATTACTTTGACTTTGGTCTAAACATGTTGTTCAAACATGGAATCGTAGAACTGTAAACACAATATTTACATACAGGTATTGTCACCTTTTATGTTACCTAACAGTTTCCCTTCACCACATCCAGCAAAAGCAGAGCTACATTTGCATAATTTAAGTTTCTGGCCACACTGGTGAATAAGCCTAATATTCAGACTCATTTTAGCTACGTTTCAGTCTCTGTTAATACACACGAAAAATATCTGGCATTATTCACTCTGTAAAGTAATTGTACATCAGCACTGCAGGTGTAGTGTCCAACTTCCACTATAAAATGCTTTGAATTATTTCATTTTGAGATTGTTAGAAAAAGTTGTAGAAACTGTACTTTTCTGGTAATTACAGTATATAGTATAGACTCTCTTTTTAGACAGAAACTTTTACTGAAAATAACTTCTACAATATAAAACAACATTGTCAACAACATCTAGAGTCAAGAGGTTTGGCAAAAAATACATAATTTTTAACTTTATCTAAAACGTACCAAGTGTGAAAAAACCTGTAATTGCCAAATAAAATAATATAAATAATAAAATAACAATACAACACTGTAGATTATCTGGGCAGCACCTCAATAGTAATAATGTTTCTCTAAATGACAACAGGATCTCTTTAGGCATCTGTGAATAATAAGATGCAATATGAATGAGACAAAAATGAAGATATCTGGATTTGCACAGATGTGGATGAAATAAATAGATCGCATGAGGAGAGGATAAAAAGTAGGAGGTGGTATGACCTTTACTCTCAGTACCTACAGGGCAGGGATATTACCCAGCAGGCCACACTGAGTGGGTTGATCTAGGTGCACAGCTCAGTGCCGATCAATACCAGCCTTAATATAGTCCATACTAAACATTGGATTTTTAATGAGATACCGGTGGCGGTTTTTCACCTCACTTTTCTAGTTAAAGTGCCTGTCATGTTTCATTTCACTGCCATTTCAACCTTGGGCACCTCTGAACCCCAAAGGAAAGCTGGAAATACTGAAGTTAACATCTCTGTCCTTGTGTCTAAGGCCATTATCATTCCTTTATGCAACAGTGCTAAATAAAAAACACTCCCTGAAGTGCATTGTGTGAATATGTGTAAGCATCCCTATAAGGGAAAAGATCTTTGTAGGATGAATTTTTTTAAAGATACATGACCTTCTACTGGTTTTATAATCTACCTGAAAAACTATGATTCATACACTATAAAAGCTCTGCTCTTTGTTAACAAAATTTTTTTCCGTTGCTCTGGAAGATGTCCAGCACGCATAGTTTGACAAGGTGGCAATCATCTAACAACAGCTCCCCCATGTGGTGAAAAGCTTCTCCACTCCTGCTCCTGCTCTATGCTCTACTCTGTATTTGTACTAATTTGTATTCCACTGGATGGAGTTTTACCTCTTTCTCGTATGTTAAAAGTTCCACCTGAAACAAAAGCAGGATACAAGCGTGGCTTACTGTCAGTCTTTGAAGTCGGATCACTTTCACAAAATGTCAACATTTGTCCAGACCACTGAAGATTATTCAACCCAAAATGTCACATTTGCATTCTTTTGGAGAGCCAATTCCCCCGTAGCTCTCTGCTAAGATACATCCTTTTACCTGCAGGCTAGACATTTGAAGAGATAAGACCTCTTGTCACAGCAAACCTAAGTTAATAAATCATCAAGAGAATTCTACAATAAAGTAATTTAGCACTTAACTGCATCAAAAGTGAACATATTCTGATGTCACTACAAATAAAGGTGTTCTTCTCTTTATTTCTGTCATCACAAAAAGTCTTCATACAATAACAATTGATAAGCTACAAAACCTTCTCCAACCATTGCTTGGGCTCTCAGGAATCACAGTTCATATTTCCTGGATAAACCTTAAAAGAAGGAGTCTTTGAGAAGAACGTAGGGTCTGGGACTTACCTCATTCTTCCTGGTAGCTCCTGCCCTCCTGGCATGACCTGGATAAGGTTTGATCACACTGCCCTGCCTTGGGAAAGAGGAAGTCATTAACAGTCCCGTGAGAAGGACACATTCAAATAGGAAACCATAAAGAATAAACACAGTGTAAGTGCACCATCGCGTTCCCATGACCCAAAATGACTGGATGTGTATGACTGTGTGTTTGGGCGTGTGTTCAGTGTCAGCCAGATAACTGGGAGCGTTGTGTTTTGATCCAGCCAACTCCCTCCGTAAGTTTAGACTATATGGTAACTCCCAAAGAAATAACCATGCACAGTTTTGGACTTTAAGATACTAAATGAAAGTAATCAGAACAAGGTCAAAGCAAAATGTTTCTAATATTTGGTCATTTAACATCAAAGACACAAAGCTAGCTCAACTGGATTTGCTGTTGCATAAAAAGATTCCAAAATATAAATAAACCAGACATGTTTTAAGAGTAATTTAATTTAACTCTGAGAAATTGTAATAAGCAGAGACTCAGAAATAAGCAATTGACTACTTTAAATAATATAATATGCAGAATATGATCTTGTGAAGGCTGTTCGCAAGCATTTTCTAAGTAAATCAAAGCAATGTTCCTTTTTCTTGCCTTAGTCTGTCATTTTTAGGTTTATGTTTTATCAAACCTGTTCTCAGTTCCAGCTGGGACATCACTCTCTGCTTCTGAGTTAACCACTGTCCACTGAGAGGCAGTAGTGTTCCAGTGTGAAACACACCGCCCATACAGTACGCCCATAAGTGTAGCCTTTGCCTGCTGTCAAGCATATCATAAACACATTCAATATTTCTTGATATACTGTTGGCAAAACAATCTCTATATGACCTAAATAAAATACATCATACTAAGACTGTATAGCAGCGCTGATATATCCCAGTAAAATCCCAGACATATATTCACAGAACATAAAATTAACATTTTTATCAAAAGAAAAACACACACTTCATCCAAATCTTACACTTGTGATTTGATTTACAGCTATACTCTGAAACAATAACAGCTTGCTATTCATTATTTCATAAAGATTTACTATGTGAACAATTTTAGCTTTAAGAGTTCAAGTGCAGTCATTTTGCTTGGTGATGAGCCAGGGCACTTACCCGAAGGTTGCCAACACCATCACCCTGCTCTCTCTGCTCTTGAATGGGCAATCAGAGAGAGCTTTGCAATAAACACAGGTCATATCCTCAGCCAGGCAACCTGAGTATTGTATATATTATTCATACAAAAGTAAATGTGTGGCTTAATAAAGGTGGGGGATGTTGACCCGAGGGGTTGGGGGTTGTTCAAGGAGCCTTTGATTTTGACGACTGATGTCGAGAGCAAGAAAGACAACAATGGGTTTGCATTTTACAATACAAACAATAGAGAAATACAACTATTCCATGCTGTATAAAAGCAAATCTAAGAAAAATAAATGAATTTATCAAAATATATTCATATAATGTTTTAGAATAAGGAAATGTGAATGTGAAAAAGCTACGTTTTGGTTGATTAATAAACGGTGTAGGAGGAATGCACTTTTTACAATAGCTTTTTTGATTTTGACGTCCAAATAAAACAGAGGCACAGACAGATTGATAGAGGGTTTATGGGCTCAGTGGTGGCTATAATAGCATGGTTATCTTTATAGGCCTGATGTTCATGCATGTTTGTATGTGTGCGCGCATGTACCAATTTCTGACCGCCTACTTGTGCGTCAAAGCTTCTTTATATATATATGAGTGTGTGCATTCATGTATTGTGTATATATATATATCAAGAGGGGTGGGGGTTGTCACTGAAAGCATGGTGCAGATTAAAAAGGGGGAGCCTGCAAAGGAGTAATGACAAGAAAGAGAGCAGAGGGTTCCCAAGGCAACCTGCTGCTCCTTGGCCCTTGCAAGCGGGCATGGGGGGCCCTCTCTCATCATGTGTTGTGCCTGAGCACCTGCACACTGTTTGCACAGGCAACACTGATTATTTTGATGATCTCTTGTCTTGTTAGAAGGCCTTATCCACTGATCTAACATATCCCTTTAGATGTCATCCATTTATTCAGCTGGAAATGTGTTGAGAAAGTGCCATATACGCAGAGACAAAAAAGACCCAGCCCAGGAGTAAAACAACAATCAGAGCAGACCTTGAATCCACACAGAGACTGACGGTTGTAACATGCTTGGCATAGCCTTAAGCGATGGCTCCCCACTGACATGTTACAGCCTAATTTCTACACTCTCATCAAAGTAGGGAATCTCAGCGGGAATCTTGCTGGATGGATTTAAGTCGATGACATGCTGGAGCGTACAAAAGCATTAACAGCATCCGTTCATAGTTTGAAACGAGGGCAGAACTCTAACTCTTTGAGATGAGGCTGCTGTGGCCCTATGTGTTTCATTCTGCCCCAGAATGGCAATAACTGTTAGCCTCGGATGGAGCTCCTAGCTGTACGGTTTAACAGAGGTGCACAAAAAACCTGGACATACATCGGTCTTGTCTCTTGTAAAGGTAGACCATTATGTTTGAAAACACTTTAAATACAGCGTAAATCTCTTTCTTTGGCTTGTTCTAGTGTGTTTTGGAATGAGGTATATGATACTCTGGAGTATAATATAAAACTTCTCAAAAGCACTAAAAGTCTATAAATAATAATTACACTACTGAAGGTAAAGATTACTGCATTGGGCTTTAGAGGAACAGCAATAGAAAAGTACATTTTGGAAAATTAACAGCTTTGTCTGACAGTATTTGCCATCTGTTATTGCCATTTAAATTACTTTTTGTACTACAAATCTGCAAACCATGGGATTTCATCAGACCTTAAACCTGCAAGAAATTTTTTTTTCACTTGTTGGAAGTGGCAATAAGATGAACAAATTATTGTGTTTTAAATTTTATGGCTAACTTATTACCAGTTACTTTATTAGCAGTTTATCCATCTATATGCAGCAACATTTGTCGTTTGTTGGTATCTTCCTGAATCGCAGGGTCAGTGATTCATTCCTCAGTTCATCATTCCCACATGTCAAAGTGCCCTTGGACAAGACAATGAACCCTCAAGTAGTAGCACCCTGTCAATACCAACTTCACAAAGAGAATCAATATGTTTTATATATATTTTGATAAGCATATAAAAACAATTTTGACCAAGTAGTGTACAGCGTGTGTTTGATAATAATAACTATGTGAGACAAGAGCAAACTACTGTTTACACACAAACAGCCACACACAAACTTTACCCCTCCTGAAGACCTCTGCATTTCCTGTTAGTCCCAATAATGCAGGAGCTCTATTTCCTGGTTCTCAGGCTGATGAGGAAGGAACCACAGTCTGGTCACACGGTGCTTACCTCCACCCACCCTCCTTTTCCTCTTTCTTTATACTCTCTCTCTTTCAGTTTTTCTCTCTGCCAGTCTATTTTTCTTATGTCATTGACTGTTTCCACACTGCTCCCCCCTTTTGTCTCTTCTTACCTCCCATGCTGGCCCACACAAATTCATACTCTCTACCTCTTGCAGGAGAAGGCACACACAAACAAACATGCAATGTTTTCTCACTGGAGGCAGGATGTCCCCCAGATCGAAGGATATTTTCACATGTCGCTGACATGGTTTGAGGAGTAAAAACACAGCTTCTATATTTACAGGCTGTGTTTATCTCCTGGTGTGGAAGTAGGATGTGGAAGTTGTATTTAAAAAGACAGCGGTGGAGCATTTGGAATTGGACAGGCCAAAAGACATTCACTGGAGAGAGTCATAATGAGAGGGAATAGATAGAGAGAGAGAAAAAAGTAAAGTAAAGTAAAGTAAAGTAAAGAAAAAAAAACAGGATGGTCGTTTTTAAATGTGCTGTTGCTGTAAAGTGCAAGCAAAGTGATCTACTGTACACTCTGCTCTACAAAATGGCCACTCAACACCCCAAAACTCTTTTATAAATCATTCATTCCAGCCTCCAGAGTACCATATGGGAACCTGCTGATGCTGTTCCAGAACAAGTGCCGACAAAATAGTGTACTATGCGGTTATGTGTCCCCATAGAGGTGTTTTAATGCATCATTGTTTGGCTGTGAGTGCCTTACTCTTTGCTTGTGCTCCCCGTGGTGTGTCCCATTAGTGGTCTCTAGCAGGCCACGACTCCTTATTCCCAGCACGAGCCAAAATACTGCATTATTAACCAGCTTCGCTTGTTTACTCTGTGTGATCAACCTTCAAAGCAACTTGTATGATATGGCGGCCACACGCGTACACCAGGGCATCCACGCATTTATTGTGCATGTACACTCACACACATGATTTACTCTCTACTATAATGCCCCAGGCTTGAAGCACTATGGGGAAAAAAATTGGCGCTCTGGTTACGGGCAACAATGGTGGCATTTAATATGGGTCATGGTTACTAGGCAACCACAAGCCAAGTGGACTGGTGTTGGATTACTGTTCGTTTCATAATTAATTATGGATTATGAATAATTGATCGAGAAGTGATGGGTAATTTACAGTCGTGTGTAAATGGGAGCCACTCCACTGCCTTACCCTCCAAGTGTGTGTGTGTGTGTGTGTGTGTGTGTGTGTGTGTGCATGACTTTGCCCACATGCAAATTTTATGCATTTATGCACACAGCTATCATCTCTAGTGGTGCAAATAGTGTATTATATCTAGTAGAAGAAGAAAAAAATGCAACTTTCCAGGGTTTCATCTTTCAGTATAATTATAAGCTTGTACATCTTTATGCAGAAATGTGCTGATCTTTAGTTTTTCTCATTTCATTATTTTCAGTTAAAATAAAAATACTGAACTGAAAACGCCACCTGCAGTTTGTGGTTTATTTTTCATCTTAACCAAGTCAAATAATTGTAAAAGCCCATTAGAAAAATTCACCCAGTTTCTCTACTATTTATTCTTTTCTTAAATTTACTTTAGTTATAACAGGACACTGCTATTGCATATGGTGGCATAAAAGAATCAATGATGGGCTGGTCATAGGGGTTTACAGAAGTGTATGTGCATTAACAGCTAGCTGGAGAGTTAGAAAGAGAGGCAAAAGAAGAGAGGAGGATGTAGGTGAGAGGTAGATAAGCGTTGCGTAGGAGTTTGAGTGGGCCGAAGAGAGAGGAAGAGAGGAGAGGGAGGGATGGAGCTGAAAGCAGATCTGTACAAAGGACCAGCCAGGAGAGAAAAATGTCCTTTATTCCACATTTCAAGCTGAATTTAAAAGCAAACTATCTTTTACAAACACACAGGAATCCATGTGTTTATGTCTATGACCAGAGATGGAGATGGTTAACTTCAACACGACTTACCCAGAAACACATTTTGCACACATGCATAATTCAAAGCCTTACAATTTAGGTACTTTCTATCATGGCATCAGCAACCAATTTAGATTACAGTGTTGTTCAGAAGGTGACCAGTAGGGGTCAATGACCATCACAAAGTCCTGTAAAGGTGCAGCTAATGGCCAATGTGGCTTTACAACTTACAGAGGATGAGAAGCAAATAGATAGATAGATAGATAGATAGATAGATAGATAGATAGATAGATAGATAGATAGATAGATAGATAGATAGATA
>JAUMHL010000017.1:7621063-7657822 GCA_032362345.1 Sandelia bainsii
TATATATATATATATATATATATATATATATATATATATATATATATATTAATTTGCAAACTGTTACATCCATGCTTACTTGCTAGCCTTCTTCTTCAGTAGTAAAAATGTGTATGGTGCCACCAACACAACAAACAAAACAAGGAACTACTTGTAAAAACATTGCTCCATAGAGTTATCAATTGAGCAAAACTCCACATGACATCTTTAAAATGAAAAATTTTGTCTTTTATGCCTCCACAGATAGCTAGGTCCAGAGGCATTATGTTTTCAAGTTGTCCTTCTGTGCATACGGCCACCCAGTTCCTGTGAACACGATATTGTCATGACTGTCAAATGGCGGACCCAAAAACGTACCCTCAACTCATGACTAAAATAAAATTAAATAAACTTTAATTGTACTAAAAAACAGGTTTACAGATAAAAGGCAGGGAAAAACCGAAAATCACTCCAACTGGAGGAAAAACCCCTCTGAAAAAATAAGGAGCCTTAGCTTACTATAAAACAAAACAACAATGAAGGGAATAAGTAAAAATAACAAGGGACAAGGCAGAAAAGAGCCAAAGATTTCACAGTGTAAAAACAGAATGCAAACTCAAACCAAGCCTGACTCACAAAATAGGACAAGATAGCAAACGGTGTGGAGAAGCAAAGCAGCAGACCAAGGCTGGGAACCTGACGAACAAATCGACACAAGCAGGAATGCAAAACAGGTGGACACAATCGGTGAGTAGAACAGGAGAATACAGCAGGGGAGCAGAGACGAGCATGGAAACACAACAGGTGAGTACAGATAACCTGACAAAGGGGGAACTGGAGGAAGGAGGAATATAAGGAGTGAAACTACTTGTGTGAGTGATTGAACAGAGAGAACAGGGAAAAACAAAGACAGGAGGAGAAAACAGGAGGAAAATAGAGACAACAAGAATCCAAAGACAAAGCAAAGACATGAATCATGACAGATATCTAAGGAATGCTTGGAGGGAATTTCTTCAAATTTGGCACAAATGGTCACTTGGGGTCAAGGACAAACTGATTAATTTTGGTGGTCAAAGGTAAAGGTCAAGGTCACTATGACCTCATGTATGTCCCATTCCCATCAATGCTATATCTCAGAAAAGCCTGGAAGAATTTTTCATTACATCTGACACAAACATCCGCTTGGACCCCAAAACTTTAATAAGTATGAGTCTGGGGAGACATGCGTGTAAAGTACATCACTGGTTAGTGGAGGCATTCAAGCGCAAAGTCGTAATTCTTATACTTGATTTGACTTGATTGATTTATACAATTCTTAGTTAAAAAACATGGATAAAGAACATGAATAATGTCAGTTTACCTGTCACAAGTGGTGTTCATCCTGCAGCAGACATTTTCCAAAGTTACACAAACAAAAAACGCAAATTATAACATCATAGAAGTGCTGTACTAAATGGCCTGACCCTTTAAGCAGTGTCATTTACTGTGTGCTGTATACTTTTATATGTGCTTGGCTGCAGTAGTACCATGATAACAAAAATCATCAACTAGTAAATAGTTGTAAGAACATTTAAAATCCTGCTTGTTCCCATAACATTATGTGCAATATAGACATCTGTAGTTCTTAGCTATCGGCTTTCTCACCAGCTTTCTTTTGGGTATTTTGCCCTAATTTGACACTGTAGGAGACATCTTGTCTGCATTGAAGCCAGAAATGTTATCTTAGACCTCAGCACACCATGGTGCCCAACTATTAGTTATTAATATTGCAGACTGTTAAAGTATGGAACTTCCCTTTTCCCTAGGAAGACATATTACAGGCAGATTGTTGTTTTACTGTGATTCTTGGACAAGTGTCAGTCTGTTACAGCAACATATTTTCTAAAAGAAAAATTGGAAATACATCTGACAAAAGTCAACATGTGGCTGCTGATTGTAGCTGTCACTGATTATGTCTTACATCTGGAGAGCACATGTTTTCAGTCATCCATGAGTCAAACACTTATTAACAAATATTGAAAATGAATTGTTTCTGGAATTAGATCATGTAGAAGAAAGCTTTAGTCTGCACACTAATCCTAAGTGTGCAAAATTGAGAAAAAAAATGTTTGCTGTCATATTTATTATTTAGCTCATCATTTACATACTCTGATAAGTCTTTTGTCAAATGTTTCCAGTTACTGTCACTTAGATTATATTCAATTACCTTTTTGTATCAACAGAAAAGGCCTCCACTGCTTTCTACCAAGTCTCTACTCTCCCATGCAAAGCTAAATGAGAACAATGTGTATCTCTGTTTGATGATAGTACTGCTCTCCTTGGCCAGTGCCGAACACAAATTGTAAGCTGACCGCCTCACCCCAAAAAACGAACATAAAAGCTCAGTCAAATATACACATTTGCAGTGAGAAACAGAGCTACAAACACAAACAGAATAACACAGATGTAGATCACAGACCTCTCTCTCTCTCTGAACACACACATTCACACACCCTATATCCCACCCAAAAAGGAAATGACATGACTTTATCGACAAAAACAACAGCCCTGGAGAATAACTTTAATAAACTTTAAAAAACCTTATGTGCAAATTCTAATTACTTGAAATAGAGCCATGATAATCTTCCTTCCAGCAAAACCAATCATTTTATACTTGACTGCTTTTGTTCAGTGGCCTAGTTTTTTAAGGGCTTGTTTGCATTAAAAAGTCCTTATATTGAACACAGGTGAAGATGTACGCATGTCGTCCACTCACCGCTTACCCCCAACAAAAGCGCACAGCTGGTTCAGTTGACCCACTACATCGACACAGTGTGTCACAAACAGTTAGATCCAAACCTTTAAAATGCTTCCTGTGTGTGAGCCAGCATCTGTTTTCTATTTATCTGCCCTGAAAAACGCCCGACCATGGGTAAGGAAAGTACCTGAGAAAGAAGGGAATCATATTGGATGAGCAGTTGCAAAAATGCATGCTAATCACACTTTGGAAATACTTTTAGTGTTGGTAATTCGCCTTGGTCGTGGACAAGGGAAAAAGCCTTGAGAGCATGTTTTCTGATTGTTGCTTCCATACACTTATCATAAATCTACAAAACAGGAGTTTCTGGTTTAACTTCCATTTATACAGTATGTTCTCTGCATTAAGTTAGGTACAGTTCAATTCAATTTAACTCAGTTTATTTATGTAGCATATTATATAGCAAATCACAACGAAAAACATATGAAGGCACTTTAAATTGTAAGATTAAGAGCATACAGATTTTTAACTATAGCGAGTTATATAACACAACAAATCCTGTGCTGTGAGCTTTGCTAACATCAGTGTGCTAATGTGCTATTAATGACAATGTTAACGCAATAAAGTTAAGCAGGTTTTGTATGATATCATGATGACCATCTTAGTTTTGCATTGTAGCATGCTGATTTTTTTCTTACTAGAACTAAATGTCTATATCTGAAGCTGATGGAAATTTTTTAAGTAGTCATGACCCACAGTTGTGGAAATTTTGACCTGATGATTGTCATAGATTAGTCAAGGGATGACAGTCCTCTGGGCGCCATAAATGTCCTCACAAAGTTTCATGGTAATCCATCCTAAAAGGTAGTTCAGTCTACACCAAAGTTGTGGAGCTACTGACAGACTGACATTAACATATCTAGAGCTATGCTGCTGACATGGTTGTATGGTTGTGAAACAACAAGCAACATTGACATAGAAAAAAAAATTAAAGAAAAGGTTTCAGGATCTACTTGAGAATGGAGTGAACGCAGCGTCAGGTGTTTTTTGTCCTTGCAAATAAAAACTCGAAATGGTTCTTCTCCAAATGTTTCTCAGTCTCTCCTATGACTGATTGATGTCTAGAGGCTTTCTAAACACAAGCCATTTTTTCCTTTGCTCAGCTTGTTATTTAAGACAGTTTTTAATGCCTGAGTTGCTGCGTCTCCTATCTGGCCAGATTGCTTAACAAGTGATGAGAGCTGAACCGCGTGATAGCGCATCAAATTACAGCTGGGAAGGTCAGTCAGGTCAGGCGCAGGTAACATCTCCAACGCTTACTTCAGTGTGGGGTGTATAAGTCAAATCGATGCTTTTCATTTTTAGGTGCAGAGGGACAAGAAGCACACCTCTCCTACCGTATGAGCTTTGAACAAAACTACAATTTCCTACTGTCCCCTAAATAAGTTGGTGATCGTAAAGGAAGTTGCTTCATCCAGTGGAGAATATTGACCTGTACTGTAACATTAAAGCTTTACAAGGCTTATGACTTGCAGATGTCAACTTCAGCCCACAGGATCTAACAATACTGTACGTCTAGCTCCTTAAGCTACATGAACTGCTTTGTGGTGAGCTTTCCATGTGTGAGTTCCCCCTCTTTAACAATGTAGCTTCAAGTGGCTGGGAAACTGCTATATAAATTCTCTCCATTATTGTCTGCATATGTCTACTTCACTGTGTCCCCCTACACGTATCGTGCTCTCTAATTTGTAGACTAATGATTTAAACAGGAGAGCCACCTGAAGCAGAGAAGACGGCGTTTCAGTCATGCTACCGCATTGTAGACAGGGAAAAGGGTAAAAAAAAAGGGTATGAATCTGACAGTAAGTGAGCTGAGTTTAACTGAAGAACATCAGCCTTCCTGTGAGGAGACAGGAAGCACAATAAATAGGTGTTTAAGGGAAAGATTTTATTATGTGTGCATTCTGCAGATTTTAATCCACCTTGCAGAGTTGCTGAGAATGCCCAACAAGCTGAAACCTAATAACAGTGCTGTAGCCTGGTGATTGCCAGAAACGCTGAACTCTCAATTGACTGAGGTGTTTAATCATACCTGTTTGACAGAGCTGAACATTTTCATGCTTCACCCCCTGTCCCAACCCTTCGTTTCCCATTTTGTTTCCAGTTGCCCGCCTGTGTTTTCACTTTCTAAGCAGGAGCGTTCTCTACAGCCATGAGCTGTATTTACAATAAAATAGCATACAAGACACTTTGGCTTGTTACGTTGTCATCACTGTCAACAGGCTGAGCTTTTCTCCTCCTGCCAGTGGAGGCTGGTGTACAGTACACACAAAGCACACTCCCTTAATGTATACTTACAGACAGCAATACACAGAAATACCTACGATGCATATATACACAAACTGGTTTCAAGGGCACTCAAAGATCACATTTGCTTCCGTCCTTTTTTTCTTTTCTTTTTTTTATTCTCATTGTGCCATGGTCTGTTTGTTCCAGGGGCATGGTGTCAGGAAGATAAGAACAACAATGCATGAAGGAACACAAGTGGCGGAGAACAGTTTATGAGAGCGTTTCGAAAATGTGCATGCGATATTTTGATAAGGGAGAATGTAAACTATTTGGACTGTTCTCAATAAACATGTATCCATACAGCAGTGTCAACTGACAAAGGCTGTGCTCAGCTCACAAAGCAGCACAATATACCTTTAAAGAAGGTTACAAAGCTAATTTCTTTTTTTTTTTACAAAACTCTGTTAAATGGCATATATTACAACTGCAAATTCACTATTTCCATTTTTCTGCAATAAAAAAGAAGCCCCTAATAACAGTAGTATAAATATTTGAGACAACCCCGAGAGTGTTCACATATGAGGAAATTCCTTTTATATTTTTCCAAGTATGTGAAATATTTTGGCCAGTAATAATAGATTCAAGCTGAAAAAGTGTTTCAAGGGCTTCGACACAGAATGACATGTCATGTGTTAGACATTCACAAATAAGTTAAACTTTTCCAAGTCATCCTGTTACTTTATCTTAACAGACTAACATTTAGTGTTTCTGTATCTTAAATACATCTTAAGTATGATTTATATTGCATGTGACTGTGAATTTACAAAAACAGCTAACTTATTTCCCCCTCTCTCTCTCCATCTAATGAGAAATCTGCATTTTGAAGGTTCCTCCCTTGTCGCTCTTTGGCCTGCTATGTTTTTCTCTCTCTTCCACTCAAAACCCAGATCCAGACAATCACCAGGCGAGCTGTCATTCTTCTAGCCTCTGGAATGTCTGAAAGCCTCCTGATGATTTCGCACATAAAAAAGAGGAGAAAACAATGGCATGGCTTGTTTGTGACATTTTGGCTCAGATAGACTCAGTTCAGAATCATGGCTCAGCCTGATTAGCATCCACGTTACTGTGTGAAATATTGCTGCAAAAAAACACAGTGGGAGACAGAAAGGGAGCTCATCGCTTTGACTATGGTTGATTCAGGCCAGAGGCAACACTATGGAACCACAGAAGAGGGTTCGTGTGCAATACACAATTCATTTGCACTTTTACATGCAAGATGCTGTTATGACATACTGCCTTTTTCAATCAAATGCATCTCAAATCGGTGTCCAGCACAAATGATGGATAACATTAATTTCAAGGCTTTCTGTGTTCTTATGTATGTCTGCCAAATGCTTACACATCAGTAAATACAGGTGTATTTCATTTTTGCGAGGTTTGTAATACCTTTGAACCTTTTTAAAGTTTGTTACTGCAGCAAACCTGGTTGAAATAAGCAAACTATCAATCTTCCTGTCATGCCAGCTCTCAAGGGGACATGCATAGCTTGAATAAAGTCTGGCACAGATGTAACAAAATGTTATATCTACTTATTGCTACAGACAGTTTTTACTTTTTCTTTCACCTTCTTTCAGCATTTTCATTATAGCTACAACCCTGCGCTGACTTGTATGGTCTTTTATGGGATTCAGTGTGTCCCTGTTACAGTATTCTATGTGCAGCCCAGTATGGACACTTTCCTTATCTCTTGTTCTGTGTGTCTGAGCTTGTTTTGGAGCATTCTTATCCGTGCCTCCCAAAACAACTGCACACAGCTTGAAGGAATTTGTTGAGTTCAGGGTATTTCTCTGAGGAGAAATTCAACGTGCATAGACAGCACTGTGTAGTTTGACTTTGAGATGGTCACGATTGTGTGAGTCCACATGTGCCCATAACCGAGAGCATGTATAGTACTAAGAGTAGCAAGAGATGCACAAATGTTTACAGTATACTGTATATAGTATGTACATATGAAAATATGAGGAGCTTCACAACTAAATACAATATATTGCTCATTAGCCATCCATCCATTATCCTAACTGCTTTTCCTCTCAAGGGTCACAGGAGTGCTGGAGCCTATCCCAGGGTGACGACAAAACAGAAAAGCAGAAAAAACAATTTCAACTAAAATTGTATGCACATTTTTTCAGATTTATAGGCATTATTTGCTTTTTCTATGAATTACTGGATAATTAAAGTAATTTTGTCCTTTTAAAAATTATTCTAACAAAACAAGGATACAAGTTTGGTCACAACTGGTGATGGAGGGTCATCATAGGCACTGTTTTTAAGGGGTTAGAGGCCACTAGCCAAAGTTAATCTACTCAGATTTAATGTAGAGAATATTTATATTTTGTATTTATTACAACTGTGGTTATATGTCATAATTCTTGTTACTTCTTACTGAAGAGTTGTTTTGTGCTGTTTTATCCAATAGTAGGTAAAAAAAATTCAAGTCTTGAGGTAAATTTAGTCAAAATCACTTTTCAGATAATTGTTTGTACTAAATATGAATTTGCCTAGAACCACACTGGCAAATCACGAGGTTGCGTAACATTTACACACGTGGGACACTTGGACCTCACACTGGGATCTCATAATATTTACAGAATGTGGTAAATATTGTAAACACAATCTTAACTTGATCCCACAACCTGGGATATAGTCTAACACAAGAAGAGGGGTTGTGTTTAGTATGATTACCCCTCAGAGCACAAATTGCAGACGCCCAGGTTACTATCTGGCCACAGAACTTTGTTTAATCTCACACCACATTTCTCTTTACCCACCTTTCCTTGTCTTTTCAAAGCATACAATGCCTAATAGACTTTAAAATACACAGTGCAACAATGCACAGTCTAAATTACTAAAAATATGAGTCACACTACACTTCCTGTCATTAAAAAGGTGATACTTTTCATATATTACTTTAATGTCTAAGCCTCATTTTGATTTTGGTTAACTGAGAAAAAACATTGCTCAGGTTTAAGCAAGGCTCAAGAATTTCATTTATTTCCAATTAATATTTAGCTAGAGCATTAAAAGGTCGAGTTTGTGGAGTTCAGTTGACATTGCATCTCTGTTTGAAATGCATGGTTCATTACAAAGGAAACCACTTCTCAGTGGCATTCATCACACAGGGCCATCACAGCCTGCAGGTTTGTTTTATTTCCACTGACACAATTAGCTTGAATTTCTATCACCAAACTAAACAAGAGGTGGGTGCAGGTCTCAACAACTCCAAAAGCTTTAATTCCCCTAGATGGACATTTCCCAGACCACTCCAGGAAATGTACGTTTCCTTCCATGTATATAATTCCGACATCAAGAAACTGGTCAAATATTTGTTTCTCACAGCTGGGTGATTCTGAGATGATTGAACCAATATATCAGCAAATACAGTTATTTCCCTTAAGTACAGAAGCAAGGTTGAAGACTGACACACCATTCATCTAAGTGGCCCAATCGTCATCACATTTTCATGTTTTTCTGTTGGTGTTAGAGGATATGTCTTTCATCTTCCACAAGTAAGCTGAAAAGAATTTATTGCTTATTCGTCTCTGCAATATATCGTTGCACTACAGTATACACATCATGGTTTTAATGGTACCTCACTATGACTTCAATTCCTGAGTGACATGAAGTAAATTGGATGTAACTGAGGTTTGCCTTGCCCAGATGGCTCTGTGTGTGTGCGTGTGCATGTGTGTGTGTGTGTGAGAGAGAGCTAGCGAAAGAGAGGCCATGTGTTCCACTGTATGATGTAAGGGCTGTGTTTCTCCCACCAAATCACACTCTGGCCAATGTCACTCTTATGCCTCGGGGAGTAAATATCCCTGGGAACCAAGCCCCTGATGAGAAAAACCTCCACAACTAAATGCACATATGCACACACACACCCAAACCTTTCTACCGAATGTCACTAAAAAGAATAACACAAAACCCCTGCACAAAATCGTAAGTGACACAAATCTTGGCTTTGTAGTGTGGGACTTTGCTAGTGGAGAGATCAAATGGCAGATGAAGTAAGGTCCAAACTAGCCACAGACATTACAAAGCATCAGATGTAGAGATGAACACCTTGACTCCTACACAGTATATATTGAAACCTGATCCAAACGCAACTCCTCACACACAATTAGCAGTTGCTACGACATTTGTTGTGGTCCCATTTGGGTATACAGCCCAGCTTTAAATTAGACTTTTAAACTTAAGCCCTCTCAAGATCTGAAGATCACTTGGGACTTAATAGAAAGGGGAAGATAGGGAGGGGGGAGGAGGGTAATTTACAGAGAGACCATTAAGGACACATGCCATTTACCAAACAAATGGCATCAAACCGTTGCCCATTAAAAGGGAAATTGCCCGAAAATTACCCCCAAGTCAATTAAGCTCATTATTTTTTCTTCACTATTTGGGGGTGGGGGGGAGCTGCCATAAGGGAACCAAGCACCTTTAACATTTACTTGTTTCAGTCACTGTGGCACAGGAGGTCAGAAGAGGGGGAGATGGGCGGGGGGTGGGATTGAAAAACCTGCTAGATAACAGCATGGTCACAACCCTAAATGCCCTGGGTCCCTGTCTGTCTGCATGCACATTGCCTTGCATCTCATTCATTAGGCATGGACCCATGCTTAGCAGGCCCATATCTGGTATAGAACCATTAGATCAACTACAAGTTGCTACGTGTATGAGAGAAATGGTGAATGCTAAATGGTGATTTCATTATCCATATAAATAACTAGAAACAACTCGAAAGCGATTGAGTTTCTGAGTCTGTTAGGGCCTATATGACGCAACATGAGATGAAAAAACTTTCATCAGTTTATCAGCTATTAATGATTTGTTGCGACAAACACAGTCTCTGTTCTGGATCTCCTCTACCTTACTTTGACACAACAGTGTCAACTTTCATAGGTATGCTGATGACACACAGCTGTACATCTCTACATAACCCTCAGTTGCAGATCTACTGAGATCCTTCATACCATGACTGACCTTACAAGTAAAAACAGATGTAACCAATCTTTGTGTTATGACAGACCCTGAATTGAGTTTTGTCTAAAACTGCTCATCATCTTAGAAATGCTGCCAAAGAACACCCCTTTTTTTTCTCAACATGACAAACAAAAACACACTCATGCTTTTATAACAAGCAGATTTGATTACTGCTATACCCTTTCAACAGGTCTTCCCACAACATTAATTAATAGGTTGCCACAGATTACAAATTCTGATGCTAGGTTTTTAACTCAAAAAGACACGAGAGACATTATTATGCTAGATCTAGCCTCTAGAATTTATTTTACTGTTCTTTTATTAGTTTATAAACCGAAAATGGCTCAGGTCCAGCATGATGTTAGGTCTTCCAACTCACAGCTGCATATTTAACAGTGCATTTATAAAAATGTTGGAGATGCAGATTTTTCCATCTATGCCGCTAAACAGCCAAGTGGGCTTTACAGTCTGTAACAGCAGCACCATCTGAAATGTGCTGTGTGCACAGATCACTTGGTAGATTTACATTTTAGACAGTCAATGGCAACAATATTTGACACGTAAATGGTATAGTAAAAAGTATTTTTTTCACTGAAATATTCATTTAATCTGAAATAAAGATCTTTGAAAGATCTCAGCATGTGCTGTACACAATTTAAAAACATGGTTTCTCAAACGCCTAGCTCACAATTTAATATAATAATTACTGTAATTTTAATTATCTATAGGAGTAAATGCTGGACACAATATATAACATTTTTCACGTAGCTTCTTACTTACTTTACTAGTACAATTACTAGTTACTAGTCTAAAGATAAATTATTTCCTAAAGATACATTTATCGCTCAATCTATTTCTATAGTATATCAACAAATGGGCAGTAAGGGGTATCCCAGTGACCTAAGGGGTCTAAAACATTGAATGTATTATCAAAACATCAAGTTCAAGCAGTAACCTTTGTTGTAAGTTGTCTCCTTCTCTCACACTTTGATTTTAGTTACCACTCTACTTCAAAGTAAAACAAATCTAAAATGCTCTAAAAAAGTTTAAAAATAAATACAAAAAGTATATTAGCATACTTGGTCCAATCATGGAGAAGTTCATTAGTCTGTCAGCTAATGGGTTGGCAATATCAGTGCATGAGTGACATTCTTGTCAACAAAGCACAAGGTGCCACTGATTTACCTAAGAAGTGATAGTTACATGTGTATTGGAAACACAGAGAATATGTCAATATGATGTAAAGAATACACACAATGGTTTAGCTTTTTCTCATTTCTAAAACACTGAGGCCACTTTAGACTATTGAAAAGCACTTTGCAGATAGGTCCCATCACCTTCTTTAAGAGCAATGACAGAGGGTTATTTGGACTGCATTACTTACAGGCACTATACCATTAGAGAAAGGGGCACGCTGTGTCACACACAAAAGTAATTTAATCTTTTCCTTTAAGCCGTACTCAATTACTGCTGCTCATAAATGCACTTAGGTTAGTTGTCCTATGGGTCTATTTTTCAAGTAAGAAAGGTGGTCATAATGCTCTTAAGGAATAATAGTACATTTTGCAATGCCGTAAACTGTTCTTGTCAAAATACAGTGTTACAGTGGGTTTTTATACATTGCTCTATGGTGATGGGGAGATTTTGTTTTTATCCAGGCAAGAACAGTGAAGAAAAAATGCTTTTTCAATCAATTATTACTACTGACGTCCTCATTTTACTCCTCCCTCATAGTCTGACCTTGACTTTAAAATGATGATGCCCTCAAGCTACAGAGGCTGTTTGAAAAAATCAACACTCTTTGTACAACCTAAGTGTACACACAACATACAGTAAAGTATACACATGCTGAAGTTTATATTTATGTGCACTGTGCAAAATAAAGAGCAATACATTTCTTTAAGGAAATTTATTAAGTTACTACTAAGTCTCCCTGATCAAGTAAATAAAAAAATAATTGAATTGTAGTGATTAATAATGATTCACGTTATATAAAAAAACCTGTTTCTGCTGAAAACACCAGCACACAAGTACCTGATTGTGTCTGATGGGCAGAGGTTGGAAAGGGGAGGGATGGGGGGATGGGGAGATGGGGGAGGTCTGCTGGGTCTGTTTGCTGTTTCTGTGCTCCCACCATTATTTAATTCCCCAAATGAGGTGTGTAACCCAGCTGGTCTTGTCCTGGGCTTGGATCAGAGAATACTGTAGGCCGCCTTTGAAGGGATCACGGAAATGACTCCTGCTGGTAAACAAACAGTGTTCAAAACCTCACTGACTGGAGGTTAGAATACAGGGCAGAGGACTCATTTTAAGAACTGTGGCAGCTTTCATGGATCAATGTATGTGGGACTGATATAATGATAAGGCAAACACAGAGAGACAGAGAACAAGATGAGCAAAGTGACTGAGAAAATTGCACATGGTGAATAACCCAACAGACGAAGGAGAGTAAATGAAAATTAGCACTGGACCTTCCACTTGATTAATACTCAATAAACTCTTTGCTGCAGACAGTCCTGACAGTAGGTCATTACTTTGATTATCAGAAACAGTACCCTGGGGATTCAGAAAGATGTAATATGGGAATGAGCCAGCGAGAAGACAGCAAAGTAATCAAGACAAGAGTGAGAATAGGACACGAGTGTCCCATTTACCAAGTTAAGACAGACATTGACAAAGGCTGTAAGATTCACGGAGGCAGGGGTCAAGGAAGTCTATACTGGGTTTTAAAGTTACTATAATAACTGTGGTTAATGAAAGACTTTATTACCTCTGCAGCATTTCTATATTACATTACAAGACTAAAAACAAGAATTTGTGGACGCCAGCTATTGACTGTTACTTGCTAAAAACCTGCTTCCTTCAAATACTGTTGCTAAACCTGCCAAGCTTTTCCATTCTCATGCAGCACACATTTACATTGATAACAGTGGCAAATCCTTAGTAATTAACAGAGATATATAAAAGCAGGCTTGCTATTTCTATCCAACTGTGTGAGCTGTAGCGAGCACATTAAGCTAATGTTGATTGTATAAACTGGTTGAAAATACAGGCTGACACTTTTATGTTTCCAGTGGACAAGAAGCCTATAAAAGGGACTTTAAATATGCACTTGATTGCTACACAATTTATAATATCATGCTAAAACACCAAGGTTAAAACTTCACGTCCCAGGCAGAAAAATAAATAAAAGATGAAGAATAGAATAGAACTTTATTGTCACTGTACACAGAGTACAACAAACTGTGTGTCCTCCACCCTGCCACATTGCATTAAGAAAATATATAAATATGCAATAAATCAAAGAAGAAGAATATAATACCATATATACACAAGGTGCAAAAATGTTTACACGTGGAATGTAGTCTTAGAAATAAATAACAAGCCTTGTTCTTGATCATTTTTTAACATAATACTATATTTAGCTAACAATGGCTGCAATTATAGGAGCATAAACTCCCCCAAATCCAATGAAGATGAGGATGCTGTTGCTAACTGATCTGTAGCATCAAGCATTTGCTTCCACGTGTTTCTTCCAGTTTTCCACTAAGTTTTTTTGTCTGGCGTTTGAATATACGTGTCTGATCAGTCTCCAGTCTTCCACATGACTTCAAGATGTGCACGTCTGAATTGTATTGTTGTTTTTCTGTGCCTCGTCTTTTTATGTACTTGTGACACATTTTGTGTTTGTCAATCCTGCTTTATTGTTTTCTGTAATATCTTAACAAATGATTTTTTTCATTCTACTTTCATTTCTTTCTCTTTTTTCATGTATTTTCATAACCTTTTCTTCTCTCTTTCTTTTCATCCACTGATTGTACTGAATGCTTCTCATTTTGTGTATGTCCTTGGCTTGGTTTATTGCTATTTGTCGGCTTTAACTAACTTTTTTATAAGGCTTAACACAGTATGAGGCCAAGACAGACTAAATCTTAACATGTACTTTCAGTTTTCATAGCGGAAAAATGTAGAGGACAAGATTGTTTTCTTTCTGGACTTTTCATGTACGTATGTATATGTATCTGCTTCATGGAAATACACTGATGCATCCTAGCTAGATTACGCCCTACTACTTCTGACAATCAAACAAGCAAAGTTCTGCTCTCCTACAAAGTCAGTTTGTGGCTTTGCTACAGTAAAATGCTTTCTTTTTCAGTATGTAAACTAACCGACCTGACCTCATGATGCCACTGCTTATAAACCAAGCAGGTTTTAGGTTAGTTAGCATTAATGATGCTCCGTACTATTGTTAATTTAGTTTTGTAGAGGATGAATAAAAAAAATCTCAGATTTGTATTTAATGTTGGATCTTAGAAGAAGTGTGAGTGAGGTAACAACCCTCTAAAGATCAATGAACAGCAGCAAAGGAAGAGGAGGAGCTTATGTGGACCAATCCCAGCTGGCCTTGGGGATCAGAATCTGACGCAAACCAGGAAGCCACCTGATGTGAGAGGGGTCAGATAAACGCAGCAGAACTGACGGTCACACGGGACAGGTGCTTCCTTAATGATACACATCACACTCGCACGTACACACATATACAAATACACACATACACTTGCAAACTATATTAGGCTTGTTGCTCACCTCCCCCTCAGCTGTGTCAGAGGCTTTCCCAGACATCTACCCCACGCACACACACGCACATACGCATCCTCAGACAGGAGAGGCGGGGCAGGGAGGACAAGCAGGCCAAGGAGGACAGAGGACAGGGCACGCACGCGGACAAGCCTGAGTGCGTGCCTTGGCAGGAAACTCTAGAGAGCAGCCTCTGCTATTTCCTGTCCACCTCCATGCACTCAGTTTCCATTCTGGACAAAACCGGTAGAAAGAAAGAAAAAAGTGAACATGATGAAAAGGTCAAATAAACCTTGAAGATGGTTTTAAAAGCACCAAGATAGGAATGTTTTACATATGAGAGGGATTTGGATGGCTCATCCTTGCTTTTATGTTTCCTCCTTGCAGTCTAGCATACATTGCATACCAAGTTAGGAACTCCTGCCTTGCCACTCTGTAACATCACTAAACCGTGAATGAAGTGAGATGTCTATATGTTCAAACTGCATAAAACCTCATGACCAACACATTTTTTTAAGAGTATCACAAGAGGGGCGGGCTAGGGTTATGGAAAATAATCGGGAGGAGGGGGATACTCAGTGCTGAGATGTACACGTATGCAAGGCCGAGTCCCCTGTTACATACTCAGCACACATATACACACACGGACACATTTGGAACTTATTAAACTTCTGACCTGAGAAGGGCTGCAACCAAAGATGAGCAACTGCTCATTCTGATCCAAACTGGGGTATACGTCTTACTGACTACACTAAAACTCTGTGGAAGCCTTAAAAAAAAAAATCCAATACTGCAATTTACCAAATCATAGGAAATAACTAATTACACAGTATATATCAGAAGTGCATCCTTTTGTTAGCGTGTCATCCCAACAATTTTAATAGTAGTTTTGCTGTTGACAGAAAAAGGGCTTGGTCATTTAGTTTTGGGTTATGGTATGTCTTTAAGATATGATTACAGGCACTACTCTGACTCACCAGGGACTATTTATGGTGAAATGGGGAAAAATGGGTTTGGCCACAAGTCAAAGAGACCAACACCAAAAAGCTGAAGATGCTCTGGAGAGATTAATTTAAATATTTTCTTAGACATTCCCATGTGTGCAGAAACTCTCCAATACACTTAAACTTTAATCAAAGTTTACTCAGAGGAGGCATTTGAATATACACAGATGGTTTTTTATGAGAATGTGGATGACGGGGAAAAAAAAGAAAAACTCATGGCTGTGGGAGCAGCAGCAGTCACTTTTATTACAAGAATGTTTCATTGTTTTTACAACAAAAAAGATTATGCTGAGGCCCAGGCGGGCGGACTAACAGCCGGCTGCTCAGCCCCACTTAGAGTGAACTAATGTCAGCCTGGCGTTTGTTGGGGCGAGTGTCAGTTGGGCACAGTGGGATCTTTTTCCCTTTTGTTTGTTTTCAATGGCCCATAAACAGTCTGGATAAACGAACAGAAAAAAAGACCTCCTCTCTTAATGTAATTTTTCTGCATCTCCCACTATCGCTCCCTGTGTTCACTTGTTCTCTGGCCTGCATTGCTGTAGCTCGTACCCACAAACACTATGGGATTGTTTTGAGCTGTCTGGCGGAGGAAGGAAAGCGGTGTGAGAAAGTGGCTGTTTTTTTGGAGCGGACAGGAATTGGCCTCACGGCGCACGGTTCCTCTCCTCGCAGCGGGAACAATGCCGTGGCGTCACACCCCTGCACTGACCCTCGCTGTTTCACATGGAAAAATGTTCCCAGAATTCCGCTCCCAGGCTTGGAGGTATAAAGCCGAGAACGGGGAGGGAGAGAGAGAACGAGCAAGTGAGGGATGTCACAGAAGGTAAGAGGAGAGAGGAACCCTGTGCTACCAGGAGCATTTGTAGCCATGGCGACCTCAGTTACACCTCCTGGAGCTGATTAGTTAGATGAAGGAAGAGGAGGTGTGGCCTTAAATCACGCGTCCAAACAGTCAGTTACATCATCCAGCTGGGGGGACAGACAAAGCTCACCCTGCCAGGTGAACTGTAGTAAACTACAAATTCAACTTAT
The DNA here is from genome assembly GCA_032362345.1 of Sandelia bainsii. Lineage (NCBI taxonomy): Eukaryota > Metazoa > Chordata > Actinopteri > Anabantiformes > Anabantidae > Sandelia > Sandelia bainsii. The sequence continues at coordinate 7,637,720 of JAUMHL010000017.1, forward strand.
ACTGCAACAGTGTCGCCCCCTTCAATCTGCAGCCTGTTTCACTTCACTCCCCTGCTCATTATTATATTGTTGCGCCTTCCCGCTCTTTGTATAAAAACTAATCAGACTAATCAGCCGTTGTAACAGAAGATGTGATATTGGCACGCAAACTTCTAGGGAAGTAAAGCTGAAGTAAAACTAAGTATTTGCTGTTCTTCTACTGATGTGGATGCTGGAATCTGAAAGCCACTAACAAGGTTGTGGTTGGCTCAGATTGGCAGACCCCAGCAGGAAGAGACCTGGGTGGCGTCCTGGCAAGCTGTTAGCTACTAACATTTAGAAAGTAAGGTTTTGGAAATTAACAGAGAAAATATGTTTACACTATTTTCTTTTCTTTCAAACTTTGGAAGAGAAAATCAAAGGCAAACGATGAAACCATTATCCTAACTGTCCATTTTGAACATCCATCACAGTATCGGTGTGATAACTTTTTACTTTTAGAGTATAATCCTTTAAGAGGACATGAGGAACTACACAAGCATTATCCAAATAGGTTGTTTATTATGCTAAAATGTATTTGATTATAGCAGATTATATTGAATGTCAGAGTTTCAAGAGCTGTACATCTTAAAAATGGATTTTGGGAATATCAATCAATATCAACTTTTTCCAGCTCCAGAATTAACTTCACCTTATACCCTTATGTCCTGATAAGTCAGTCAAAAGTCATTTAAATCTAAGATAAAGTCTAGATTTGATTTTTTTAAAGCCTAGCAGTTGATTCAAGTCATACTAAAAATTATGGTGAAAAGCATTAGGCAAAAAGTCATTTACACCAGCCACAAAACTGTGCTATTGTGCTGCTTTAATGGCTTTGCCAGTAATATTATATCCCTACTGCAACATATGCTTGGTTCACACAATCACCGTTTTATATGCCCTTGTGAACCTGGAGTGTTTGCATAAAACCCAAGTAAAATCTGTGCTGCTCTTGTAAAAAGATCATAAAGAACACAGAGGAAAACAGGGCAGTGTGTGGCCACAGCTCGCTCAGGAAGGCTCTGGCATCCTAATGTGTTAAAAGATAAAATATGATCTGAGGAATTTGGAGTGACTTTTGTAGAATTTGGTGATGTTTTTCATCCAGTGCTGTGCTGGGACCAACTATCAGGATTTAGGTAGGACTAAGGTAAGTAACTGTGTTACTTGTGGTTATAATATATTTTAGTGTATTTGACTGCATCAAAATCAGTATTTCTGTGTTTACTTGTCCGTGGTGAAATTGACCTGAACATCATGAGCAGAACAGGCTTTGTGAGACTCGAAAGATACGCTTCAGAGGCACACAACGAAACATGCTGATTAGGACAATAATATGGGTAGTAAGGGCAGCACAGTGAAGAAATTTGAGAGACTGACCTCTTATTTTGGTTTGTTCAACATTTAATCTTTAAACTTACAGATGACTGATATGATAAAAGATATGTATTCTTTCATTGCATTAAAAATAACTGCCAACATCCTTTATATCATACTGAGCTACAAGTAATCATCCGAAAGCTCAATTAACCAGCTAAGAAGGGATTCATTCTTTCTCCCTGTACATTAAACACAGACGTCAGGTGGACAGTAGACGTGGATGAGATCAGCATCAGACAAGAGATGAAAAAGGAAGCTGCCTGCGATCTTAGAGGAAATGGGGTGAGGAATAAAAGCAGGACATTGAAGGAAGGAGGGGAGAAGGAGGAGGGAAATGGGGGGGGTTGCCTGCCCCAGACTCCTCTGTTTTGTTTTAACAGAAGCTGGCAGCACAGTGCCCAGCCTGGTTGGCACTGAAGCAACAAATGGTCTCCACCCTTTGCAATGATCGACTCTACTGCACTACCAAACCTCTGTTTTCCCTGCTGCGCTCCACGATCATATTCTATCTTAACCACTGCAACACTGAAGTGGCTTTTAAAAATGTGTAATTACATATTTTTGTCTTTTATCTCTGCATTGATAGATATGGAAACAGCTATAGCCTTGCTCTGCCCAAAGTAAATAATATCTAATCATTAGTATATTATGTCATTTTTGGGGGTAGCTTCATATTAACCACACAGGCATGTGAATGGTCTTGATATTCTCATCCCACTCTTAGCAAGAAAGTGAATAAATGGATTTCCCACTGTTTCTACCAGTCGGTTACTTAACCTAAAAATTCCATACAAGACAGCATAGTCCAAAAGTGATCAGTTATACTGACAGTCGATAAAAGTATGTGTGTGTGTCCTGACACATTATACATTTGTTTATGCCTCCCTGCACATTTTGAAGAATACTTATATGCATTCCAGTTTCTGCAGTGACCAACCCCTGTCAAAATAATCTTTACAAGCCTGGTTTTACACTAGCTAGAGGGTTTCTTGTGCAAAGAAACTTTTTACTCACATGTATGCACGTTAGATAAGACATTATAAAGAGGAAGGTCAAAAATGTGTATACAGTTCTTAAGTGTGCTCAGTAGACAAGCTAATTGTTTATATGTTGTACTAAAGTTTATGAGGGTTGCAGACACCAGACACAAACAGTGTCTGAACATTCAAATGTGCAAAATACAGTATATTGTATTCGGACATTCTCATATATTGTACCGAAAACAGACTGACACGATGCCACTTGCCTACAAGTAGGTAAAAAGTGTCAGTCATGAATGGAGCAAAAATTTTTACTGATCCATACTAAAAGAGACTGACAAATGTTTAGATCCACTATTATGTTGTAATTGAGAATGAAGTGTGCAAAACACACTGCGGAACATGTCTGACGAATGTATGCTCTTCCATGCTCCAGCTCTGCTTTTAATATAAAAAACACTACAGTTGACTTATAAGGTCAGAGGTTAGGAGATGGCTTGACACTCCTGGTAAATATAGCTTACCTTGGTTCCCACACCGTAAACAACCTTGTGATGTCAGTGATAATCCCGGGTCCAGGATGAGGGCAATAAACAGGAAGTGGCTCAGCAGCAAGCTGCATCCCATAATAATCAAGACAAAACACAGACAAACAATCCAAAATCACAGCTAGACACAAAAGTGACAGATAACACGGAAAAGCAATCCCAAGTCTCTGAACAAACTCACAACAACCTCAAAAGCAGCACACTGGAAAAATACAAACAACCCACACTCGCAAGTTCAAAACCTCACCACAAGAACACAGAATATCAAATGCACCAATTTACAAAATCAAAGAGTTCAACCCAAACAAGCCAGTAAACAGAGACTCAGACATGTAGAAACAACTAGAGATGTGTGCAGAGAAGGATATACAAAGATGTAAACATACATCGAGTGTCAAAGGTGTTGAGGATAGCGTGCATGTATCAGCTATTCATTTATGTGGTTAACGTTAATTATTCAAGTCCCCCCACCACCACGTACACACACAAACAGACAGAGTCAGCTACCACAACATGTAAAATGTGGGAAACACTGCAGTGAGATTGTTGATTGTGGTTTTAGATATAATGCCCATGCAATTTGAATTCAAAGTTATATTTTTTATTTATAAAACAGCTATTTGTATTTAAACGGCATTTAGCATTTGAGTCTGGCTTCCTTTGCTAAATAAAAAGTAGTTGTTTAAAAATGAAAAAGGTATCAAACATGACACATTCAAGTAGGGTGATAAATGTTCTAAAAACCTGAGAAGCCAATCTATGGTGAAGAATTCCATTTATTTTTGTAACATACAGTATGATGAAGTGTGTAAAGCCCTGTGTTGATTTTTTATAATTAGGGTTTTCATTCAGTCTTTAAAATGACATCTTGCTAGACCCTTCTGCTGATAGACAAAGTCCTAGGATGAACTCTGGTTATGATACTGCTCACAGGAATAGATGTTTGTCTGGAGCAATTCATAGTCCTTCCTTCATCTGAGACTGACAGATTCACTGAGACTGAGCAGCTGTTTATCCTGTTCACTCCCAACTCCAACTACTGACCACAGTCACAGGAGGAAGGAGAACTTGAAAGGAAACCTCTGTGACTGTACTTCACACCTATTTCTCTGCCTTATACACATGGATGCACATACACACTTTGTCTGCACCCCCCCCACACACCCCTTTTTTTTTTTTTTAAACACACAGACAAACACACAGCTGCCTGGACACTGAAGATAAGGAGCTGGAGCTGTGAGAGAGAGGGGGGGGGAGGTTGCTCAGATGAAGTATGTGTGTGTGTGTTTGTGTCTGTTTGTGTCTGTTTTTCTTTTTCAGCAAAGGGGGAGAGGGGCTACTCTACAGGACGTCCTGAGAATGGCGATCTTCTGAAACGAGGGACGAGGCACACACCACGTCAAGTCATACACGCAGAAAACAGGGCTCACATTCAAAACAAATGCCCCACAGGCTAACATAACAGCATGACAGCTGATGGGAAACTGAAAAGACAAATGTTGCATCCATCAAAGCAAGCATTTGACAGTTGAACCTACATCTGGAAGATATTGAAAAAACTGCTGTTTATATTAATGACATGAGAATATATTATGACCGAAGCTCTAACAATGACCAGTGGTTGGAAAAACAGCAGCAGCAGCAGCTTAACATCGACAGGGCCTAAAGATGTCATTAGCAGCAGGCGCACGCAGATGCAACTGCCTCTCCATTTCCCTAACGACTGCACCATAGGAAGAGGAGCAAGGTCTTCTCAGCATTGATTTTCCTCCTGGGTCTATGTGTGAGTGGGCATGTGTGTGTGCATGCACATAAGAGTGCGTGTGTGTGAGAAGGAGCTCTCAGCAGCAGCCTTCCTAATGGGATGTGTTGTATACAGAGGGGGGGCCTGGGAAACAACAGTGTAACCAAAGGGAAGAGCAGAAGGAAAACAAGGACCCCTCCCTGTCCGAGTATGGGACAAACATGCTCCACATACACATACACACACACACACGTTAACACACATGCCTCATCACTCTCTTTTCAGGCTGATCTGGACAGATGCCAAGTTCCTTTTGGACACCTTTCTCATGGGTGAGCTTAGTTGGCTATGTCTCATATTTGATGAATATGTTTTGATGTTACAGCAGATCTGACAGTGCACAGTGCAGCTCAAGCTCATGTGTCCTACGATTTAAGTTTCAAACTAGGAGGACAATGAGGGCCACGTCTGTCTCTGAGTACACTCACTTTTCATCTTGCTTATTGTCCAATATGCGCTGTGTTTCTGAGAGCTTCCAGCCAATGACAGGCCTGGGATGGTAGCTGGCACGGGGCCCTGTTAGGAGCAGGTGCAGCCAGAATAGAAGATAAGGAGAACATGCTGACAGATCTGCTGATCAACTTAAAAACACTGATTGAGACGGTTGATGCAAGGCTGCATTTTGGCCAAGGGGACACTGCTTTATTATATGATACCCATGTGGGCGTGGGTGGCCCTGTGTGTGTGGGATTAAAAGTGGGGCGGGGAAGGGGTAAATAATGCGTGTGTGTGTGTTTTAGTCAGCTCTAGTGCCAGGGCTTCTGTGCGACATCGTGGAAAATCCTCCTCAGCAGTTTCCTGTGGGTCTCCATTATCAGGCCTCGTTGATAGACCAGCTTTTCCCCCCTACTTCCTGTCTCTCTTCCTCCCCTTCCACCCCACTTCCCCTCCCACACTCTTCTCAATAACATGAATCACCGCTGCCACGGAAAGGACGAAGGGCTGGCAGCCACTTTAAACTACAATCCTAACTCACATACAGTTAAATTACTCTGTATACTTTTCATTGTGCAATGAGCTAATTCCTTTCCCTTGACTCCATGTAAAGCAACGCCAGTTAGTCGCATGCATCACTGCATTATTGGGGACTTTATTTCATTACAGTGCTGGATGTACTGATATTCCAGTGCACCCTGAGTATTACTTGAGACAAATGTTGAGTCATTTGAACATGAAGTCATTCTTTCTTTTCTCTGTTGGATGTGAAACCAAGATGCCAGGCAGGATGGAGCTTGTCTTTCTTGTGCATCCTTGGCAAGCCCTCACAACTTGTGTCTCACAGCAAACACAACTTTTGCCAGGATTTCGAAGAAAGACAGCTCAGCACAATGTGCCACTTGAACTTGAGTAAAACGATACTGTTCACCTTAATTCAGGATGTGCATATGCAACCTAAAGTAATGTTCAATAAATCTTGCAATTTGAAAATTTCTTCAATCTATGTAAAGTTCAAGATGAATCCCCTGTGATAAAGTTAGTATTTTCAAAACTGTGGCTTTTTAAAAATAGCTTATTTTTAAATCTTTGGGGTCTTACTGCATTTCAACAGTGGTCAGACAACTCTTGGCAACCCACGTTGTTACCAAGACAACATCAACAAACACAGGCCTACCTGATGATGGGTGCTGAAAGATGGCTGCTGGTCAATTACCACACAGAATAAGGTGAAAGGAGACTGAGTTTCAAATCTTTGCATTAATTTCAAAGTGAATCACTAGTGAAAAAATAAGGCTATTGTTTTATATTTGAATAACACAGAAAGGATGGAAAATGAAAGGAAATAACAAGGTTGTAGGTATAAAATCTGACTTTTCTTCATCTTCCAGTCTTCCAATTAACATCTGCACTAATTCTTTCCATCAAGTTTTCCATTAATCATGTACACATATAGTAGACTGATCTATGGCAGCAATCATCGTGCCTTCCAGGAAAGGTAGCGCTGTTGTTTGCTACAGGACGTGACACAGAGCATGTGTGGGGGTCCAGATAGAGAGGCAGAGGCCGATGAGAAAAGGAAAGAAAATAAAGAGAGGGAGGAAAAGGAAGCACTTAGGTGTGCTTGATATCCTATCAGCACCCAATACCCATCGCAGGCATGGAAAAACAACATGAATGGGATTCACTATTCAGTTAAAATAAGAGAGCTTGAGTAGGCTAAACACATTTTGGACTGTGGATGGGTGCAGAGATCAAATGGTGGATGGATAAAAGCTTGGAAACAATACCCAGTTCCCTGTGTGTCTGAGAGCCAAATCCACAGCGGCAATATGAGTTCCTTTTTGTTCTTGAAAATGCTCCTCAGATGTTTGACGCAAGACCAGGAGTAGGGGGTGGAGGGAGACAAAACAAACAGCAATTAAGGTAGTTTGTGAATCCTTTTGAAAGGCCTCATGATCCATCCTTTAGGAAACATCTGCCATATTGATGTATGAGTCCAGGAAAAGACAAATTCCTTCTATCTCTGTAAAACAAACCTCTGCAGTGGTGAGTTGCCTATTTACCCACTAACCTGTAACTCCTCAAGCATGTGTACATGTGATAAAACACACACACAAAAGGTGTGTTTTTTGCTACAGTCCAAAATAAATCCCTCATAAACATTTATAGTCTAAACACAGATAAGACCACCCCTATCACTTTGCTTTCAGCTGGAAATTCCAGACAACCGTCCGATAGGGAAAGAGGATAAGAATATATCTTCTGAAGCATAAAGCTGTTGCCTGTCTAGGGAAGAAATATTTTTCATAATCCCCAGCAAATGTTACAGCATTTATCTCCCATCTAGATATAACTGGAATGAAAAGAGTTCAAGCATCTTGGCTGTCAGTCCAAATATTCCTGAAAGGTCCTGAGAGGAAGCAGAGAAAAAGCAAAATATAAGTTTTACTATTTTGTTAGAGATGGGAAAATTTACGGTGCACTTTCCAAACCATGAACACCAAAGACAGTAAATGCAGAACCAGGAAAACACCACTATACTGCTTACCTCACTAGTCTTCAGGGAAATCATCTTCTTTGGAAATGCTGGAGAGATTCATTATACTATAAATCTCATAACTCAGGCTTCACAAAAAACGCAAGTGCACAGTAGAGACATGAGAAGATAAATGCGAGACCTCTCCTACTGTGAAACAACAAGGTAGCTGTTTCATTGACATTGTGCTTCACATATTTTATGTATGTGTGTCTATGGTGTGTTTGTGTGTTTACATCCAGTGTGTTTACACTATACATTAAGTTTCTTTATTGGGCTTCCCGAAGGAGAAATTTGGCTTGGAAAAAAAGCTAGGTCATGACGTTGAAAACTGCAGAGAGAGGAAAACTCAATATGGCAGTTGTTTGGGTGACTTGTTGTGCAATAAACAGAAGAGCAGGCTGCAGTGTGCCTTTGTTTTTATGTCAACACTGGGCTGTTCAGGCACAGAACCAGAGGACACACACACACACACACACACATATTATATGCCATATATTATATAATTCTTAGTCTTCCCCCTTCAATGTATGTCAACTGCTCCAAATGTAGTCAGCATTATTATGAAAAACATAATTTGAAATACACTTACTCACTTTCTTACTGAGAATTAGAGGATTAAATATATACCACATTCTATTCTGTCTCTTGTACAGTATATAAAGCTACCAATAACAGCAGGCTAAATAGAGGGGAACAGTTTGGTTCTGTATTAGGGCTCAACTAATAATTATTTTCAAATAAATATTGCAAGGTAATGCAATTTTCAAAGTTGTAGTTTAAGCTGCAATTAATTTTTTTGAATGCCACAGATTCAAAAAAAAAATCAGAGAGGCTCATGTGAAACCTGTGGAGAAAGTGAGTGAGAGCGGACACAAAAAAGTTGATGCTTGGTGCTGCTAACTGTACTAAAACTGACCTCAGCTGAAGTAAACATTGACTTAGACGAGCAAGATTGTCAAAGCGAAACAGCATGCTGGTCATCTAATTTGGTTTGAGACAAGGCTGGGCTTAATGTGCCTGGTTACAGTAGCAATCATGCAACGCAACACCACAGATCTCTTGCAGGCTTTGTATGATATGATTAAAAAGGCATGTCCAATGCAAACTCTACCTCCAGTGGACGAAGTGTGTGGGAGCATCAACGCCACCAAGAAATGACTCAGGAGATAGCCAAATTGATGCAAAATTTGCATCTTGTTATTGGTACATTTTTTTTCGGCCTTTTAAACACCAACTAACTTTGTGTGCAGACAGACAGGGAGTGGGAGATGGAGTGGGAGAAAGAGATAGAGAGATGGACTGCAATGACAAGAAAAAAATAAGTCAACTCTAAGTCTAAGAAAGCAACTAAGCTTATGTTTGGAATGAAACTGTCCCTTTATGGGCATCATGCTATTTTATATTTATATTTGTTTATTTAGATGTGACCAGTGTGTATATACTTAATGTTTATTTCAGTTAGATATTTATCATTTAACTCATTAAAAACATAAAACAGAAACTGACAGCAATCTTTTACTTTTAAAATTACATTAAAAAATATATTAAACAGGAAACAAGAACAAGATTTGTTATATGAATAAGACTACACCTCTATACTCTGTTTTTCAGTTGCATTTCTGGCTTATCTCCCTGAAACTCAAATTCATAATCTAACTGCACTTTGTCCTGTGTTATATACAGTAACATACAATATGTGTCAGGACTCCAGCTTTACTTCTGGTTCCCAGTTCTTATTTTGAAACTACAAATCCACTCACTCCACACCCTCAATAACTCCAGCTTCCCTGTTACCATTGGTCAAATGCTTTTACCTGATCTTCCCTGTCTCCTTTGTAAACAGCACCTCAAACACCTGTCCCCTGCCAGATTGTTTTGACTTCATCGTCTACTCTGGACCTTGATTCTGCTACAACTCTATTGAAGAGCTCTGCATATTCCCTGATCCCTAAAAACAGTTCATCATGGAGGTTGATGCTTCTGATTTCAGGGTAGGGGCAATCTTGTTGCAGAGAACAGATCATGACCAAAAATTTAATTCCTGTGCTTTTACCTGCTGAAAAAAACTACTGCATCTGTGATCGGGAGCTCCTAACAATAAAGTTGGCGCTGGAGGAATGGAGGCACTGGCTAGAGGGGAATGAACAGCAATTTTTGGTTTATACAGACCATAAGAACCTCAAGTATCTGAAATCAGCCAAGAGATTTAACCCTCACCAAGCCTGTTGGGCCCTGTTTTTTGATAGATCCAATTTCTCCTTGTTCTTTCACACAGGAACCAAGAATGGGAGAGCAGATGCTTTATCCAAGATGTTCGACTCCAGTGAAGATGCTGAGCCGCCTGAATTCATCCCATCCCCAACAGCCTGGCTGGGTGTCAGTCTGTTGGACCTAGAGCAGGAGATTACAACCTACCTAGAGAACCAGCCGGGTCTGTCCAGCTGTCCATAGGCGAAGCTCTTTGTCCCGGAGAAGGTGTGGCAGATTCTGGTGGCCAATCCTGGTTAAAGATGTTAAGGAGTATATTGCTGCCTGCCCTGAGTGTGCTCAGTGCAAGACCTCCAAGTCCCGCGCTGTCTTTACCTATATGTCTCTGGACCCACATCTCTGTCGATTTCATAACTGGACTACCCCCTTCAGAAAGTAACGCATGCATCCTCACCATAGTGGACAGATTTTCAAAAATGGGGCTTCCAAACTCCCAACAGCCAAAGAAACCACAGAACTCTTAATTAAACATGTTTTCCATTTACATTGCCCCCCCGTGACGTCGTCTCAGACTGTGGCCCCCACTTCACAGCTAGGTTCTGGTCTGAGTTCTGTCAACTGCTTGACATCTTGGTCAGTCTCTCCTTGGTCAGTCTCTCCCTTACTCTTGGTCCGAGAACCTGGTCTGGGTCGAGTTTGTACATAACCATAACCTTCCATCTGCCACCATGGGGGGGACCCTCTTTCAGATGGTCCTGGACTATCAGCTACCCCTGTTTCCCAGTCATGAGTATGAAATCATGGTCCCATCAGCTGCAGCCCTGGTCAGAAGATGCCACCTGGTGTGGCGACGGGCGCGTCAGTCCCACCCCTGGGCTAATAAGAAATGGTCTGCAGCACCTGATTACCAAGTCAGTCAGAAAGTGTGGCTGTCCACTGCAGATTTGCCTCTCAGAACAAAGTGTCGTAAATTAGCTCCACACTTTTTTGGTCCATTTCCTGTTGCCAAGGTCATGAAAGCTGTGGTGGTTCGCCTGCAGCTTCCCAGACCTTTGCACATACATCCACATTCCATGTTTCCCAGGTTAAACAGGCCCTTCGCAGTGGTCACATAAACTCTGTACCCTGTAAACTCTCTGACCTAGTCTTGTTTTTGGATTTAAGTATACTGGATCACAGATTTGGATGTTTGTGTTTAATTGGATTCTGCTTTCATCTGTGTGAACATGAAGAGGATTTCTCCATACACCTAGTTCACTACATTCCTCCTAGCCAAACAAAACCTCTCCTCAGTATCTAACCTCTCTGCTCTCTCCCCCAGATCTGTTAATTTCTCCTTAGACAACAGATCGCACGGCAGATGCCATCCCCTGTTCGCGGACTCCATTCCCCGTCAGCCCCAGCTCCTCAGTGCTTCCAGTCTCTCATCTCAAGAACCACATATCCCATCAGCTCCTGCTCTTCAGTTCTCTTTATCAGACCTCACTCATCACAATCCAAGAAAGCTCACTCACCTACAGTTTTTGTCTCCTGTCAGTCTTCATATACTTATCCCGTATCTCCTCTTCAGGGTCTCCAGAGTGATCCCCGCTGCCTCAAGACTCTCCGCCATCTACACACCTCAACTGCATATTTAGCACTTTTGTTACCATTAAAATCTCTTAACTCTGAGACTTTAGTATATTTTAACCAACCGAGTGAATTGTTCACTCACGTGACAATATGACTCGTGTACTGTACTGTATTACCATGTTTGGGATGTGCACATAGCATATAAAAGGAAAAAAGCTGATAAGAATCTCAAAAGACTTACAGTTTTGGTCTAGAAATGTGTTTCTGTGTAAGAATTCTTTCCTTAATGTGTTTACAATAACATGTAACAATCAAGATTCAAGGTCACGCAGCAAGGCCTGGACACAATATCAAATTTAAATACGTAAAAATAATTTAACAAAATAACCCAAAAACATTTTTGACCTTTTAATCAAATATACATGCTGTAGATATTCACCTTCATTTTTCTAACTAAGCATTAGGGCAGAGTTTATAAACTAGTGGAAAGCACAAAATGAAAACATGAGCAAATAAGATGCCAGTCCAATTACTCTGTTTAAAAATGCCAAAGAAAAGGCTTTACCTATATTGATATTGTATCAACAAGTGAGATTGCATGACAACCAAAGGCAACTGAAAAATGCAGCATGTTGTTTGTGTGCCTTTTACTGTTTTACGTGCAACCATAAGAGCAAAGTAGTAGAGTAGAGCAAAGTTTTTTCAGCCTGCCACTCATTTAGATAAGGTTAATTTACAAGGGAAGACGAAGAGTAATTTGGCCTGCAGCAGGACTGAACAGTTAGAGCAGAAGCCAGACTCAGACAACACTGACCAAAGCAAAGATCCATCTGTCTGTTCCGTGCTGAGAGGAGCGTGTAGGGCATAGAGTGCACACACACGCGCACACACACACACATACACACACACATACATACATACGCACACCTCCCATCGCCAGCTGGATCGGCGAAAGCAGCACTTGGGGAACAGTTGACACACTGATCTCTTTAATGGTTACATCCTCCACACCCAGCAGCCGCGGCACTCAGACACACATGCTTTCATTAGTTTAAACTGACTGACAGAAAAAATACATATTGCAACATTCCTTCCCCCAGATTCACAACATTCACATGCAGTCCCTCTTGCTCACACACAAACATATACACACTATCCTGTTATCCACCCCCACTTCCATGCAATCAGAGGCTCAGAATAGGAAGGAGGGAGAGGAAGCGGCCCTGCATTCACAGGCTGGGAACAAGGAGAAGGAAAAACAGCCGGAACCTGGAATTTACGGAGGAAAAAACAGCGGCCATCCAAAAATACCTCAAGACCTTCTCTGCAGATAAACAGAAATATCATTACTCTCATCCTCCAGCTCAGGACAGTTTTCCTTACATACTTCCTTCTTCTCATCCTCCACTCCTTAATTAGGATTTTGGCTATTCAACATTGAGGAAACATAACAGGGCTTTTTGATATTTGCTCCGTATGACTGCTCCTCAGATTATTCCTTCCAGCTTCTCTCAGTCTTAAACAGACAAGAAAAGTCATGCAGAAGGTCTAACTATGAATCTCATTTGCCCCTGGACTAATCAGCACTAAACAGTGCAGCTGAGTCCCTCAATAGAAGGACAGACACTTAGCCAGCAGTCCATTCTCTAAAATGTTTTACCCTTTTTACCCTTTCAATCTCCTTCACAATAGCTTTCCAAAACAGTGGCGTAATAAGGTTTTGCATAGCATCCTAATAACACAATACCAACAAGCCGGCATGCAAATGCATTTATAAAAAACAGTGACATCTTGGCTGTTAAAATTCATTTGGAACGTTAGGTCATCTTTTATAGACATACTAGACCTAAGAAAATATAAGCTTTTCATTAACATCTGCTCCTTCCAGCAGATATCAGTTAACCAGGTTTTCAAACTTGGTGGACAGCACCATGACAGAGCCCTTCCTGTAAGTAAGCATCGGGTTCACTGACCCTGAGGTCATTTCCTCTGACCTCTTCTTCCTAATTGATTCAATTTCCTAGCCATTGGTCTCCTATTAGGTTGTTCTAATAGACCCAAACCTCCCATTCAAGGTCCCCTTCCTTTGTCTCCAATAAAGATAGCATTTTCATGCTATCCACTTCAGAGAACAAGTTTTTATCTAAGCTTTGTCGTCCTATCCACAGGTCAGTGAAATGCACATTTTTCTACCAACGAAATCCTCTCTATGATTCCCTACAATCTCCCAATGACTCCCTACCACCTTACAACCCTATAACCTTTAAATTCCACAATTAACCTCTTGGTGATATAGTAGTGTTATCAATTGAACTGAAGTGGAATAAAGTAGATGCGGGACTGCTAATAAAAAATTGCGATTGAGTCATCTCCAGTTTACCTGAACTAAATGACAACAGACAGGAAAAATAGAGTAGGCTGAAAAACATATGCAAACAGCCAAGGTAATGACATTAACTAAAGCTAACTGGAGTCAGGAGTTAACAATCAATGAAACAATATTGAAAGTGTCGGTTATAGTGACTCTGAAAAACACATAAAAGAAATCTCCAAAAACTTGTAATCAAGAATTGATTGTCCATCAGTCCACACTGAGACAAACTGTCTATAAATGCAGAGTTTAGTTCTTATTTGTGGCAACTCTTCCTAGAACTGGGCATGGAGCTAAGGCACTCTAATGGCACAATGCTGATGCTCAATTAGATAAAAAAATAAGCTGAGGGGTAAGACTTAACTGAACTGTTTGAGCTGCTTAACATTTCTTCTCATGAGTCTGCCATGAGAAAACCATAGTGCATGGAATGAGCCACAAGGAAGCATTGCACATCACTTTGACATCACTTCATCCCAAGGTGAAGTACTATAGAGGGATTGGGGGTTGTTTGGTGCCTATAGGGCTGGGTGGTTTGTCATCATCAGTGGCACAATTAATTTCCAAGTCTACAATGATAAACTTGGAAATTAATTGTGCCGCTGGTCTAAGAGAATAATTTAGAGGAGATTGTGCATCAGCTGAAGTTCAACAGAAGCTAAGTGATGCAACAGGATAATAAATATCTACATAAATCTACTACAGAATGACTTCAAGCGAAGAAAATTCTCATTTTGAAGTGGTCCAGTAAGAGCCCAGACCTCAAACCAACATGGATGCTGTGTAACCTCAAGAGTTTCATTCACACCAGACATCCTAAGAATATGACTAAGCTTAGCAGTAAAGAGAAAAAACAGGAACCTAGTAAATAACAGAGAAGTAACGTGCATATGTCTTTCTTGTTCAACACTGCACTTTACAGTCGCATTCTATTAACAATGCATAAGCAGAGTTATATTGCTGATGATTAAACACTTATTAAACATGCATTTGCAGTTTCCATGATGGAAATCTACCGAGTGAAATATGACAGAACATGTCAGACTGGTGTTAACATCCATTAACAACCCAAACAAATTCAGGCCCTGTTCTGTGTGCATGTAAACACAATATGACATCAGGGTAAGTAAACTAGTTATCAGGGCACCAGATTGGCCTCCTTCTATCTGTTTTTGCGACTGTTTAGTTATTCAGTTACCTTATACTTTGAGATAACAATTGCTAGCACTGTAGTCTCAGAGTTGCATAATATAGCTCAATAGGATTTTGAAAATTGAAGTAATTAATTTCATATTTGCATTCCTGAATAGTTTAAACTTCACTTTTAGCTCATATGCAATCACTAATGGATAAAATTTCATCCTGTATTTCTTATTATGTCTGTAATCAGTATGACTGAAGCAGTTGGCACAAGTGCAGATAATCCACCATGAAAATACGTTACATCAGCAAAACTTGTCTATTGTGCTTTTGGTTGACAAAAACTGCAGACCACACTGCTGCCAAAAATAAACAATTTGAATATGCTTGTTCTTTTCTTGTTCTTTGCTTGTTCTTTCTTTCTCCGAAACTATTTGGCTCTTAGCCTGAAGTAAGCGAAAGAAGTTCTTGGTCTTGTGATAATTACAAGTGAAAGCTTCATGACATAACTAAATGTAATGTTTGCTTAGATGCATCAACTTAATAAACATTTCCAGTATTGTGCATTAACTTCAGTGAAGAAGAGGTTAGGAGTGAGAAAACTGCAATCCATGATCAGTTGCTGATGCAGTCATTTTTCTAATTGCACTGTCCCGCTTCGGCTTTCGCTAACTGGAGTCTTCATCTCCAGCAGTTTCTGTTTATTAGTTTTAGTGTGTGGCATTTTCTCAACGCAACGTCTTATTAAAACAAGCCTGCTCTGAGCATGCTGCTTTAATCCCAAACTTCTCATTTAAGGTAAATACAACTGGATAGCCTGTCACATAAGCATTTCTCAAAACTAAATTTGTGGTTGTTAGGTATGGCATTTCAGATATGTATGTGCACACACACGTGCACATGTTCATACGTGTTTGTGTGTTAGCCCCACTGAGAGCGTTATTATAAAGAGCCAATAGGAGCAAAGGACCACACTCTAGCACATCCTGTTTGACTTGACCTCAGAGGATATTCTCCTTTCCCAAGCAAACAAACCGCCGGGCTTTTGGATCGTACCAACGTCGGAGGGGAAGGGAGGGGACAGGAGCCAGGGGATGTCTCTGGAGGGGAATCAGTAGGTAGGACAGAGTTTTGCACAGCAATAGAGTTATTGCCAAAAAGCAGAACAGGTTTAATCTCTGAAAAAACACATAGGTGTGTTACTAAATTATGGTTCACCAACATTGGCTCTAAAACACTTTCCTTGAGCTTTTGCAGTGATTCAATAATAATATATGGTCTCAATATATTTGAGCAGGGAAGTAAATTTATAACGCTTAGTGATAAGACTGCAAGAAAAAGTAAATTAACTCTTTGCAATTTCCCAGTTTTCTGCATAAATTGGTCATGATCGTTACTACATTCACAAATATTAACAAACACAATATTTATTTTTAAGCTGATAAAACACAAACAGTTGAAACAATGAAATGTGTTAAAGAGTAATCTCAAAGAGTTTAGATATTCATCAGTCCACAGTTAGAGAACTTTTCTATAAATGGAGATAATTTGGTACTGTGGCTACTTTCCATAGAAATGGGCACCCAGCCAAGGAAGCCATTGATTTCCAAAGAAAACAATGCATCATGCCTGAAATTTGCCAAAACTACTGGGTAAATGTCTTGTGGACAGATGAAACAAAGGTGGAATTGTTTGGAAAGCACTACCTGAAGTAGGAGGAAGCGTCATATATTGGGGCTACTTTGCTATGTCTGGACCTGGACAGCTTGCCATTCTGGAGGAGGAAATTAATTCTCAGGTTTCTTAAGGCTGTCTGCAAGCCGAAGCTCAGGAAAAGCTGAGTGATGCACTTACTTTTTTACACCATGTATGTTGGACCAGGACCAGACTATAACTGATAAATCTGCCAATCATTTTCTCTCTAAACTATGAAAAATACTCATCATAATAATCATAATGTCCTACAGTATAAGGAGATGTATTCAGGCGGCTCGTTTTAGTAGAGTTCACACTTCAGATTATTGTCATTTACGACAAAGAAAATCAGCCAGTCGTTACATTGTTACTTAAATAAAAATGTTTAATCAATTATAAAAAGGTTGCCAATTATTTTTTCATCGATCTGCTAAATGATTAATCAATAAATCAACTTTGCTGCACTTCTAGATGACACAGATCAGGGCACAATGACTGATGAATATGGGACAAAAAACATAGGGCATAATCTCTATAAAGACCCACCAACAGGCCAGAGTTCAGATACACATCTCAAAAGTGCCATTTCTGGGTGTTCAAACTACTCATCATAGAGGGTCTGTGTTAAGCCTATTTTATGGCCACACCCTTTAAAAATGGACCCTAATTAAAAAACAGCCAAATTCATGATGTCACTCAGCCCTCTCCATCTGACACTATGGTTTCACTGACATCCCAGCATTTGTTTTGCTTTACATATTATGTAGAAAGATGCCTCCTCCTCTAGCTGTATCTGACTAATCCATTATTTGGTTAAGTCGCTACAGCCCACTCCCTTCAGTCTCCCCGTGGTGTTTTCTTCGGCTTACGGTGGGCCAGCTTGGTGCCGCTGCTGGGAGACTATTGGGATTAATGCTGCCGACTGACACTAATCTCATTGTGGTTAAGGCTTTGGAGAGACTGTGTTCACCCACTTCACTCTCACTCCCAAACACTGGCATTGTGGCACCAATCCACTGAGACATTTATGCCTGAGGAGGGATTTGTGTAGTGGATTCTCTAACTCACTCTCTCACTATCTTTACCAACACACCAACTTCATATCTTTTTTTACACTCACTGGCCACTTTATTAGGCACACCTGTACAATCTAATGTTATCCAATATCGCAGGTCTGCCAAGAATTTTACTTTAACAAGTGTATAATGTTATGGGGACCCTATTCACATAAATGAAGTTGGCAAAACAATAGAGACACCTCTTTATATAATGCACTCTAGTATGACCTCATCACCCACTATGACCTAAATAATAAACATATAGTACAATTATTACCTTTCAGGCAGTTTCAACAAAAACTGAGAAATTATAATAACCTTGTAAAAGTAGAATTCATGTCAGAGCTGCTGTATTGGATTGCATTAGTTTGTAAAGATGTACCCAATAAAGTGGCCGGTGAGTGTATATTAAAACCCCCAAATCATTTAGTGACACTAGTTACGTTAAGTATTAACTGTTAAATTTTCCATTCACTGACTGCTAAACATGTAAGTTTTTGGTAGGACTTTTCACTGATGCGTGGCCCTGATCCTGGTCTACAAGCTACAATTCATTTGAGCATAAATCATAAGAGAGCAGTGTGCATCCTTCCACTTATCTGAATGGATAATAAAGGTTCCCTGTTC
This sequence comes from Sandelia bainsii, assembly GCA_032362345.1. NCBI lineage: Eukaryota > Metazoa > Chordata > Actinopteri > Anabantiformes > Anabantidae > Sandelia > Sandelia bainsii. Next base: position 7,656,098 of record JAUMHL010000017.1, read on the forward strand.
ACTGCTTTATCAACTTCAGGAGCTGAGGATAGCAAATTTATACAATATATACTCTGACATTGTGTCAAAAATCACAGTATCCATGTCTGATCTCTGAATTTCTACCCTGGGTCCCTAAATGTTATTAACTTACCCACATACTGCTTCCAATTGAAAGGTTTTTTTTACCAAAACCATCTTAACTCTCTTAATCTCATTGTACATGTGTATAGTGACAATAAAAGGCATTCTATTCTATTCTATCTCACTCCACTTTGACCAAATTTCATAAAAGACATAAAAATAAAAATGGGTTTTATTTAAAACCCAGAAATCATATATTGTACTAATAATCACTACAATTATGTATCTCTTTTGAATTTCACTGGGATAAATGAATTTTGAAAATTTCACTCAAGTCAAATAGCCTGACTTTTCAGAAGCCTAAGTTTACTAGTCCTGAACCTAGAAAATGTCAATTTTTTCCTAACCCATATTGCTCTTTGCGTTACCAAAATAAAAAAAATTAGAGAAGCTGACCCCTCCAGATGGTGACGTATGACTGTATCAAAGGTGAGTTTTGATGACGATGACAAAGACTGTAGTTTGCAGCATTAAAAGGTCGCTGCCAGGTCAGTAGTGGTACCACTGTTTGTTTGTAGTAAACACCAAAAAGTGAGAGAAAGGGAAATAAAGTTCCAAAACAGTGGATGAGGGAGAACATAATGAAAGCAGATACATGCAATCTAAAGGGCATTATGCTCCATTACACTTGGAAACAAATGAACTTTTTATCCATGTTTTTATTATACAGTATTTTGCATCCTTATCTCCACAACATTTCGTGTAGTGAAATTTAATTAAACAAAATGTAATTTCACAGGATCACCATAACAGATAGCTAGAGATTCAAATACAACATAAATGACTTCAAGTTGAAGAATGCTTTAAACCTCCTGTTGTCTTCGGGTCAAAAATGACCCAAAACTGTGTTTAACAGCAGAGAAAACACCTTAAATGTTGTTTTTCCAGCTTGAAATTTTATGACTTTTCCTAAAGTGACCCCAACATTAGAAAAATGGAAATATTGGCTTTATTCATTTTTCCATGGAAGCTGTACACAACTTGAGTACAAAGATTGTCTTCGGGTCATTTTTGACCAGGCAATTAAAATCACAGTCACAGAGTCAGTTAAAGACTACAAAACACACACACACAAACACAGATATCACAACTTTCAGTGATCAAAGTTCAAACTATTTCAGACACGACCATCAAGAACTATCAAGACATTGTTTGCTAATACTTACTACAGTAATAATACTACTAGTAATACTACTACATTCAGAGTCTCTAACTGTGCTGCAGATGACAGCAGTATTCTCATTTCTCTCTGTGCTGAAGGTATGAGTGCACGTTTCACCACTGAACAGGCCGTAGAGCGGATTTTTTCAGATCTCCAGCAAAGGGCATTTGATTTTGAAGATATCTGAAGAAGAAGATGGGGAGTAATACAACCCAGAGCATGATGCATTATCTTCAGATGAAGAAACCCCTGAAGCTGAAGGAGAAACATTTTTGTCAAAAAATGGCAAGATAACATGGTCCTCATCACCATATGACAACCAGGGCAGGATGGCAGCACAAAGTGTCATAGAGATGACTTCAGGTCCCATAAGATATGTTGTTTCTTATGTTGAGGACATCTCCTCAACATTTCACCTGTTCATCACTCCAGCTATCGAA
>JAUMHL010000017.1:7657922-7719277 GCA_032362345.1 Sandelia bainsii
GGGTCCTTGCTGGACTTCTGGTGTCTCAAAGAAGATCTGTGAGAAACTTCTCATCAGATATTGACAGGTCTTCCTCTATTTTTGTCCTTGACCTCTCCAGATTCCTCTACAGAGATCACACTAAATATTTGTGGGGGTCACAGTGGTGTAGTGGGTAGGGCAGTCATCTACAAACCCCAGGGTTCACCTGATTCCTGGCCACATGTCGAGGTGTCCCTAGAAAAGACACTGAAACTCATACCCTGGGCGTCTAAAATGCAGCTGCTGGTCCACGCTTATTTGCCCAAGGGGATTAATAAAGTTTCAATAATTATTATTATTATTATCAAAGAGACCAACAAATCTTAAGTGCTCAACCTCTGCAGGTCAGTTCCTTCACTTGCATCTGGAGCAAATGAGAAATCCAGAGAACACACAACACTGAAGACTGATTTTCTCTAACTTTCTATGTAGGTCACCAGTGACTTAATAAGGAGGTGTTTCAGGTGTAGCTAAGAGGGACCCAGAATACAGCTGGGAACTGAACCTGTACCTCTGAAGAGCAGATCATAAATCACCGCCCTCCTCTGGTCTTACTGCCAACATCACTGTCAATCTGCTGCAGCATATAGGCCTCCCTTCACTTAAATCAAGATTTATAATACTTTTACAATAAAGCCCAGCTGGACTTCAAACATAAGCTGCATTAAGGAGAACAAATTTGGCTGGGGACTCCTGATCAATATAACAGGTGGGCCACCAGCTTAACAGGATCAGATAACCATGACCGACCACACAGACATGTAGTATATAGCACCCTCTCAGTCTGCTGTCCTATTCTCATAATGTTAAGTCTTAATCTATCTCACCTGCTGTACTTCAGTAACTATTACTTTTCCATAACATATCTCCAAGTAGTGTCTGAAGTTAAGACATGTAAAAACTGTCAAAGCTTTAAATGAATCCATATGTATAACAAAAGAGCATATTCCTTTCCTCTTCTAACTGAGACTTCTTGCTTCGTATTTAATACAACAGCATTCTTCACATTCCATCAACAACAATAGATATCCTTGTGTCCGCTCTCATACTAATCAACCTGTTTACACTTCCTTGTCAGGAGATCATGCTTTATTCATGAGAACCGGCCAGAATGTTGAGAACAGAAACTGGAGCAACGGAACAATCTAAAGCGGACCTGTAAACCCACGGGTTTTGACTCTGAACAGCAAAGCCGAGGGGAAGCAGAGGAGACATGAGACAAGATGCTTTCTTTATCCTCCATGCTTGTCCACACACACACATGGACACATCAAAGCTTTTGGATGAAGGCTTGAGCATGAACTAAAGTCTGGTCAGTCAAACCCTGCTGTGTTGCTGGAAAGCAAACAGCTTTGATGCAACATCTTAATATATGCAGGGTCCCAGCTTGTGGTTTAGTGAATGAGTCCAAATATGTGGCCTCGGTATGAGGCGCACCAGAGCAGTTGGTTTATTGTGGGCTCCAGTTGCTGCCTGACATTGCATAAGAGTGTAATAATACAATGCTTTTTCAACAAGGCATGTTATAAATAAAATCACACAAAGCATTTGTTGACAGCAGATCAGCTCTACCTCAGTGCCTCTACTGGAAATGATGTAGACATCATTCGGTGTGTTTAAATTTTAAAAACTGTGTGATTCAGTTTTTTTCTGCCTTAGACTGAAGTACTACATTGAAACTCTAAATCATGTCAGCTATTAATAGCTACAGCTTGACAAAATACCCAGTTCACTTAGAATGAGTACGACATGCGCAGGTGAGATGTGTGTCTAGTGCAAGCAACAAAAGCAGAGACCATCTGATATTGACAGCACTGTGATAAATTACAGCCGGTGTGTATGGTTTGTTTCATTTGTGTGGAAAAGAACATGCGGCTCACATGTCACTATTCTTTATATTGAAGAGAGTTTTGTGTTCTCAGCTGTGCTCACCTCCTATAAACTGCAATTGTCAGCCTTTTTATGGCAGTTTCATGATAGCTGGACTGGAGACATATGGCTATAAAAGGAGATAAGCAAGGTAATATTCACCATTAGAAACAATTATTGGCAGTGCAGCCAAAGCAATAATGAGGGTAAACCTGGAATCACAACTTAAGTCATGCTCCAGGACAAAAAACAAACACATTAGGAGCTTTTACCAACTTGTAAATATTCTGTTTTCAAAGTTAAATAGCACCTCATTAAATTGCAAAGAATCATTCACATTTGAGTGTTAACAAGTAACAGAATTAGCAGTCGAGCGCATGTAGACACAAAAAAAGAGCTGAGTGAGCCAATGCATTGTGTTTCTGTGGACCCACTGGAGACACAACAGGTGTGTCAATATGACAAGCATTCAACTAATCCATTATGTCTGCGTCATATAAACACTGAACAAATATAGATGCTCTCCATTTTCACTCTCAGCAGTGCACAGCAACAGATGAAACGCAAACATCCATATAATATAGATAAGATAATGTAGAGATGTAGAGAAAGTTAACTAAAAGGCTAGATTGTCATTTTCCCTTTTATAACATAAGCTTTATAAGCATATTACAATCCGTTCATTTATAATCATTAAACACATATGTCTGTTAAAACTCTTACTTTTGTTTGACACTAGTTATTTTGTTCAAAATAAAGCACTGTTAGCTTTCCACACCTAGTTTATTTTAACAGATTTAAAATGCCATTGCTAATCTAAAGATACCAAGAGACACAAAGACAATTCACGAAAATGAGTGAATAAATATCTGTTTAAATATTCATGTCACCACTCAGACCACTATCATGTCATTGCAAACAAAACAGAAGTACAATTTTTACAGTTTGTAGGCACAATTACAGTAACATTTGATGTATCTTAATAATGTCTTCAGTGAACTTATTATCATATTTGACAGAAGCTTACTATGTCCTCTTCACGTGGCAGAACTATGGACAAATCCTGTTGCTGCATGGCATTAGGTTTTCTGATAGTGGCTGTGGAAAATAACACATCATTCTAAATGTTATCACAGGATTACTGTAGTTCATTTTTCACAAATGCGCAACTGATGCCAAACAGAATTTAGATGAACAGGTTGGAGAAATTTGGCTTGTCTCCTCCGCGAACAGACGATAGGAAACGGTGCGTCGCTCTGCCAGTCTCCCACCAGATGGTAAATGAGAGAGATGCGGTGATCGGATAACAAATACAACCAATCAGACAACTGAAAACAACCCGTGTACGTAGGGGAAAATTTTGAGAAAATTTGATTATTTCACAAAAACTCTGAATTATATCCCGTCAATTAAGGACCGATAGAATTATATAAAGGTTTATATGGAAATTCTTTGATTTTTAATTTATTTATGGATTTTCCCTTTGGCTGTACTGCGAATATGTATTTGAGAGTAAAATAAAATTCATTTAAAAGTGTATGCAGAAAGAATTCTTGTATTAAACATATTGTGTATTTCATTACCGTTAATTGCGTTTTTATGTACAATTACTTTTCATCGTGCCGAACTTATCCATGGTGTGCTCATTTTGATCATCACCACTGTCAGTGAAAATCTTTCATCTTCATCCTGTCGACTGGCCCTGTGTCATTCCTATTACCTATTAAAGGCCACGAGGAAGAAAAGACCATGTTTTAAGATGCAGTGTGTGTGTGTGTGTGTGTGTGTGTGTAAGTGAGTGAATGAGAGAGAGAGAGAGATATCTCATTTGCATACAGCTGAATAGGTAACATCCCCGTCCCGCACACTACACCCGCATGAGGGCGAGAGTGGGACACGCGCCGCAACAATACGAGACACGCTGCCACAGAACTGTTAAACGCATGGGTGGGCATGAAGGGGCACAAGCCACCAACAAGATAAAATGCACCCAAATTGACGTTAGGAAAAAAAAAGTTTGGACGCAATGTAGGCCTTTGTATCCGTGCGTAAAAGTAAAGTGCAATGCGTTTTTCTTGGTGTTGAAAATACATTTTGTGGTTTTATCATAAAGATATTTGCTCGGGTGGATCATTGATCTCATTTTCTTCTAAATGCTTTAGAAACACAGCAAATAAAACGAAATCCACCGTCAACCGCAATCAAAACAAACACTGGAGAGATTTCTGCTTTTAATCGCATTTCTGGTTTTCATTGTTTGTGATACAGCCCAGGGGAGATACACATATGACACCACAGAGAGTGAAGGGTCTGAGAGGAAATAGTGCGCATGGCTCCAAAGCTGTAGTGAGGGATAATTAGGCGTGCAATTGAGTGGAACCGAGGGCAAAGGGGTGCATGGAGTAAGTCCGTAATTGAATTCATGCTTTCCATTCACGAAGTTTCGGCTCTCCTTCTCCTTCTCCTCCTAAGGACAATTACTCACTGTTATGTGTAAATGTGCGTCCGGCGTATTGTGAGCTAAAAATAAGTTAACAGATGTTGAGGCTTGTTAATAATCGCCCAGTATCCATGGTGGTCAGTCAGCACAGTGCCAGTGGGTATTAAGTCTGGATAATTGTTGTTGGGTTGGAAGGGAAGGGGGTTGAATATGTAAAGTGGGCGGTGCCAATACGGTGACTGACTGTGGCTTTATGTAATGAGCAGCGCAGTGCAAGTCTATATATCTAGGAGGAGACACGCTACGGTTCATTCACTAGTAATAAGACGAGTGATGAACATCCGAGGCGCACTGACGCATCAAGTTCAGCATCAAAACAAGCTCTGAGCAGCGCGCACACAGCGGAGTCACCATTGTGGAGTACAGCTGCATGCAAGGAGAGGACACCTCTGAGAGAAAGAAGCGCGACTGTGGATATTTGTCTTCCCTCACCTTTGGATAACTTGGAGATTGGAAACGCGTTCTCTGAACGCTGCTGACGCACAGCACAGGGAAGCTACGGGAGCACTCCCTGGGAGTGAAGAAGGATTTATATGTGTTTTAGAGTTTTTTACCATTTGTTTACCTCAGTGTAAATACTTTGGAATAGAGAGGTTTTGCTGCTGTATTGGCTGGTGACGCGGCTGCCTTGGAGAAGCGAGAAGGATGGCAGCCTGGTTCACCTTTACCATCGCATTCAGCACCACGTTGATAACACAGGTATGAAGGAGGATAATACATCTCCCCCGGTGGTCCTGAGACCTCGGCGAAAACTCATGGAGAACCAGTTGTTTTATGTTTTTTAATCAGCTAAATGTAAACGCACCGACGTTTTCTGAAATGATATTTGTTTCTCTTTTAGGTATTTGGATCCGGTGTTTTTGAGCTTGATCTTCACGAATTTAAAAATCATAAAGGTTTGCTGGCAAACGGGAACACATGCAAACCCAACTGCAGGACTTATTTTAGAATTTGCTTGAAGAACTATCAGGCTGTGGTGTCGCCAGGTGACTGCATCTTTGGAAGTACAATGACACCCGTGCTGGGGACAAACTCTTTCAGCGCCAAGGACAGTGGCACTTTACCTAGACCAATTCAAATACCGTTTAACTATGGATGGCCGGTAAGAACGTGGAGCAGTAGATCCACTTTATTTGTTTTATTACAGCGACCACTGTCATGTTATTTCCAGGAAACTACTATGCACTTTGGGAGCGCACCGATTATTGGTCAGCTCATCTAATCCATATCATTAGGTAATACTCTTTAGACAAACAGATTGGACTGCTTCGACGTCGTTCATTTCAAAAAATACAAGACCATGCAATGATCAGTGTAACGCATTTCTTTGTGCAGCCATCAGTGTAATTTAAATAACCATATTAAACAATGTGCAGTCTATTAAATGCAATAGAAAAAAATAAAATGCAATCTTTTGTCCTTAAATTCTGAAATACAAAAATAGCTAATAGGATAATAATCAGCTGCATGTGTTTTCTCTTTAGGGGTCATTTTCTTTAATAATCGAAGCTTGGCATTCACCTTATGGAAACCTACCTGTAGGTAAGTGCAACATTTTGTACCACAGGAGGGAGCTCTGTCTGCGCATTTAACACATGAGACTCTCCAAGTACTTCATGGTTTTGCACAAATGCATGCTCAAGGAACAAAAACATTGGACTATTTAATACAGCTCCGTTATTCAACATGTTTCTCCCCACCGGTTATTAATTGTTCATAATTTCACACATTTTCACGCCAATTCACTCCTTTGTTATGAACTTCAGAACACCTTTTTCATTCTTATAGCCAATACAATTGAACTTCCTCTGGTTTATTTTTGGCGTGGGAAAGAGCTGTGGGCTTTGGTGAGAATACACAGTGCCTGCCAAAAAAACCCTGACTACATCTTCCTGTATTTTACACCTTACTCTGTTCCGCCCTTTGGAAGAGGGGACTGGGCCTGGGAATGTTTTTGCTGACGGAAAGAAAGAGGAAATTTCAACCTGAGTTTATCTTTCATCTAAGCTGTATGGGATTTGATAAGGGATGCAGCTTGGTACTGGGCAGATTACTAAAGTGAAAGTAGATGACTTTTGAACCGACAGCCATTTATGATTCAGTTCTTGACATAAAACCAAAATTATCCCAGGACATGAGCATGCTGCAAGCTTACATATCCTACATTAATTGTGACTTCCTCCACCTTGTCTTTTTCCTCTTTTAGATACCAGCAACACAGACTTTTTGATTAGCCTTTTTGCCTTCCAAAGACAACTGGGTGTAGGGACTGATTGGTCTCAGGATACACAGATTGGAACTCAGACAGAGCTAAGGTTTTCATACCGGTTCATCTGCAATGAAAGCTACTATGGAGAAAGTTGTTCCAAAAAATGCACACCCAGGGACGACCGATTTGGCCACTACACCTGTACCCGAGATGGAGAGTTATCCTGTCTGCCTGGCTGGAAGGGGAAATACTGCGAAGAACGTAAGACATCAATAAAACTTATTCTACTGTTCAAACCTGGCTGATATCAGCATGTCTGTCTGTTCAGTCTTGCTCTGAGGTTGGGGTCATGCAGATGTTTGCAAATGACTGGCTTATAGCTGGGGAGTTGGGTATGAAAAGATCCCTTGATAGGATTGAGTTGACACTTACCTTATAACAGCTGTTATTTCCACTTGGTCTGCTCATGGTGACCTTTGAACTTCATCATTATGATTTGGGCCTAAAGAGAGAAAAGGCTTGTGAGCAAGTTACAGATATGAATAGTTTATAAGTTGTAAGGTGACCTACAGATTATCATCATTAAGGCCATGAGATGTTGAGTAGTCAAAGTAGACTTGACATAAAGATATCTGGCAAACCTTATAGGTAGTTTTGGTGTAAAATACATTTTCAAGGATCATTGCCTGATGTGTAATTGCTTGTGGCTTTATGAACACTGAATATGAGTTGAGGGTCAGACACCTCATATTTAGCCAAGTGCAAACCCACTTGGCTAAATCATAAACCAACACTCCAATGTTTTGGACAGCTCTGAATGAGCCTATAAGGATGCCTGATGCCATTTGGCTCCAAAATAACCAAGGACCATTTCACCAAAACAAATTAATCAAAGAGTAGATTGGAAAGAGGCAGCAGGAGAGTAATTGTTACCATGTGCTGGATATGTGACCACACGGGTGACAGCGGATCTGTCATCCATGTCACTTGGTGGTGAAAGAGAAATTGGCATGTGCTATTTCGACTATGGCGCCAAATTCTAACCAGATGGGCTCACGTGTGTGCAATTACAGACACATCAATCGTCGGTGACTACAGAAAATATACATGAGCAAAATAGATTAGCCATCTTTCAGACACTATAATTTACCTTCTCTCTCACACTCTATCATGCATCAGTTTAAACAAGTCTGGTCATTTGAGTGCAGTAAACATTTTGGAAGGTTGTAGACATTGAGGTTTTAAGCACATTGCAAAACAGATTTTAAATAATTAGGCAAAATGATGCTAATTAAAGATATGCTAATTAACACAGCTGCGCAGGCCAAATTCTATGAGCTTATTGTATTACTATTATAACACACTTGTTGTATTAGGCCAATATAAGGTGTGTTATACAGGCGTGCATTTACCTGGCTTTTTGTGTGTCCAGAATAAGAAACAATGAAGTCAGAACAGCTTAGTTGTGTTTCTGTAAAAACGTTTTTTTGTGTCTTCAGAAAGTAGCCTACTGTACCGCGCGTGCCCGGTAACATAATCCTCAGGCGGGTGTGCGCGGGCTTTGATAGGAGGAGCCCGGGCGACTGCACGCGCCAAGGTTAATCGCTGCATTTTTATCCGCCACGCGCCACCGATGTTTAGTCCCTTCCATTGTTGGGCGCGCGGGAGTAGCAGCTGCAAATATGGTTCAGGCAGACCACAAACAACAATAGCGACAGCTGTCTGCTATTGAGAGCAAGCATCTGTTCTACACTAAACCGGCCGCTTACCGCCAGTCGCCTGATATGTTGTCCTGAGAATCAGTGTCATGCAAGACCGGTACACTTAAAACAGGACAAACAAACCCTCAACCGATTTCCCCGATGGCAGGGGTGTGGCTTCAAGGTTTAGATCAAATGAAGGCTTTTGAGGAAAGTTGAGACAGATTGAAGATCATGTACTTCACCACATAAGCTCACAGTTTAGTATTTAAATAAAATTATTACTCTGTAGCCTTCGTTATTATGTGTAGTGTAGTGTAGAGGCTCCTATAGTGTTATTAATGCTTAAGGCTAAACTGCTTTTCAATGTTTTCTTTATTGTGCAATAGTCTGACATTTTTGCTTGCTTATACAGCAGCAAAACCTCTCCTTGCCGCTATTTTTCTACAGTTTGAGTGTTGTGAAAATGTTACTTAACATGCAATGTTTGATACATTGCACCACAAAGCAGAGTTATGCTACAACCAGGTGGGCACTAACAAAAAGAACAGCAGGCTTACCACTGTTTCTCTTTTTTATTTAGCTATCTGTTTGGATGGCTGCAGTGAAAGAAATGGCAACTGCTCCAGACCTGGCGAGTGTGTGTAAGTAATAATAATCATGAAGTGTTGAAGTCGGTGTTGGCTGTTGTGCAGGAAGAAACACATTTGGGAACAGTGTGTGGTACATCCATCTTTTGCTGTGTATTTCTGATCTCCTTTTATTTTGTTTTCAAGGTTTTTTACATATTAACACCAGGAACTGTGCTACAAATTATCTGAATATACAACTAATCAGGTCAAGGGATTTTATAATTTGAAGAATTGTCAGCTAATTATACGTCATAAAGAGGTCAAAGTTCACAAAATCAACAAATGCTCAGTCTGTGGCATCTCTCTTTTCTCGCTGACTTTGCTGCTTCCCATCTCTTCTCATCACTTGCGTGTCTCATTCACTCTCTCACTCTCTCACCACAGAGGATAATTCGCCCACTTGCTGTTAGAACGTCCTCCTGAATCTTAATCTCTAATATTTTGCACTCTTAATTTAATTTAATTTAATTACAAATCCATCATTCCCATGCTAAAACCGACCCAGGTTAAGGTTAAAGCGTGCAGACACCCAACATAGTAAAGCTGCTCCCATGTCCCTGCTCATTCAGCAGAAAGTGTTGGAACCTTAAAAATACAGTTCCACGGTCGACTGATTTAACAAGGTTGCTGCACACTGGACTGAAAAATGAATATTCATGGAAATATGTGAAAAAACGTTGACTTGCCACCAAATCCCTGCTGCAAAACCGCACGTTTATATAATTACATCATTATTTATCCTTAAACCATACCTCTTTGTATGTTTTACCCCCAACATTGGTCTCCATTTATTATGTTATTACTGCATTCACATTGTTTATAATATATACACAGCTGTTATCACTATTCACTATGCTTTTCTACAAAACAAGGTCATATGTAATAACTAACGTGTAATGATGCAATAAGAAATTGCCAGTGCAGATGCATGATTTCACACTGCACTTTTTATATTCCTTATAAAAAATGCTTTGTTATCACAAGCAAGCTTAGTTAGATTTTTTCCAATTTGTGTGATGGATTTATATGAGGATTTAATCACTGTATTCAACTGTATTGTGGCCATTAATGTCATGCTACATGATTATTGAGAGATTTTTTAATGTAACAGCCATCTAATCCATGTCAGGCCTATAAAATATAGCTGCCTGCTTCCATTTAATTTAAGATGACTCATTGCACGTTTAACAGAGTTGAAATTGACAGGTTTTAAGTGCCAAAACTCAGATATGTTATTTAAACTGACATTGTGAGGAGTAAGTGATTAATCAAAGAACATTCTTTGTCTTTTTGCAGCTGCAGAGATGGCTGGCAAGGCACATTCTGTGACGAGTGTAAGAAGTATCCGGCCTGTAAGCACGGTACCTGCCAGCTGCCATGGCAGTGTAACTGTCAGGAGGGCTGGGGAGGCCTATTATGTGACCAAGGTACATCAGACAACTTGGACCACTGCCACTGTTCCTTTTTAGAAGATCTTCTCATATTACTTGTACACTGTTTTTATTTGAATTAACTTGAAAGCTTTAGTAAATTAGGTTTCCCCTGAAGTGTTCCATTCATAGCTTTATACATATCCAGGGTAGAGATTTTTCCCTCTGCAGGCTCCTTGTAAACAAACACTCTTCTCTCCCCCAGACCTGAACTTCTGCACCCATCATCATCCTTGTGTGAATGGCGCCACCTGCATGAACACAGGCCAGGGAAGCTATACATGCACATGCCTACCAGGTTTCACAGGAGTCAACTGTGAGCTGGAGATGCAGGAGTGTGACAGCAACCCCTGCAGGAACGGAGGAATATGCACAGTAAGTTGGATGTAAAATAAGATATTGTTAAGAAAATGTTTAAGTTTCTTTTGTTCACAAATTAAAATTTTAAGTGTCCGCTAACTTTTCTTTCTTATTTGCCCAGAATTTGGAGAGCGGCTACATGTGCACATGCCCCCAGGGTTTCGAGGGTTCCCACTGTGAGCACAGCCTGCTGACATGTGCAGACTCCCCCTGCTTCCACAGTGGCAAATGCCGGGAGAAAGACAACGGCCGCAGCTACATGTGCGAGTGTCCTCGCGGCTACACCGGACTCAACTGTGAGAAGAGGGTGGACAAGTGCACGTCGCTTCCTTGCGCTAATGGTACAATCTTCCTCCCCTCTTTGCCCTCCCTTTCTGAACTTCCCCTCGCTCTTTCTCCCCCTTCAAATTCCTGCAACTGGAAGCAGTGTGGAACAACAGGAATTGGTGGGAACTTGGTGTCTATTGTCCTTCATATAAACACTCAGCAGCTCAGAGCAGCAGCTTGTAAATGTCACCACAGCTCGCTGCGATTGTTGATGAAAGGGGACAAATATTCAGCATAGCTCGATTTCTGTCTTCTTGTAAACACGGAGGGCTCTGGGATTGTTCTGTGTTAGGAGAACAATACAGTGATGTGGTCACACTGTGGGTTTGATGGAGTTGTGTGAACTGAAGGGGGCTCATTGGAAGGTTTATGGAAATCATGTTCTTTCTGATTTTGAAATACCTTGATGTTGCAAGACCTCTATCACTCTGTAGGCTAGTGTTAGCATTTCTGTTATATTTAGAAAATCTTGATATGTTGACTAACTGTTCACCTCCTCCTCTGTAGGTGGTCTGTGTCTAATCCACGGTGGCAAGAGTGTGTGTAGCTGCCGCTCAGGATTCACCGGCCAACGCTGCGAAATCAACATCAATGAGTGTGCCGGTAATCCCTGCCTCAACGGAGGCACCTGTCAAGACAGAATCAACGACTACACCTGCACCTGTCCTGCAGGTTATGGTGGACGCAACTGTGACAGAGTCGTGGATGACTGTTCGCTTTACCCCTGCCTCAATGGTGGTCTTTGCACTGGGGGTGGCGGACCGGGCAAGCCTCCAGCTACCTGCACCTGCCCTTCTAACTTCTCTGGGCGTCGCTGTGAGCATTTCGCTGACCACCCCTCTACCATGCCGAGTGAACAAATTCAAGATAGCTTCCAATGGGCGGCAGTTTCTCTGGCGGTGGGGCTGGTGGCGCTTCTAGTGCTGTTGTGTATGGTGGGCCTGGCTTTGAGGCACATCCACAGGCAAGCCCAAAGGGAGAGAGAAGACTCAGAGACTATGAACAACTTGTCTAATGCTCAGAGGGATAACCTGATCCCAGCATCCCAGCTGAAAAACACCAACCAGAAAATCAGCCTGGAGGTGGACTGTGATTCAGAGAAATCAAACTTTATCCATAAAAACTATCACTTGGACTCTTACAACTCTAAATCAAAGGAGTTCAAGGATGAAAAGTCACAAGATGATAAAAGTCTTATTTATGACAAGTGTTTAGAAGATAAAATGCCCTTGAGTAGAATGTACAGGTAAGAGGAACCAATTGTACATTTGTGTTTCACCATAATTTTGAACGTGCAACTCTCTGCTTTCGCTAATAAACTGTCTGCTGTGATTGCAAAGATGTATGTTTAAGTATTAGAACATTACCATAGATCTTCTCTCTTTGTTGTGTTGATAGTAATGTACATATGGAGGCCTGCTGACTCAAAATGACTGTTTTGAGAGTCTCAGTCACGCAATGCTGCAACTCAATTGTTTGAACCCACCAATGAGCTCCAGTTGTTTTATCAAACCTGGAAACCATACACTGCTCATTTACACAGAATTTATATATATTTGACAACTGCTTTGCTACAAACCACATCTATCCGCTTTGCTGCCTCACTGTATATGTGTACGGCTAATACATAGCTCTACCATGTGCTTCTAGTTTTTGTTAACACAAAGTGTGATTTGTGATTGCAGTGAAAAGCCAGAGTGTAGGATATCAACGATATGTTCCTCAAGAGACTCCATGTACCAGTCGGTATTTGTTATAGCAGAGGAAAGGAGGGAATGCGTCATAGCAACTGAGGTAAGCCAAAAAAAAAAAAAATCACGTCTTCATCAGCATTTCTGTACATTTCCCATTGGAAATGCATCATTTCATCCCAAGTGTGTAATCACTCACTAATGGACTAACATTATGACAGTGGATGATACTATTTCTACTAAGACTGTAGTGGTGTATTTGGACCTAATCTGGGGATTGCCCATTCAGCTACATTATTAGTTTCTGTAAATTAAACTGCCCATTCTTTATCTTGGCCATATGATGACCTAACGTCTGAACTGTAAACTGATTCCTCACACATGTTTGGCTCTGCTTGGTCTCTAAGGTGCTATATTTAACTCCTGTAGCATTTAGTTGATTTTTAAGACATTTATTTCCATACAAACTATAATTGTGATGCTGGAGCATGTGAGCTATAACTATTCAAAACCGTAAAACAAATTATAAGAGTTTTTAGTTTTGAGATGGTGTTATTTTGTTGTGATGTATTTTAACCAAAGTGTTTCTTCTTTTTTCTCACAGGTATAAACTGTAAGGGGAGAGTGTGGGGAATGAGGAAAAAGACACAATCAAGGCAGAATATAATATTCTGGATTGTTTACAAATGCTGAGAAGAGACTGGAGATTGTTTTAGATGTCCACTGCTGCTCTGGAACACTTGGAACTGGAGAGGGCAGAAATCACTGCTCTGCAAAAAACAACAGAACTGAGAAACTTTATGTTGACCAAGTGTTTGTATGCAAAACGAGATGTATAGGGCAGGACCTCTCAGTTGCGACATTGGTTAAATGGACTGGCAAAAGACTTGTTACTCAAGGTGTGAAGACCGACAAAGCATCGGAGAAATATTAATTTATAATCTCGGCCATCCTGGACAGTAAAAGGAGGTGCAGGTGGATCTTTGTCCCTCATATCTGACGCAGCCTTCTGTGATAATCAAGATGACTTTGAAAGCCAACCAATCAGTTAAAAAGGTGCCTAAGTTTTGACCCCTTCATTTTCACCAGACCACGCACTCCTGCCAGTTTCGCCTGCTATGCAAGACTCAGGGTGGAGAGAAAAGAACTCACCCACCATCACAATCCAACCTCACAAACACTGAGAGTTATGAATGTCTGAAACTAATCTTCAACTGTCAATCACATGAAAATGACTGGTTGGACTTTTCCATGCAACAGTGAAGATTGTATGCAGCCCAAAATCACTAGAAGCCTTAAAAGTGGGGATTGAATGCTAAATTTGTGCCCTTGCCTGTTCTTGGATCATTTGCACTACAAAACAACGTGGGGAAAATACTTTTTAATCAACCGGAATTTGAAGAGAAAACCACAGGAGCGCAATAGTCAGTCCTGTGCCACCAAGATCCAAAAGAAATGAAAAGTGTGCATAGAAAAGTGTTTTTTATGCAACCCAAATGAGAAAAACAGAGACTCAGAACTAGGAGAATGACTGTCACACCACTGCCTGCCTATAATAAATTTCAAAAATACAGAACCAATAATGTAATTTTTTAAATGCTTATTTCCAGAGTTTAATTTAAATATGGCACACTGTTCTTTATATGTTTTATAATATTATTTTGTATATAATGCATATTTATAAGGACCAAACTTCTGAAGAATAAAACTTCTCTGAGAACTGTTTTTAATTTGATGTCAGTAAATGGAAAAGGAAATTATTTTTGAGGTGTTTCTAAATAATGAAATTGAGTACAAATGATGATCAATTGTGTCTTGTATTTCTTTTTTATCTAGGCCTAATTGAAGGGCAGATTGTTGAAATTTCCACAGAAATCTCCTCCTGTGCCCAGTTTTTTACACATATTGCTCAGACAGCCCTCATACATTGTGAACAGGCTTATGAATATGAAATCCAGCTGCATTACACAACATCATAGGGTTAGGGTTAGAGTTTTGTTATGGTAATGTTTTGGACATAAGTTAGAGACATAAAACCCCCTGACTGTAGCATCACTACGTCGAGTAATTCCTGGAAACGCCTTTGGCTCTCACCCCAGCCGAACCCAGCCATCATTCTCTCTCCAGCCCTAAATTGGCTTGAAATTCAAATCCGTTTCCACGGATACCACCCCCTCAAGCTGGAAATGGCGAAACAAAGCCAGGCACAGGGCAGAGGGGAACGCCTCCCTGCTCCCCACCTCATAATGCACACACACACACACACACACACACATCAAACCAGCAAACAGATGCTGTGGGGGAGCATGGAGTGAGTCTGTAGTGCCATAAAAACAGCAGCATATGCCAGGCCTCTCACCCCGTGTGCATGACACACAGTGCACAGACCTCCTTCCATAAAAAACACACTCAAGCACTTACAGGCTCCCCAACTGCCTGCCTCCCCTTCAGGGTTAAAAGCAATATTTCACTACCCGGTTCTGTACCACCCACTCCTGCAAACAAAGCTGGGGAGAGGGCCTGGCACAGGCAGCAGAGAGGAGAAACCAGATGGGAACCAGTGGATCTGTTACGAATCCACATAACTAAAAAGATCTCTATTTTAGAAAAGTTTACTTGTTGGACAATCTGGTCAGTCTCATTGCTCCTTTGCCCTTCTTATCTTTTTGCAAAACACTGCTGCTTTCTGCGGTGGTGACCGGTTACCAGTGTGTCTGAAAATCCCTTTTTTATGTCTAGGCAATATGTCATCCACATTTTCAAAACCTCTCTTGCCTTCAATTAACAGAAATCCTGCAACAGTCAACACCCCATAATCAGGAGCAATCAACACTCAACTGAGAATCTGGATGGCTTTTCACCCCCACACATCCATTTAGCATGTTGACCTAGGCATTCTCATCTAATAGGTTGTGCATAAAAAAAAAGCGTTGGATAAAGCAAATTCCAGACTGCCTCAAGGAAAACATGTTATTACAGTGATTAATTATCTGGTTAAAGCCGCTCAACCCAATTCAATAGCACTTAAGAGTTTCTTCCCACCATCATTCTACTCACACCTATAAGCAGCACACTCTCATTCACACTTGATCGCAGTGGCAAACACATCGTAGAGCTCTGCTCTTTGGCCTCTGGGTCTTCATAACATGGCCAGGCATTTTCATTGTGTTATAATCAAAGCATCCTGTTTGTGACCCAGTGACATCAGTTCCTGTTTCCTCACTGATTAAAAAATGCAGAACACGCCGGTGCACGCCAAATATTTTTCTCACGCATCGCTTTTTTTCAATCTGCACTCACTCGCAGAGATGACTTTGGTTTTCGGGAAAGAACCTCAAAACAATTCAGAGCACAGACAAACACGCTAATCAGCACTATTTATTCTGAAGAAGGAGATGGGAAAATTCATGAATTGATGTCATAAGTGAAGAAGCAGGAAGCGGATTTTCCTATCTCTTTACGAGGAATGTGAAAGTGCCTGTACATAACAAGAGAGCTAAACTGCTACGTAGCTCTGGTCCTGGATTTCTTTCATAACGTCAACATCTGATCATTCAGAGGCTGATTTAGCTCATTTTGAATATGCATGTTTGGACAAATTATGCTGATACAAAATGTTATTATCCAGTGTTTTGTAACATTTCCTCATTCTACACTTGTAGTTGTCTTTTTAATTAACACTAGGTGTCAGTAAGAAACCCACACAGGAAATCAGCGGTCAGTACATGTCAAAATAAAACCCCAGGTACACTAAAATTTCAGTCTTAAGCACCTTAAACTGCAGCACGTAACTTAAACACTAAACATGAAGCAGCCTTATTCTCATTTGTATGATGTTGAATTTATCCATAAATCATAAATACATGAAAGATCCTTTAATTCAAATTTTCCATAGGTGTGAATGTGAGCTGTCCAGGGTGTACCCCGCCTCTCACCCGATGACGGCTGAGATGGCTCCAGCACTCCCGCGGCCCTTATGAGGACAAGCGGTTAGGAAATTGGATGGATAGTTGGACCTATACTGTAAGAATTTGAGTATCTTTAGCTAAAATGAACTTATAGCAGTTGCTTTGCATGTGCAATATTAATATACCAATATACTGACCTGTCCTAGCAGATCAAGCTCTAAACACACTAAAGAAAGTTTACATCATAAGCATACAGTATCTATCTTGTAAAGTGTAAAAGAAGCCAAAACATGGGGAAAAAGATTAAGATTTTAGTTTGGGGTTTAAATTATCATTATTATGTTAACACAATACTTTAACAGTGAAGACAGTTTGATAGACAATCAGTAGATTACAGGCAGAGCTGTCACTAAAAGGCATGTGGTGAGAGCTACCCAGAGATATGGTGGCAGCAGGCTCAAGGAGTGAGTGGACATGAAAGGCCACAGCATAGGATGGAAGCTTGTACGTGACACACGACCCTCTCAAAGGTTGGGATTGTGGACTGCTTTAGATTTATGAAGAGCTGATACAGTTGTCTGGCCTCTTATCAAAGATAATACCAGCTATTTATAGATAATCTATTTATCAGCACAGATGAGCCAGTACTGTTGCTGTAGCCTATATCAGATTCACCAGAAGTGATGGGCATTTCTGTCTTTCTGATTATGTTGTGTCTCCACTGTGTTCAGTGCTGGTAATTTTGTTTCACGTTTTTTTTACATTTTCTTTACAAAGGCTTGTGCGTTTGTTCACATAGTTGGAATAATTCTGCTGATTTCTGATGAGGGATGAACAGGCTCTACTGGTGAGCCAGCCAATCATATGCGGCCTGTCAAAATTTCTGTAGCTCCCAAAAGTGTCAACCAAAACTCAAACTATGATTAAAAACTAGAAATTCCTGTCTATCTCCATTTTTCTCCCTAGTTCCGAAGGTATGAGAGAAATGTTTTGATGGTGAGAGATCGTCAGGAGTCAGTGACCTTTGTATTGCTGTTGGATCTCTGCTGTGGGAAAAGATTACAGTGTCCACTTGCCCAGAGTCATGTAGTCAGGTTCTTATTAACTTCATCTCATCATGTCAACAGTGATCTCCATTGTTCTTGCTCAGCCCATGTTATTCTGGTGGGAAGGCCTATTTTCTTCATTTGTATTATGTTGAAATGTAAATGTTATTTTATATGGTTTCCCTTATGCCATATATTACAAAATACAATGCTGATAAACTCACTCCTGTTAAGGACTTACTCCTGGCTCAAATCTGATGCAATGTTTTGGTATGTTGAATGGTTACTGCTATGGCCCTGAAATGCTGTGGGAAGTTGCATCAGCCAGATCAAGCCTGAACCTTATGGAAATGTACACAGAGAATGACAGTTAAAGTAGCCAATCATACATTGAGACGATTGGAATGACAGTTCGACAACCAATCACATTGAAATGTGGGTGTGCGTCGCGAGTCAAATTTGAACCAACAGAGTAAACAGATTGACTGGAGGTCCTGCCTTATTTGGCGCACCGAAACGTGATTGGGTAAAATGTAAACGAGGACGCGTCTACCTCGAATCTGATTGGTCAAGAACATTAGCAGAGATCAACGCCTCTGTCCATGACTATATAAATATGTGAGCGCCGCTCCACCATGTTATCGAGGGGACGCTGTAAACCATCATTGCGTAGCGTCAAGGACAACATCATCCGCCGGGAATTTGAAACGTTAAGTTACCATCAGTTAATCAGACCTCGATCTTTTTATTCATTAGCTTTTAATTATATTGTTACCGACCAGCGAAGCAGCTGGTTAAAGCATTTTTTTATTTTTCTCAATTGCTCTGAAGGCCGAGGCGGCTGCCATGGATTTTTAAGGCATAATGCGGCACCTCTAATGCAATGGCAATGCATCGTGCAAGGCAAAATCAACTGCGAGATTCCATCTTCGCAACTGCCAAGCAGTTGGGCTCAAATACCGTCCGCGGTATACCTGTGAGCCAGCCGGTACCACTGCTGCTGGACCGAAGGAAGCTAACGCTAGCTAGCTAGTCATCTTAGCTAACATCCGCCGAAAGAGATATCCATCGATTCATCCGAACGTCCGTCAACACTACCGATCACAATGAAACCTCAAGACATAATCGCCGGGAAGACCAGTCTGTGGATCTTCGGGTACGGGTCACTGGTGTGGAAGCCTGACTTCAAGTACAAGAGGAGCGAGGTCGGTTACATTAAAGGCTATAAGAGACGTTTCTGGCACGGAGACAACTTCCATCGAGGGAATGATGAGTTGGTAAGATGCTTGATGGTTTCTGACAATTTTGATAAACATGATGTTGGTTCGCTGAGCCGCTCGGCTCAGACTACATCAGGCGTTGTCCATGACGTGACCCATTTCTCTTCCTCTTGTCTGCAGCTCGCAAGAGTGGTGACGCTGATTGAAGATGATGACGTAAGTGGAAAGCTGTATTTCCTATTGGTTCACCAGTTGTGCTGTGGAAAATGAGTTTCCAGACTTGAAATGCTGTAATCCCACCTGAATGTCACTTAACTCGTTTTCTTCTTCTCATCACAGGAGAGCACGTGGGGTGTGGCATTTGAGGTGACAGGCTCTCAAGTTGAGGAATCCCTCAAGTACCTTAATGTGCGTGAGACCGTCTGTGGCGGCTACGTCACCAAAATGGTTGATTTCTTCCCCGAGGGAGAGAGCCAGTCTCCAGTTAAGGCGCTAGTGTACATCGCCACCTCTGAAAACCCCCTCTACTTGGGGCCAGCCAGCCCAGAGGTGATTGGCGCCCAGATCGCAGTGTGCAGAGGGAAGACAGGCCACAACTTGGAGTACCTGCTCCGTCTGGCCGAGTTCATGAAGTGCAGCTGCCCACACGTGAAAGACCATCACCTGTTTTCAGTCGAGGCAGCAGCAGTGAATGCTGTGGTGTCCTATCTGTTAGCAGCCCAGTAGCTCGTACCCTTTGTCTCACTAGATTGTAATGGATAAATGCACTCCGTATACAACACTAAGGCTTCACATCTGTCATGTCTGTGTTTTATGTGAAATCTAGAGCCACTAAAATCCAGTGCATTAGAATCCCTTGAATACTACAAATCTAATATCAAAAGGGAATTTTTTTTTTCTCTCCTGAAGCATGATGTTGCCATTGTAATGTCAGAAAATTGTAATCAATTCATTGTTTACTGTAAACACCTGTGCAATTCTGTCTTTAAAAGGTACATGAACGGTTCTGCTTCCACAGTTCAGATTCCGTCCAGTCCATTCAGACGGGACCATAAGTAATTGTGGCAATTAAACCAATTTTGAAATGTATTGAATTGCTGCTGTGATGTTTTTAAAGGAACATACCCAAAACTGTTTTGTTTTTTTTTTTTGTTTTTTTGTTTTTTTTTTTTTTCCTTATGGCAACTTTTCCATCCAGTGTAAAGAACATCAATAAAGTCAAAAGAAGGTCTTTCCTGTGTGGGTTTGCTTGACTGGAGGAAGCCAGTGGGACAGATCTGTAGTAAGGTCACAAAGGTGGGCATGCAAAATCTAGAAAGGGTACTAGCTGAAAAACTGGAGGCTGAAAAGATATGTAACAGGATTTGGCACAATATATGCTTTTCCTGATTGAAAGTTGTATACTTAAGGAACATTTAACATTTAGGACTTGTTTTAAGGGGTCACATGTTATAAGATCAATCCAGATATTTCTTTTGTTGACTGCATACACACTTCTATACATGCTACATTTGACAAACCACTGAGGAGTGAATCCTGGAATCCAGGTCTTTTCACATCAGTCCATGTTCCAGATGTGACCGCTTCACAGCAGCATTATCCTGACAACTCGGTAAAGCTGCTTGTTGGAGCAGGCCCTTTTGTGTATACACACATACAAACATACACTGGACACTCCTAAACATTGGCCGGAGGAGCTTGTACCTTGGATGTGGTTCAAGTCAAAGAGTCTATCTAGGTGCATGTGCTTATATGACCATTGGCTGGGAACAAGCCCAGACCTGGAAGTCCTGTGTTTACAGTCTGCTTGGTGGTCATGTCATAGTACACCAGGAAGAACATGCTGCAGTAGCACTGATCAAGATGAAATCTTAATGACCCTGCAGTAAACCATGTGAAAATGTACAGCCGGCTACTTCTTTGTGTTTTTTCCACTTGGTTTGGGGGAATTAGGTTTTGCGGACGAGAGTTGGTGAAGTGGGATTATTATCTAAAATAAAAACTTCATGTGCACTTATACAAATATATATGGATATTGATTTCTCAGATCTACAATATATCTGCTAAAGGGTGATTAAAACCATAAATTTAAAGCTAAGCAAAAAAACATTTCTTTGATTTGCTTAGGGGACTGGGTATGACCTTCAGATTTCAGTGAATACTGTGTCTCAATTTCTATTTTAGTGTGTAAACATCTCATCCTAATGTGTATTAGGTGTCAGTGCAAAATTATTTACCATGGCAAAAGAAACAGGATAGTTGCCTAAAAACACAAAATTGTGGTTTTATCTACAGTTGATTTAACACTGCTGTAATAGTCTTAACAAAAACAACAGTATATTTTAGCCTCAGAGTTTTTAACGACTGCTGAGCTAAGTTATGAGTATGAAACACAAAAGGCAAACTCAGGAGCAAAAGATGAAAGTAATATGGTCTGATGAACTATTTCTCACCCCTGGGCAGCATTCATATGGGTTTATTTCCACAGCCACAGGCACAGGATGCCACTCAGCTGGCCAAGAGATACTTTCACCCAGCAGTGACACTGTGATACATGAGCCTCCATTTCCAAGTGTTATCAAGTCTATTACTCTGCATGTTTATGCCTCGTTACTGTACTGGTCATAGCAGCTTTAATACATAAGGAGCAACTAAAGTTTATTATTAAACTTTAAATATTTCATCTTCAGGTTTTTAAGGACTCATATTCCAACAGAGTTCAGGATGGTCTTGACTTTAGCCTTTACATCCAAATATTGTTAATGTTTCTGTTATTGTTAGTGAATGATGGAGAATTCACTTACCCCACTTAACAGTGATCAGTTCAAGTACAATGAACACAACACATACAATCAAAATAATGAAAAAAAGCACGACTGAAGACTGATTTAGTACTTTTATTTTCGGTTTACTCCTGTTAGTAAAATGGCAGATGGATTTCTTTATATGTACACAAAACCTATAAAAATAGACAAGCGAATGAAGGAAAAGTCGGAGGAAAAGTCGCTTTCATTATTATGTACATCAATATAGAACATCATATTTTAATCATACTATTAACACAAAAACAAACCTATAATATAACAGATATAGTGCTCAACTTAAGACACCAATGCAAACTTTTTGTTTTCTAAAACATGAGACATCAAAGAGAACCACAGACTCATCACAAAAAACGTTTTTCTGAAAAAATAAAATTGCTTTCAGTACAATTCAGTTTTACAGGTGAATATCCCATTTGCAATTATCATGAATTGCCCATTGTTAACATAACTCCAATAACTTAAATATTAGGCAACCAAACAATCTAAGTGAATTTATAAAGTTATTGTAGCAGCATTGCCATATTAACCAGTACCCCTCATTTTGCAATATAATTCCATCCTCTCATTTATTTTCCCATTAGGCAAAAATATATTATTAATTTTCATTTTTATCTGTACTGGAATAAATTTTATGGACCAAAAAAAAAAACTCAAACTCAAACATTAAGACCTGCCATGCTGGTTTGGGACATTTTATTACAAAAATAAGAGCTTTAGTAGAAAAGCTGTAGACATTTTGTTTGGTACAGTGTGGGTAGGTAAGGTGTGGATTCACATTAAGCTCTGTAAAATGCAGAATCGTCCACTAGTTTGCACTGAACATAGCTAGATACAGAACAATTAAATAACCTAATGTACATTTATGAGCATCAACAACACAGAAAAATGGAAGACGTGGCTCAGTGCATTTGACAGAAACTCCTTTGCCTTGCTGCCCTGGCAAACAAGGATTTCAAAGCCCTTTAAACTACATGCGTGAGTTCATGTCTTTGTTTCAACGTCACTGCTGAGTAGCAAATCAAAAGAGCTTCCTGTCACAATTAGAAAAGTAGTTTGTCTTCTCAAAAAAAGCACTTGGAGACTTGTCACAATGCAAACAAAAATACTCAAGGCAGATTTTTTTCTTTACTGACCTGGACACATTAAAACAAAACTGACACAAGAAATGTGGAGGGTTTGTACCTTCAAATGACTTCGTATGTGTGAAGAGGGTTATTGTATTTGTTTTACAAGCAACCAGAGAGAGGTCCTCCTGGTAGTGATCCCCCGTCTCTATACATACTGTACCCCCGTTTATTAGTTTAGGTGTAGGGCGTCTGTGGTGATCACAGTGGGAGCAGGTCAGTTGTCAGTATGTATGTTCAATAGTGAGACAGTCATGTTTGTACAGGGTGTATGAGTGCATCATCGAGCCCCAGGACCACCAGGGCCCTTGCCCTTCCTGACTGCGCTGTAGCTGCTGTGATGGTGGCTGTGGGCCAGCTGTTTGTGGGGGCTCGGGGTGGAGGTGCCTCCTTTGGCCTGGGGAGAGGAGCCTCTGCTAGGGTTGAAGGTGGGGGTGGTACCAGACCGGCCCAGGGAAGGCTGCAGTGCGCTGGATGCAGAGAGGCCTGCTGGGGGGAGGGAAGGAAAGTATTGCGCTTCAGTACCACATTGTGAAATTGACTCAAAAACTGTTCCAGTGAGTCTGCTAACAAAGCCCTTCACATCAGGTTTTAGTAAAGCAAGATTAGTCTAGCCTGTTTTTGAACAGTCAAGACTCAAAACTTGTCTATTTTTTATTTATGTGCAGGACAGATGCAAGCTTTTGCCTGAGAGCGAAGATTATGTTCACTAACCTTTAGAAACACTATAGCCGTAAGCTGCATAAGCTGCAGCCGATGCAGCTGCTGCACCAGCCATCGCTCCTGCCATAGCTGCTGCACTGCCCGCCGTTGACTTGCGCCCACGTCCTTTCCCTCCTGACTTTGCCCCGCCTCCGGATCCTTTGGGCCGTCCCCGACTCCTCCCGGACCTGCCTCTGCCAGGACTGATGGTGTCTGAGGCTGAAACACCTGAAGATGAAAAGCAAACACAAAAACATATATTTAATATTGTTTTATTGTAACTCGTTGTAGATACTTTAGACAGAAACAGCTCTGTAAGAGAGATGTTCTGCCCGTTTGGCCTTAGTCCAATCCTTCAAAGCTTGGATTACTGTTGTAATTTTACGGTATGTATTTACACATTAAACATTACTGGCCATTATCATAAGTACAGGCTCAAGCTAAATGTGGAATATTGCTCTCATTTTCCATACGGTTTGCAGAATTAGAGCTGATGTCTACTTTATTGGTAATGTGCCTGATCCTTCCATTACCTTTTCCTCTCTGCGACTCTATATCTCTCTGCTGGTCAGCATTTTATTTGCATGGTTCCATCCAAATGCTGTGGTATATAATACCTCTATGGGGGGAGATGAGTCGGCTGACATCCAAGTTCACCAATTTGCTCCCTCATTTTAACCTTAATCCTGTCTTCTAAGGCTTTCGTTAGAACATTATCTGCATCTCTGAAAGCACCAACTTTCTCCATTCTCTCTTGGCCTGGTTCCCAGGGGCCATCAATAATGTTACTGGAGCCTTTTAGCATGGCAGCAAAAATCCCAATTGGGCTTCAATGAAGCAGCATGTATTTAGGAGAGATTACTTTATTGGAATGCATTCAGTACAGATAGATGAAACTATAGGTCCACTATTTATCTGAATCCACTAGTACAGAACATACTGAAACACAGCAGCCAAGAGACAAAAGAACACTCTCATAAATCTGAATAATACAGTAATATGACTTGTTTGAATGGATACATGCCAATTAAAACATAGCAGGGAATATAACAAGGCATACTTGTGTGTGTGTGCAGTAATGCCCTTAATGTAAGTTACAACATTTGCTTTTCTACCATTGTTTCAACACAATAACACTATCTCATAGATAACACACAGGTCACGTTTTATTTGGCAAATTTGGAGCATTTTGACGGGCAGCTGAACAGATTAAAGGTAACAAGACTATCTTCACTTAGGAAACCATCAAGTATGACCACTGTGATTGTGCCAATCATGCTATTGTGATAGATTATAATTGATTGTGATTGTCCTTATATTTTTATGTGCTCATCCTATTTTTTTACACTTTTTTAATGCTGCAAACTGATTTGGAAATTGTGAATTTTAGCTGCTGATTTGACTCATTATGCAGACATATAGTATACATTGATGACACTGACATAGCATACTGATCCATTCACACAAACAAATACACAAACACATTCAAACAAAGAAGTCAAAGTTTCTCTCACCATTCATGTTGTCAGAGACTGATCCAGACATGGAGGCAGGGGAGTTGGTGGCACGAGACTGCGGCGCAGAAGACACTGGATCATCCACAATGACCAGCATGTCGCTGCTGCTGTCGTCTGCATCGGCATCTGGTGGCAATGAGCCAGGCTGCAGCTCGCTGCTCAGGGAGATCTGACCATGCACAGGAGCAAACACAGACATACACACAGGCTGGGGGTTAGCACCACAGGGAAGAGGGGAAACCAGGCCATTATAGTAAAAGGCAACAATTTAGGAACAGTGCAAGGAACAAAGAGGAGATGGAAACAAGGAATACATACATCAGGAAAGAAAATAAATGACATAGGAGAATAAGGAAGTGAGAATAAAGAGAAGAAAAGGGGAAAGCAAGGGTGACAGAAGAGTAGAATGAGAGAAGGTAGCAACATAGAAAGAGAGTTAATAGTACGTAAAGAAGAGAGAGATTGAGAAAGGGAAGATGATACAAGCATTTAAAAGCACAAGATGAAGAATCAGAGAGTTGAGTAGATAAATGCCACAGTGATCTAATGAAGTCACCAACCATCCTCATAACATAAATCACAGTGGAGGAGTAGGAAAATGCTTAAAAAAGAACATGCACACTGAATCACTGCTTTCCTATTTGACTTCCTTACCTCACTGAAGGGGCTGGGCATGGCTGAGTCCATCTCAACGCTGATGAAGGAGTCATCTCCATCTGCAGACAGGTTGGAGTTGTCAGCTGAAGGTGCATGAGAGATGACCAGGTTCACCTCCTTTTTCCTCTTGTTCTCCGACTCTTCATTCTTCTTCTGAGTGATTGGATAGTGTGTTTAATAGTGTGTTTGTTTCCTCCTTTCTACGGATTCTACACATTCTTCACAATGTATTTCATATGTCACAACTGCAGACTGAGATGATTCCTGAGGATCATGTTGTACTGTACCTTCTCAGCATACTTCTCCCGCTTTCTCTTGCGCTCCTTCACCTTGCTGCTCTCCTCCTGCTGCCTTTTCTCCTCCTGTCTCTGACGCACTACAGGGAAAAAACTAAATGTTTATTTTTTATTTCTTCCTTCTTTATATAGATAGTTATGGTACGAGTTGTAACATGGATTTAAATTGTGTGCATGAATGCCTTAAACACTCACATTTCTTCTCCAGCTCATCATCATCCAATAGCAGGCTGACCACCTCTTTAGGTTTGAGTGTGTCTGGTTTGAAATTACCCCCAGAGATCACCACCCTTTGAATCTTGTTACACAAGAACAATAAAGCATTACTTAACGCAGTAATTAATTCATATTTGCATCATGATGTTCACTGTGACTCTCACTCTATTACTTGTATTGTTTGCATATTGGTTTGTTGGAAACAGGCTTAAACACAACAAAACTGTTAGCTTATTTCATTTTTAAGTGCTTGTTTATCACACCTCGCTCTTCTCCTTAGCCCGCTGCAGGATCCTCTCCTCGATGGTGCCCTGACAGATGAGGCGATAAACGGTGACCTGCTTCGTCTGACCCAGTCTGTGGGCTCTGTCCATAGCCTGTTGGTCCACTGTGGGGTTCCAGTCGCTGTCATAAAAGATAACCTATAAGGGAAACATGAAAAGATTCTAGTTTATGCTAGTTCAACTTTAAGCTGAACTTTTACTCCCAAGATTTCAAGGTCAACTTTAGTCCAGTTAGAACTTTGAATGCTGCTGTGTTGTTTTCAGTGTGGTACAATGACAGTATAAACTTCTAGCAGACACTATTTCCTTTGTAATTTCTGAGACAAATTACAGCTATAACATTGTTCCATGTGAGCTGTTCTTTCAAGGTGACAAGGTCACATAAGATATTTAATATGGCAAATGTCCTTAACAATCACTTCAAACTCATTGTAGTGAAAGCTAATCCCATCTAAACAGGACTATATCTTTCAGCACTATCTACAGGTTTCCCACATGTAGATGATGCTGAAAGATGTCGATAAACACAGAGATAATCAATTATATACAGTATGCACGTCCACCACCATTCAATTATTACACATGGATCCATACTGTTGTGTCATTATATCAACATGTTTTTAAATGCTGAAAGACAACTTATTTTTTCTGGCTGGTTAAAAGAAAAAGAATAGGAGCTACACTGCATTGTCTTTAAATTTATATAGGAAACATATGGAGTTTAAACTTTGATATTGCACCACCAAATTAGTTTTCCTTTAGTATG
Source organism: Sandelia bainsii (assembly GCA_032362345.1). Classification (NCBI taxonomy): domain Eukaryota; kingdom Metazoa; phylum Chordata; class Actinopteri; order Anabantiformes; family Anabantidae; genus Sandelia; species Sandelia bainsii. The sequence continues at coordinate 7,685,223 of JAUMHL010000017.1, forward strand.
TCGATGACTCACAGTGTCAGCAGCAGTCAGGTTAATGCCAAGCCCTCCAGCCCTTGTACTCAGCAGAAACACAAAGATATCCGTCCTATGAAGGGCAGTGGGGGAGAGATGGAATAAAGACGAGGGAAGAACAAACACATTTTAAACATGGAATTTGTGGCATAACAGCAGTTATATCATGATACACAAGTTAACAGAGGCATGCGAAATGAAAGATGTCCCGCACAAATAGCCTGTTACAACAAATCACACACTCTCTCAGCTACATTCCCTCGATAAGCACCACACAAATGTAAGCCTGATTATGTTAATTCAGTAGGAAATAAACACACACACACACACGTATATAAGATTAAAGTGTTCACTTAATGCTGCAATATTGGGAAAGTCAGTTAGCTACTGGCAAAAATGTGCTTGGTTTCATGCACACACACACTGTAGATTGCATTGATCTCTACCCACCGGCTCTGGAAGTCGGCCACCATGTCTCTGCGTTCAGAGATCTTTGAGGATCCATCAAGGCGCATGTAGGTGTGCTTACGATAAACCATGTACTCCTGGAAAGACAGGATCAAATATTAGGAGAACTGATGAGACAGTTATGTGCTCTTTTACAAAGCTCCCCATTTATTCTGAGGTTTTCCAAAACTAGGCTTAGGTAGTGGATTATCTCTAAAAAATTCAAATATTTGTTTGAACACAGTATGTATAATAAAATACTGATTATCAAATGAACTTCTGTTACTTACAAAAAAAAAATCCAAACTGGATTTAACCTTATATAGAATCCACGAATAAGGTTTTTGAATTCATGGACAACGGGACCTTTCTGGATCACCTCTACCTTTATTTTGAAACCATCACGTCAAACAATCTTGGAGGACATTGGAATCTCAAACTGTTTTTCAGCCTGTGTTCAGGGAAATGTGGCCAGCAACTATACGCTGAATTGTCAAATATGCAATTCTATTTAAGTCTATGAGCAGCAGATAAGCCCTGTAGGTCTACTTGTTAAATTCCAAGGCTCAAGAAAAATTTATCTTTAGTATAGAACTTCTGTATGACAGCAATTTTGCGTCCAAAATATCAAAATTCCACATTTCTTATGTGCATTTGCTGGAGTTGAAACCTCAACCCCAGCCTGGAGAGACATTGAGAAATCCAAAAGCTGATATTCTATCCCCCCCAAAGTCTGCTGAGCTGTTCTGTGTGTGTGTTTGTGTGTGGGTGTTAGATCTGATGGGAGAGGTTCTTCAGTGCGGAGGTCAGAGCAACAACAGTGATGAGGTGACATACTGATCTCTCTTTAAGCATTGACCTGAACCCTTGACCTCCTCACTCAAACATATCAGTACCTCTGAACCAATGGACCAGTTACAATTACTGGCACACATCACAGCTCACCTCACCTCACCTCACCTCACACACTATGTACTGATGATATCAATGATTTGACACTATGTTTTCAGTGACCTCACTAAACCCCTGTCACCTGGGGCCTCCTTCCTCTGTGTGTGTTTGGCTCTGTTCCCAACTACCCCATCTGCTCTGAGTGAACACTACATTACAGATCATTAGTCCGGTGTTTGCCAAAATGCTGCTAATCTCATTGAATTAGATTTTAATATCTTGGCGGCAGGATGTGGCAGATATTGTTGCTTAGAAAACCTTACTCAGCCTTCCTACTCTAGATTTTTGAAGTTTTACAAAAAGATCACCCAATATATCTCATTGTCATGTTTTAAAGTTTGTGAAGTCCATACCAGGCAAAACACACGGGACAGATACAACAGTACTTTCCTCACTGAGATCAATACCTCAACAGCTGGCAATTTTCTCTCATATTTCCTTTGGCTTTGCATTAATCATAAGTGACACTGGTAAATTTCTGCAGTTTCTCACTTATTTTGTAATGTGTTCGATTGCAAACGTCATAAATCAGTGTATAGGATCAGAACAAACCTTACATTGGCGTGCTAGGTCAGCAGCCTATTATAGATTGAATTTAGTAAAAATTATTTAGTGTGATCAGACCAACTGGGCTATTTTTTATCATCATAAGTTGAAATGATGCTTATTCTAACCAAACAAAGTTCCTGATATCGAGTTTTGTATCTTACATTTTATTAGTTAATAATGAAAAAGAGAAACTGACAGGCAAATTTATTCTACTGTATAATCTGCATTTGCTGCTAAAAATCCACTGCAGATTTTTTGGCTGTTGAACCAAAGTGTCAGTGTGAGCATTCCTGGCAGCACCGTAATCTAAGCCGCAGACTTGCAGCAAAGAGCCACAGACACACAACTTAAGCTAGAGGGCAGTGGCTTGGTGGTTCTGCTCCACTATCGGCTGCTGCCAGCAATGTTATTTTTCTTCAGGCCACCCGGATCTTAACAATCCATCACCCAACAGCGTGATGTCACCAGAAGTACCGGCGACAAAAACAATGATGCTAATGACAAAGATTAGGATCAGCCTCTCTTTCACTCTCTCTCTTAGTCACAGTCTCATGTTCAGGAAATCAACTCCATCTGTAGAATTCTTCCCGTCCCCAACCACTAAGAAAGCTAATATGGTCAAGGAAAACTGAAACCAGATTGGGTGAATACAGTGTATGACTTAATTTCTCAGTGTTGTTAGTGCATTAGTAAAGAAGATGCTGTCACAGCCTCCATTACTGTATGACGTAACTTACAGACAAAGCGCTGCACTTTTACCTCATTAGACGAAGAGGGTATAGCTTGGAGCAACTAAAGGTGGAACAGCCAGTTAGAAGAGCATTAATGCAGAATGACTACGTTGCATTATCTCATCCATCTTGAGCATTCACACCATTGTTGTTTTCTTTTGGCCTTAAAACACACGGCATTCCCACTGTTTTCCAGACACACAGGAAGACAGTCCTTAACCACCTGGGCTGGGTCCATCTGCCATCAAAAGATTTGGCTATGGAAACAGCACTGTGCTGTGTGAACATGGAAGGAATTCCCAATGAAATCATGCCAGAGGCTTTTGGCTCCATGGTAATGGAGCACTGTACTGAGGCTGTCGACACAGGATCACTGGCAGAACAGCTCTGTGCTATTGTGCTATTTTACAGTGACGCACATTTTACACCTTGGATTCTGATAATACTAACCTCCAACCAGATCATACCGTAACCACGGAGTGTAAACACAGAGAAAGTGTCCCTGAGCTGGTGAAGCTTTTGTTCATGAACTGCCTAAACTATATTGGATGATGTATCTGTTTGGTCAGGGTGACCTGGAAAGGTGCTGTTCGGTAGCAACTGGACTGGTTGACGTTCCATCTGGTATTCATGTGTGTCACAGGACCCTGCTACTCTAGCAAGTCAGTCAAAACTGGTGAAGCCTATTGGATGAGAGATGAAACATCTTCAAAAACGCAAAGTAAAGTTGCCACTGAACAGCACCTAACCTAACCTGACTGAGAATCTTCACAGATATGATGTATATGATGATGTATGATGTACTTATCCTGGGTACAAAACGCACTGGCAGTTCTCATTAATGGTTCAGGTTCAGAGTGCAGTATAATTAATTTTGTGTTAGTCTTTCTTTACTTGTTCTCATCTTTTTCCCCTCAACTACCTTTGTCTTCTGCAATACAATATTTATTTCTTCTTTAACCCCAAGGCCTGCGCCACTCCCATCTCCCCCTCTCCTCTCTCCTTCTAGTCATCCCTCCCATCAGGCTGCCTCCCCTGCAGATGAGACCCTGCTAATTGGACCTGACCTGTTAATTAGCCGTCTAATGAAGTGTACTAGAGAGGGAAAGGCAGGCTGATTAGAGGTTCTGGAGCTCTATACCTTGCTGGTAGAAGCAAGTCAAACAAGTCAAACAACTTGTTTGGAACTACAAAAAGATATGCAAATGACACACTAATGGTGCATTGTGTGACCATAGAATGAGCTATTATTTAAATAATTCCTGGTGGCTGGTGTAACTGTGTCTCTGTATATCTGTGCAACATATTTGACCATGGTTTTAAAGACTGTGAAGTTGTAAGTGAAATTACAATATAATGAACTGAATAATGATTTCAGGGAAAAAAGAATGTGTGTGTGTGTTTATACCTCGAGTAGGTCTATCATGCGCGTCATTTGGGAGTAGATGAGGACTCTGTGTCCCTGTGCCTTTAGCCGACTCAACAGGATATCCAGTGTGTGAAGCTTGCCACTTTCTGTGATCAAGCTTTCCTTATCTGAAAGAGGAAGAGATAAATAAATGAAAATCCAGACTACCTGGATAGTGAGAGACCGGTGTGTTTTATATATATATAATATTAACACTAATTTTATGCAGCCTATTGACCAACACAATTTAAGAATTCTTTGTGGTTGTGTCTAAATATGTAAGCTTATACAACTGACTTTCTCTCATATAACAGAACTGACTTTCAATTGACAGAACAAAACTACAAAAGGTGATTCATTCTTCCTCAATTACTCCAAGTCCATGATAAAACCGTATTCTCTCAGGTAAAAGCCACTTTAGCCAAGCGGATCAGCCCTGGGATCAATCCTTTTACATCAGTCTTGGACCTGGTGATTGTTTAAATAAAGCATGTTTCCTTATTGACCGGACTACTGAGCTAAGAGTGAGTGAGAGAATCAACAAAGGAGAGGGAGGACAGGATAGAAAGAGAAATTGTGAGAAAATGTGATTTGTGATCTGTTTTACACTAAGGCATAAAAGATGGCAGCTGGTCTTGCCCACATTACTTCCAGTACCATGTCACGTGCCTTTAAATGATTGCCCACGGAGAGCAAAAAGGAAGCAATTGCACTCTGGATCTGCTGTGGTTCCCTCCATGTCAAGCTGATGAGGAATTAACGTCATCTGGCACAATGGCAGAATGAGAGAAGGGCCGAGGTTGCCATCGACCCAGTGACGGGCACACTATGGTGTTTGACCAAGAGGTCGTGACCCTAAGTGGAGAGAACCTAAGGCCAGGTCCAGGGTCAGGTGACAGGGTCGGGTCTGGGTTACAAGAGAGTCCCTATGGGAGAGTCAATCTTGGCTGTCTTGCACCCAAGTTGGACACTTGTTCATAAGCCCCTTTTGTACAGTGAAAACCTGGGCTCATAAATATTTCCAAATCTTATTTCCTTGCTTTGTAACCAACCATGTTAAAATCACGCTGCATTAATCCTAAATACAAGGTCAAAAAATTTAAACTGAGGCTGTAATAATACGCACATAACAATGCGCTGCCACAATATCAGTAAAACACTGATATGAAAGAATTTTCACTCAATCAAAGGTGCTAAAATCATCCATGACCCAGCAAGACGAGTAGAACCAGCTTGAGATTTCTCAAATCTTGACGAGTAGAACGTTATGCTAACGAGCACTCAGACTGAACCCTGACCTGTGACTTGTAGCACAGGCCCCCAAAAAAGGTCAGGCCCTGCAGAGGTGTTAAAGAGGAACTACTAGAACAGAGGAACAGGGAAAACACTCTGGTCACTGTGAAGTGGTGTCAGCTTGTCAAACACATTCAGTCATGGTCTTACACAGACCTTGAGCTCATGGGAACGTGATGACAGGATGAATTCTAAATCAAAGTTAGCCTATAATTTAATCTCATTTAATTTGTGTGGCTTTCTTCAAGATAGCCAGTTTATTGCAGGCAAAGTATAAAAGCTTTTCACTACTGTTTGCCTGCTTGTTAAATAAAAACAAGTGAGATAATAAGGCTAAAATTATGAATGTCCACAAAGGAAGACAGCGAAATAGAAATAAGTGAATAAGTAAAATGGGGGAAAAGAAAGGAAGAAGGACAAATAAGCATAATAAAAGAAACTCCTCATAAGCTAACAGCTAGAGACAATAAACTCAGTCTGAAGCAACTTAACTGTAGATTTATTGGAAGGTAGGCAGCTCTTACACATTGCTGTGGTTCTGACTTGTATCAAGAGACCAACCCACCACAAATTTGGAGATACAAAAACACTGATTTCCACCATCAAAGGCCTATAATTGTCCTTGGCGTCAAGAAAGTGGATCGAAAAGTTAAAAAAAGGAGAGAGAGAGAGAGACGTAGAGGATTAGACATGCATGAAAGAAAAAAGGCCCAGACAGACAGTGACATGCAAAGAGTGAAGGGGGTCTGTGGTGGCTCCGGCTACAGCGAGGCACCATCAGCATGGTGGCTGTGGTGGTGATGTTGTGGTTTAGATCAGACTGGGCCCCTTCACCGCAGTTGCCAATCTAACCAAGGCTGCTGCTCAGTCAAGGGCACCAATCGACACCGAGGTCCACACTGCCAACCACCCAGATTCAAACCATCCTTTGGCAAAGATACAAACACTCATAAATAAATAAGTAAATATTGTTAAGTCCTTTCCCCCCCAATCTGTTTCTGTTTAGCAGATTATATTTAAACCTCCAGACTCCAGTGTCATGTTTGAAGATGAAAGCGCCTATCTGAGGATTTCTGTGGACACACAGGACTAAGTGTTGTCTTTAAACTAATTATTGAAGGGTATAAACTGTAAACCTTAAAATCCCATAATAAGCTGTTTGATACTGTTATTTTGGATGAAGAAACATGTCAGTCTGGGCAGTTGTTTTTTTACACCTAGATTATGAATGAAAACATTAAAAGAAGATCTTTGTTTGCAAGCTATGAGCACAGTCTCATCACTAACATACTACATTTGCATCTCAGAAGCATTCAACATACTGGGAACTTATCAGTGTAAAAGCAGGGAAACGGAAGTGCAGTAGAAAATTATCCCACCCTAGCAAGCATCCAAACTCTTCAAGGCCCAGCAATGTGGCTTCAAAAAGAGGTGCCCGAGTTCAAAACATTTAGTGCTGCATACAGAAAATCTCTATTTCTAAATACCGCTGCCATACCCTATAAAGTGGAGCCAGGAGAATGAATCATTCCGATTTGGGAGGGCTTTGGTGGTCTGTCTCATTCCAACATAACACTTATGGCTTACATTATAAACTACATGTGGTTGCAGTGAAATGCATGACCATAAATGCAATCAAACTGGGTGCAGTAACCATACATGTAACATGAATTATGGATGATCTACAGGGATTAGAATAGATGTCTATATATTTAACTAGTGTGCCACTTAAGATGAAATGGCCTTCCAGATTCATTCAGTTGAGATTTTGTGAAATTAAATCACATGGTAACAGCATTGTTTTGTAGTTCAAGAGAAAACAAAAGAAACTGCAGATCACCTCACACAAAAACCAAACAGCAGGACATGTGGAGTGGCATATACATAAACAGAATACATGAGCAGCAAAATAAAAATAAAGAAAAAAAGCAATGACATGCACACAAAACAACTTTCTAATGGGGTGACAAGGACAGGAACTGTGTTAAGACCACACCCCAAAAACAGGAGCAAATCCCATGCGGTGTCACACCACTCTGCTGTTTCCATGGATACACATATCAAGCTTCACCACCTGCCCTGCCCCCCTTTCACAGCTCCCTACTCTAATTCAGTCTAACAGTGGTATTCACTCAGCCAGCCCTCCCCATCTCCTCCTGTCTTTACCTCCTGCTGGCAGATTAGGCTACACTCCTATGTCCCTCCTCTCTCCCTCTTTACCACATCCACTGTGCCCTCCAGCTCCCTCTCCATCCTTCTCCTCCACTACTACAAATTCTCCCTCCTACTCCCCTTTACACGGCCACTCTCCCTCTTCCTGCTGTCTGTCCCCCAGTAGTGTAATCCAATCCCTGTAGGGCCAGAGCCAGGGGCCTGACACGGTCCTGACCCAATTAAAGGCCTGCTGCCAGCTAATTAACCCCCAGCCCAGCCCTGGCGCCTGGCGCCTGATACTCCCAAACCAACTACGACGCTAATTTCATTAATACGTTACAATCTTCTGTCCTGTCCTGTCCCCTTCCACACCGCTGCTGCTGCTAAAGCCAAAAATGGAGCCGCCCTCAACAGGGAGTTAGCAGGACAGATGCGATCGAAAAAGAGAAGATGAACATCAGTGAGATTGCAGAGGGAAAAAAAATCAAGAGCTGATGAAAGAAGATGGATGGATGGTTATGTGAGAAAGAGAGACAGATGGGGGGCCACAGAACAGGTCGAATCAACAATCGAACCGAGTGTCGGCCCCTCACTGTATAATGATACATTACACTGTGCAATCAATAAGTTAATGGGCAACACTTGTTCAGCACTGCTGATGATGGAAATATTACCCTGATACTACTTTGCTGCTTCTGCATGTATTGACAAAAACTGTACTAAAACTTAATTTTCTCACTGGAACACCATGAGAAGAGCTAAGAGCCAGATGCCAGCAGGAGATTTTGGAAACTGAGTGTGAAGTGAGTGACGGAAAAGAGGAGACTTTAGCTTGTTGTTGGTGAAGCTTGTTGGAGTTGTACACACGCTAAACCAAAATCTGTCTGCATCTACTGTATAACATCTTTACTCTGGAGCTCTGGAGGGGAGCCAAATGACATGCAACAGAAAGCCAGTGATGTGTGTGTAGATATATATATATATATATATATATATACACACACACACACACACAGAGAACATGTCTGCACAAACATCACTGTCTCCCCTCAAACATGCAAAAGAAGCACTGCTTTTGGTTCTCTAGGAGTCGTTAAGCACGGGAAGAGACAGACAGTCTGGTGAGGACTCCGAGTTTCGTGGGGGAACCTCACCACACCACAGCGCCCCATTGTGAACTCTGTCATTAAGACAGATTACTGCTAGTTACCCTTGGCCAGCACTGACTTGACACACCACAGATGAAAGCTAGCTGGCTAAGGGACAGAGTGAGTTAGAGTGATATTACTGGGCTTCCACATTCAGAGATGTCATCATAAAGGTATAATGTGGGTAATGTCTCCCCCTTCAGTCTACTTTGGGATTTTGAGTTTCTTAAGTACTTAATATTGATCAGTTTGCTTTTATTTAGGTGTGAAGCACCTTGAATTGCCATTGTGTATGAAAAGTGCAATACAAAACTGACTTGGCTTGATGCAAGTATCTGGAAACACTGTTTTATCCTCTTGTGAACATATTAGCATCCAAAAATTGGACTAGAAAATAGAAACATCAGCATCCCCTTCTACAAGTTTTTGTTTTTTTTCTATGCTGGCAACAAAAAATGCTGCATTCAGCAGATTTTACCAGTACCAGCTTAATGCAGATTTAGAGTCAGATGGTGATGTGGTGAGGCTGGCCGTCTGTGTTGTTTTGTGCCTGTCTATCAGAGGGCCGGGGAAGTTTCCTGCCATTTTGCTGGAGAGCAGAGTGTCTTTGAAGGGACAGGAAGGCAGAACTGCATTTCCCACAGCCTGATGTGGGCTGCTGGGCCAGACCTGGCTGGCCTTTTTGCGCTCTCTCTCTCTCTCTCATAGTCTGATTGATACACAGAGACAGACAGACAGACACACACAGACAGATGTGCATTCACACAAGTTGCAAATCCATTTACCTCTCCTTCTGAAACACTCAATTCCCGGCTAACAGGAAAGCTAGAAAAAGAGTCAGTCCTATAGTGAGAAGGCCGTCATTTTGTGGAAAGACACCTTCTAATTACTGTAACAGACACAGGGGCCACACAGGCGGCAAGGAAGGTTATTTCTGTGTCACAGCGGAATGTTGTGCAAATAATCCTACAGCACGCAAGTTAAAAGCTATTTCCTTTCAAATTGATTTTTAACCTGACGCATAACGTGTCTCGGCTTGAAATTGTTCTCTGTGAGAATATAAAGCACCAGTCATAACTAAGTTAAGTTTAGTAGAGTTGAGGGTAGAACAGAAATTTAGTAATAAACATACGAGACTTGAATGCCTCTCTATTGTCAAAACCTCTTACCCTCTCATTTCCAAGTGGCTCCGACTGAGTGAATGCATGGGTTAAATTCTAATACTACCCTGCATGGATCTTGTAAAGGGTCTAAAAATATAGTAGTATCACATCATCACCAATATTAACATTAATAACAAACAGTAACTAATTTGTTTTTTTTCTATTAAACAATGGTTATCAATAATAACATCAATATTGCTCCTGCCTCAGTTGTTTTTTCCTCTTCTCTGGCCTGATTTCTAATAAGTCGTCCGATTAGATTCCTCCACTGATATCAATGGGCAGCCGTACTCACGCCATGGCGCTCAAAACAAACAGTTATTCAGCTCTGCATTTGTTCTTAAGGTGTGGGTCTGGGGGTACAGAGGAGAGGGAGGGTGGGAAACTTCAGCTGGGCTACTGTGCATATCTGGGCCTTGATGTGGCAACAATGTGTTCGGCGGAGAACGGGTGCCCGAGTGTTGGGTCACTTCCTTCCTGCTGAGGCTGAGAAAGAAGTGGGAGACCAGACGGACTGAGAGGCCAAAGCCAGCTATAGATGATTTCAGATCAGCACATGGCCCTGTTTGTTAGCTGGACAGACGGAGGTGAAGCTTGTCCTTGGTATGTCTGTGCTTGTGTGTCTGTGAAGAAAGGCAATGCTGCAGAGCGTGGGAGAGTGTGTATGGGGAGAGGTGAGAGACACCTCAGGCACCGTGTGAGCGCTGCGCAGTTCCCTGAATGGACTCAGTGGTACACAGACACACGCACACACACAAAGACGGACCATCTATTAGTGTTACCTAACTAAGCACTTGAACAATGACCAGTAGCTAAACTTCCTCGCTTTGTCTGCCTCCGTATAACTTCACAAGAGCTTTCAGGCTGTTCTCACACAGACACACAAATACTTGTTTTGTTTCTCACTTTACACACAAACAGCCTCACAAGCACATGTACACAAAGATGGATAGACTACAAAAATCAAGCACTTCAATATTGCAATGTTTGAGAGAGTTTCTACAGAATTTAAAAGACCCCTATTATATTTAGATGTGTGTGGATTTTAAAATTACATACAAAAACAAGTGTTAATGTGTCTAAAAGTGCGAAAATTGACAAAAATGTGTTTTGCAGGCTTGTCAGACAAGTATAAAACACACGCCATACACATGTTCACTTTCTGTGCCAGGAACCTCTCACAAAACAAAAAGAGTGCAGTCATCATAATCCATGACAGAGATAGTTTATCAGAGGCAGAAAAGCTGAGCGGGTCAATGAGAAGGGAAGTGTTGTCTGTAAAACTGTAATGGCCTCTTTCACCCTAGACATCCATCATTCACCTGAAGCCTGGCAGTGAATCAGCTCCTACTCTGCTGCAGTTGACCCTTAACTCAACAAGCCAAGCTCTTCTGATAAAGTGCTTGTAAGCACACACGTAAAGCCACGTACACACACAGTCATGTAGCCGCACCTTAGTGGAAATTGCTGGTATGTGTTTATGTGAGTGAACGGCTGTAGAACCCCCTTTGGCTGCCTGGCAGGCAGACAGAAAGGTGATGTGCCCAGCTCTGCCCCCATGACCCTGGGTCATCCTCTGCCGATTCTCCCACGGGCCATTACCTCTTCCTTAGCTCCAAAATACTATATCCCCCATTAATGGAACTTTTTGTAAATTGAGACGTAAGTAAATATAGGGCAAACTTGCTGACAGCATCTGTTGTTTCAAAATCTGAAATATTAAGTTTTGCGACCTTAATTTTTTTGTCCCAAATATGAAAAACACAGCCCTTACCAGGTATCCGAATAAAGGACCATCCATGGCGAGAGTAGAGTGCCATCACCCCACCAGGGCACTGTGGGAGGAAGGAACTGGCCCTCACACACCAGTCTGAGGCAAGATCAGGGCAGCCGTAGAGGAAACACTGTTTGAAGATGGCACCACCTCCACTGCGTATTACCTGCCACTCATACTCCGCACTGCGGTCATCGCAATAATGCTGCATGGGAACTGCTGTCACCTAGGTAACCAAAAAGAAAGATAGGGTTTTCAGCTTTGGAAATTGAATAAATAAAACCGTGTTGAGGAGAGGGGAGGACGATTTTGGGGTAACATGTTAAAAGTAGGTTGTCATGGGAAGGTTTTAAACATTTTTTTAAGAAATATAAATCTGATTAATTATTTGTCATTCAAAATATTTAGTTTTATTTGACTGTAGCTTTAAACTACGTTTTCCACCTGTATACTTTAGAAAGATGGAAACCCCCTGAATGGAGACTGGTTTCACTGACTCAGTATGTTCTGTGTGTAAATGTGTGTGTGTGTCTAGCAGGACTTCAATAGGAAACATAAGAACTGGTGAACAACCTGAGCAAGAATCCCTTTTTTAGAGGTGCCGTTTGTTTTAAATGCAGCTGGAAGTTGCTGTGGTCACCCCCACAATCCAACCACACACAGTCACATACACATCTCACACATAAGAGCTTCTCACTGCTGAAAGCCTACAAAGGCAACAGCGCTTCCCTCTTCCCTTTCTAAGACCACCCAAATGTTTGTCCACTGTACATGGACCAGTTCACACACACGGACAGACATGATCATATAAACATACACAGGTCTTGCAAGAATGCCCTTTTCAGTCCACTTGCTGTTCACACATACACATACCCTGGGTGTGGCAGCTAGCAGGAACTTGGGTGGCAGGGTGGGCTGACATGGTCGTAACACGGAAGAGGAAGAATTTTTGCTGTAGATCTTCACGTCTGTGTGTCCCACCATGCCAGGTCTTAAGGCTGTGAACACGAGGTCCTACAACAAACACAGGCAATGAAGAGAAGACATTACTATACTGTGTCATAGACGCTAAAACAGCACAGTGGTCTAAGTGATGAAATATTTTATGATTTCACAGGTGATGTTGCACCTTCTGCTGAACTGATTTTTGATTTGTAGCATGGTGGGAAGATAATAGTCAACGCTACACTCAAATTAAAAAAGTAAGAGTTGCCTCAAAACAGAGCTCAACAAATTGAAACTGCCTACAAAGGTTACTGGGTGCAGCGCTCATAACTGATGTTACATTTCAGTTTAGCTGGCTATGTGCCCAAAATGTTATAAAATCTCAGATAAATGCTTAAAATGTTATATAACGTGCACAATTACAGCAGCTTATATGATTTTAGGTGCATATGTAACAACTGGATGAAATATTAAATTTGGCCAAGACGTCATGTGAAACAAAAACAATACATTCTCAGCAAAGGTAATTGCTGAAGAGATAATTATGAATATATTAACCAAAACACAGTGGTAGGTGTTAAAGGAATACATAAACTTTATGTACATGTTACTGTGTGTGGTGTGTGACACAACAATGGCGGATATACAGTGCCATCTAATGGCACAACTGAAAAAATGACATCTCCTTTTTAGCAAGTTAGCCAGTACTAATTTAACACGCATTTAATAACAAAGGGGAATTGCAGAGGTCTCTAAAAATATATTTAGATTTTTAAAGTACGTTTTCATGAGCTAATTGTCCATAAATGATAACTGATGAGGGTGTTATTCTGAATATGACAACATATACTTTAGAAAAGGTGCAAAGCTGCTATCAACATAGCTTAGCATTTGAGTGATCTAATGTACGGGAGCTGAGGAGGTAAAGTGTGTCCATGCAGTATTAAGAAGCACATGTACTGAAAAACTGAAAAAAGACAAAAGGTAGAAACACTGCATGACATCATTCATACAATATAATACTATTATAGTAAGTATATTTTCACTAGATTATTCTGATGGACTACAACATTTGCTTTTTTTCTTCATTAGACAGTTCTTGAAACCTGTTTTAATATATCACAATAAACATGCTCTAATTTTCTATATTCCAAACTGATCTTTTCTTTCATACTGGGATGGACAGTGGGAGAGATTGATACAGAGGGACAAAAAGCCCATTTGGAGAAATGCCTCACTTTTGTGTAGGTAAAACTCAAGGTAAGGAAGTATTCTGAGTTGTCAAGTTCTCTCAAAGCCTCAGCAGGAGCAGGAGGGAATCTGAAAGCAACACTGACCACACTGTCAAGTACACAGCCAGAGAAAGATGAGCCAAGCAGAGAGAAGAGACACTATGTGCCAGCTTCATGCAGCTTCAAAAGAAAAGTAAGGAGTTGAATGTAGTCGGGGAAAACTGTGGGAGTGAGTAATTTCTAGAAGCTCAAGTGGGAGTTTGAGGTCAGTATGGTCATTCAATACACATGCATTATTAGCTCTCCAGATGTCTGTAAGTAAGGTTCTCCTTTTCTCGCTCAAATCTGAACTTTCTCCTTTATATTTTTCTGCTCTTATGTTCCTTAAACAGCTCTTGGGGGGGACCTAAGACGCCAGGCAGTTGCCTGAGTCAGTGTGATAAGACCAGGAGAGGAAGAATAGGATGAAATTCCCAGCAGCATTTTCTCCAAAAAATTATACACTAGTTAAGTTACAATTGGTGGATGATGGAAATGTGATTCATAGATAACAATGGGCAACTGTTTGCTGGGTAAAGCAGAGTATAACACTCTTGAAGTTGTGAATGCAGCTGTTTGCATTTTTTGAGTTGGTCTGTATTTGAACTGGCTCATACTTTACACTTTGTAATAAAAAATGCTGTTTCACCATAACCATGGGGTTCGCAGCTACAGAATCCAATACTCATGAAAACTGGCAGACATAAGAGACTGCTAAGCTACCAGAAAGGTGTTGCCAAAAAACCCTCAGTAACACATTGCTGTTGTATATGTGCCACCATTTATCTGACCCACACCTAACTTTATCCAGCTTCTGTTACCGTAGTCTGCATCCACAGAACCAGCTTTCCTGTTAGCACCACAGTGCTGCTGAAAAAGAGCAGTCAGCCAAACTGTTTTCATGTAATTTCATAAAACTAAAATAAATAGGCTAAAATAGCATTAACACAGAAATGGTTTCATTATGTATGAGGGTTTGACAAAATCATATACATGCAGGAACAGAAGCATTATTGTCTTGATATATACAGCATGTACATTTCCAGTTTTTAACCTTGAAAAGGTCTTTAATGATTACTGGAACTTTCCTCTTCATGTAGATATACAGGCAGAGTCATATCTGGGAGGGGAGACCTTGTTACTGGGCCATGAGGAGACACAGGGATTAAATTCCACACTGTATCCCAGAGGAGAGAGAGGAAGCTTGGGGCAGAGAGCACGTTGTGTGGCCAAACACCGACTGATGCTCAGGGGAAAATTTCAGCACTGCCAGCGTCACATGCCTCTCTAATCGAGTTTCATCTTTCTATCACACAGCTATGTAGACTACAGATGGCTTCTCAAGTGGGTCTCGATTAGGAATATATTTAAGTCTCTATGAGCGTGTATGTTTCTTACTTGTAGGACAGGGCTGGTGTGTACGCTGGGGAAAGCAGTGGGTCTATTCAGCCACAGAATCAGGTCCTTGCGAGACAGACACTTGGGTTGTAACCTCTCTCTACACCCTTCCCCATCTCCAGTTTGAGCTTGACTCTCTTCTTCAAGGTCAAACAGGCGTTGATAGTAGAGCCGGTATGCAGCTTTCATGGACAGAAAAAGGGCTAACCATCTGTGAAAAAGAATAGCATGAGGGGGAGAGGTTGAACAGTATTAGATGTAAAAATGAAGGGAATCTATAACAGAACTTCTGACCTCTACAGAACAAAGTGCACTCAGCAACAGTACAGCACCATCAGAGCTGACATTCAGTTGTTTGCTAAAACACAATGGCTGCCCTTCTTCTTGTTGAAGGGCAGTCTCTTTCCTCACTATTCAAACAACCATAAAGACAGTAACACATCTAAAGATAGAACCTTAAAGCCCACCTCACTAAAGTGCCTTGAAGCATGAGATTGGACATCTCAGCAGGTGAAACATCAATGAAGCACAAGAAGGAGAAGCAGCTTCCTTTGTCATCACCTGTATCAGTAAAAGCAGAATATAGGACTGAGAATTTAAAAATAAACGTAGTCAGATACAGACAATCAGGAGAAGTAGGAGCGAATGACAAAAACAAGAAGATTTGAAGACACCATCTCAGATGAGACGATATGAGTTCTGGTACTGAAGTGTTTGTATAAGTCTGAGAACCAAAATTGATCGGTGCTCACCTTTTCTATGAAAAAGAGACTGCTGGATGTGATGTGGAGAGAATGGAGACAACAGCACTTGAAGTAATCTGAGGAGGATGTTGAAAGAAAGACTGGGTTACACAACGTAATGGGAAGAAAAGCAAAACAGTGAATTTGGAACAATAATCTGATCCCAGTCCAACCCACACAAATTCTGCATGAAGAGCTATAATTGGGATAAAATACTTTTCCCAAATACACAAAAGAACAAAGATTTGCTGAAAAACAAATGCATTTAATTTACTTTTAATTTTTATGACTTCATAATATAGACCTGATTTTATTTGGTCACATTTATCAAGATCAAGAGTGTATTTGCTTCTTTCAGTGTATTTATGTGCATCTGTATGCTACTTACTTGTTCTTTCCCTGGTTGTGTATGTGGACGAGGCCATGACGGTAGAGGAACTTAGACATTAAGTAGGGCTTGAGGGACATGTGGAATGGAGAGCGTGTTTCCTGGCGCTCAAACAAGTCAGGGTGGTTACACACCTACACACAGTCAGCAAAGTTGGTAAAATGCACATGTGAACCAGCATTACTCATTCTTATTCTATGACAGCCAATTCCTTGTTAAATTGTCGATCTTGATTTTTGTTCTGGCCAATAAAAGCTCTACAGGAGCATTAGAATTTCTTCTGAAAAACCACTGTAGCTAAACATTTTCAGACTACTGATAATGTGGTACTGGAAATGATCCTTAAATTATTAAACTAATAGCTGTGATCAATTATTGTGAATTAAGTAGCTAAAAATAACCACAAGGCTTCATAGCTGTAATCTACTTGTATTTTGTTATTGTTCTATTTTTTTACAAAAAACCCACACGGTCACTTAAACCAGGCCGCTGTAAATACCTTTCTGAACTGCATGACCAGGTTCATGAGGGAGGAAGTGGTACTGTGAGCCTGCTGGGCCGTGCCCATGGAGGACTGCAACAGGTCCTCGATAGAGATCTTGTTTCTCAGAGCCTGGTAGAGCAGCCTCTGCCGGGACGTCAGCTGGCAGTAAGTCAAGATCTCAATCTGCAGAGTAGAGTAAGTAGAGAAGTTACTGTCATACTAAAACAATCTTCATTACTTTTATCTTGCGTGATGATATCTGAGAAAAGAACAGGCTTCTATTGACTTTAACATATGTGATGTCAGTGTTTAGATAATCATTGATTTCACATTATGTGCTCTTCAAAACTGAAAGCTTACACTGTAAAAATGCAATCACAAAAGCCAATCACTCAGCTGTCTCTGTAGGTTTCTTTAATTTATTTGAGAAGTTTAGACGTTTAAGTCCTATATCTCCCAAGAGGAGAAGAATAACTTATTGAAACTGTAGGGATTTTTGGCTGATGCATAAAATAAAAGCATAACACAAGTCTAAAATACAGATAAATCATTCAGTTTTCTTGATTCAGTGCTGCTATTGTGTTATACACATGCAGTTTTTTAACATGAACCAAAAATGAGCATCAATTTATAGGTCCAGTTTTAACCCACAGTCTTGACTCTTTAAACACACATCAAAACCTCTGGTTTGATTTGGTGTCGTTGATGAAAGCAGGGAAAATTAATAACAATAAAAATATAAAAACGCAACCATCAACCATCAGTCAACTCCACCAGTTGCTAGTGGCTTCACCATGCTGGCAAAACAACAGAAGCCAACGAATGTGGAGAAGAAAAGGATGTGGGCTGGCATGAAAAGTTAAAAAAACAAAAACAGATGTGGGGGGGAGTGGTGAACTCCGCCATTTCTCTGACTTTGTGTATCGAGTCCCCCACAGCATATGTATGAGCATGTGTGCACAGTGTGTGACCTCGAGTCCAACATATATCAAGAAGATCTGCCAACACAAGCATCACTCACAGGCTTATTATCACAGTTTCTTTGTCAGTGAGGTCAATGAGACTAACAGAGGAAGGGAGCGGGTTTATATGCAGTGTTGACAACATACTGGATTTTTATTTGTACAAAAACTGTGAACATCTGGCATAATGCTAGTGTTTTTATTTTCATTTGCTCATATTAACTAGTGAGACTTTACAATTTTGTCCAATCCACATGCTATAATTTTCATCTGAATCCTTTCTGAAAGGCACCATTAGAAAAACCTTTCTCCCTTTTTTATTTGGTAAATTACAGTTGAAAATTGAAAATTGCTTTTACTTCAGTTTCAGCCATTAATTTGAGCCAAATGCTGAAACCTCTAGATAAAATAGAGACAAGAAAGCTGTCTCTTTTACCTTGTCTGAGAGTTCATTTTCCACATCCTTCTTGATCCTGCGCAGCATGAAAGGCTTAAGGATCATATGCAGTCTGGAAAGTTGGTCTGGAACAGCAGAAAAATCATGTTTAGCTATAAAACTTTTTGCATGCAATGAGAACAAGAATATAAGATGAGTGTTGGCACACACATTATAGAGGTTGCATACAAATAATTTTAAAAACACCTAGAAACATAAGACAACTTTAATAGACAGTTGAGAGGAACAGTTTTTCCCCCTCAGAGCTTAGAGTTAAACTCACTCTCATCGATGGCAGATTTGTTCTCAGCATGGCTCTCGATGTCCTTGGAGAACCACTCATTAAACTCTTCATGGGAATCAAACAGTGTAGGCATGATGAAGTGCAGGAGAGCCCACAGCTGAGAGACAGCAATACCACACACTCGTTAACAGTTGTGCCTTACACACACACAAATAACACAAACACACACATGCTGCTTACCTCAGCCATCGTGTTCTGGATGGGTGTCCCAGTGAGCAGCAGCCTGTTTCGACACTGGAACTGCAGGAGGATTTTCCACCGAACGCTGAAAACACAAAAGGTGACCGGTGATTGAGTGCAACATGACTTTATCATCATTGTTTTTCTAATTGTCCTCTAATCCCACTGATTACTCAAAAAAGAAAAAAGTCCACTACAGTAAAAGGTAAAAAAAAAATCTGTTTGTTCCTCAGCCAAACACTGCACATTTTGAAGCTAGATTTGTAGATTTTGGCCAGCATCCAACAGTTGCCATTAAATGTTTCATACTGTACCAAAACTATGTAGAATAATGTGTTTTCCAACTATTTCTGTTCATGTTACCACTATATAGACTAGAGACACATTTTTATAATTGATATTTTTTGTTAAACATGAATCATTATTGTGTAGTTTTGTTAAAATAAAGTGGGTTAGAGCCAGTGGTTGCCTCAAGGGTGGGAAAAATCCAATTTTCAATTTACAAAACTATGGGGAATTTGAGAAAATCTTCACTATCTTATAGTGGACAGAAACATGCAAAAACATCAGTATGCTCTTTTAACTGGAAACTTTGCAATGTGTTTGTACAGAATATTGCACAATGAAACAGTCGCCATGGTAATGCTTTACCTAGTACTGCTTTTCAGTGCCTGGGCCTCATCCAGAACCATGTACTGCCACTTGACCCTCTGGAAGTACTTGACGTCCTGCACCACCAGCTGATAGCTCGTGATCACCACATGGAATGGTGCATTTTGTGTGTAAAGTGTTTTCTGTACAAATATACGCAGGGGGATGAAGAGTTAGAGACTGGGAGAAAAAGACCTTGAGTACCTTGAGTAGTTATTTACCAAAACAAGTCAAGAAAAGCATGTCATTGTAGTCATTGTATCTTCACAAACACTAAACTATCCTCAACATCACAAT
Organism: Sandelia bainsii; assembly: GCA_032362345.1. Classification (NCBI taxonomy): domain Eukaryota; kingdom Metazoa; phylum Chordata; class Actinopteri; order Anabantiformes; family Anabantidae; genus Sandelia; species Sandelia bainsii. Next base: position 7,704,912 of record JAUMHL010000017.1, read on the forward strand.
CTGTCTCTCACCTGGCTCCAAAATTTTCGAATCACCTTGCGTTCATGAGGATTCCCCCAGTATGGCAACACCTGACGGAAAAATTAGCAAAGTTAGTGTGAAAGGTTGTTCTGTCAAGAAGGTTAGTAACACCAAAATGAACACTTGTAAACACTATATAAATATATATATATATATATATATATATATATATTTATACACACAGTGATGTTCCCAGAGGAAACATTTAGACATAGCATTGTGTATGAATCACTGTTTCACTTGCTGAATTGTTGATGTAGACTGTGATGTGAAAAGATTTACACATTACATCACTCAACACAGACTGGCATTCCATTGTTTTCAGTCAGTCTTGCTTTGAGTGTTCAGGAAGCTTATCTTCAAATTGTGTAATAGGCTCTTTTCACACCTCATTAGCAAAACAGACTGGAATTGATTTATTTCCAAACCAGCACAGAAAATGGACATAGTTGAGTGTTGAGCATAATAAGGAGTTATTCATGTAATAATGTGTGTGTGTGTGTGTGTGTGTGTGCTTGCGTGCATGTGTGCATGTGTTAGCACAGATGACATTTTGATGTGTTTGATAAATGGTCTTTCGTCTACAAGAATGCACACAGCCTGTTAAAGCATGCAAGAAAGATTTTGCTAAACAACAGTCACTCAACAATTATAGAGATCCATGGCTGTTAGTTTAAGCAATACTTCAAAAGCCCTAATACAATACTGCCCCCTGACGGATAGCTTTCGATATTTTTGCATTTCAGAGTAGCTGGTGTGTTTGCTCTCAGATATTTGACAGCATTTTTCACAAGAACAAAACAGCACTAGATTCATTAAAGGACTGCAAAAGCCCAGAGAGAGCAGCAGAAATGAGGACGCCAGGGTTTCTTCAGACATGTTTTTGCTGATGTTTCTGTTGGTGTGTTCACTTATCTGGAATATAGATCTCACCTTGAATTTGGGCACAAAGCGTGTAAACTCCTGATGCCAGTTGTTGAGTGTTGACGCTGGAGAGATGATCAGGAATGGACCCCAGATGTTGTCTCTCTGTGCAGGAACAGAAAAAAAACAAAAAAACATCATCAGCTTCCGCGACAGCTGGTTTTTGTATGTGTATGTGCGAGCAGCACCCAATAACAGGAAGCCCACTGAACACTCAACACTGAACAGACACATTTTCCCTCTATTCCACTTTTTCTTCCTTTAGAGTTTTGAGAGCAAATAATATAAAGAGCTGGAAAATCTGCTTTTTGCAACAATGAAATAAGTCATCTGACTCATTCAGTGAATACTGTATTAACACCTGCACAAAGCTGAGCTTTAAACCAGGGAATATTTAAAGGATGCAGGTGCACAAAGTAGGTGGATGTTCAACGTTTTTGCAAGTCAGTATCAGAGGAGACAATTGAATACTCCACAGAGTTTTCTGGAAGTGCACAGTGAATGAAACCCTTTGGCCTTATGCTCTCTCTCACCTCCGCTAGGTGCGCTAACAGGGCAATACTCTGGACTGTTTTCCCTAGTCCCATCTCATCTGCCAGAATTCCATTTATTCCCTGTAGAGAGATCAGAAAACAAAGGATAACATTAATCACTCAATGTGTACAAAAACACAAAATATTATGGAATCCTTTGAATGCAAACCTCACAATGTTTTAACTGATTGAGAAATACTGAACCCAGCACACATTCACAATACCTGCAGATCAAATGTTAGCAGTTTCACAACATGTGATTGAAGATAATTCTTACAACTCTCAATTACTACAATTACTGTGTAGTGACACAGTTTTCATCACTTTGGCTAAAATATTGTCTGAAGTGTGCAGGAACTACAAGGATTTTTATACATAGACCCCAAATTTTAGGGGCTCAAAGATACATAGGTAAAACAAAATAATTATAGAAAAAATAGACACAAAAATAAATCCACACAGGGGTCTATTTTCAGACAGAAAAAGACATGTGTACCTGTTCATAGAGGTTGGCCAGCCAGTTCATGCCTTTAAGTTGGTAACCCTTCAGCTTGCCATTGAAGGTGGTGGGCTGAGGAATGTCTTCACCTGCGTGGATGGATGGGTTGGAAAGGCTGTAGCTCTCCCCAAACCCAGAGCCAGCACCTACAGATGAGCCACCAGCTGCATGTAGAGACGCACAGCGACTGTCCTTTGCCTCCTCATCGAACATTCGCGTCTACAGCAATACATTTGTAGATCAGCACAGTATAGACCAGGAGTGGCCAAGTGGGATGAGTACACCTGTGGGTGTGCATGCATCAACTTACTCTCTCTTGATGAATCTGGTAGGCCTCTTTGGCATTCCTCAATGCCTGGGACTTGTAGTATTCACTATCTAAAATCGCATACAATAACATAAAACAATTGTATTCAGCCTGTTTTTTCCCTTCACATACACATTTTGCCACAAATATAGCAAAGTCCAAAACATCAGAATTCCAAAAGTATTGCATAGTACAGTATATCAATAATCATCCTTAATGATTGATCAGAAAATGTATTGTGGAATATTATTATAAATAAATTGTAATTGTAAATTGTAAGTGATTTGATAACTGATAATTGCCCCTAAATGTCATGGTGACAATGTTCATATTTTCAATAGTTTGCTCCACACATATTCCTACTGTTCCAACAGCCCATTAAAAGTGTGGGGAGGAAAAAAGTAAAAAATCATCTGCTGATAGACAGGAGACTAAAGAGGCAATAGACAGAATCATAACTACTCTATTCAAGAGATAATTTGACACTTGGTATTTTCAGGGGCAACCTTGGTCAACAGTTCCATAAAATTATGAAGAAATATAAATGTCAACCATCAATACTGAGTTTCAGTTACGTTTTAATTATATACCATTAACATAATAAACTTGACTTGTCTGAACTGTTCATACCATAGTCCTCCTGTCCCATGTTGACCATTACGCCTCCTCCTATGTCAATCTGTCTTTGCCCTGCAGTGTCCTCAAGCTTTCTCAGGATTTCCTCTTGAGCTAGATCTCCTCCTGGAATCCCTGTACTGGTTTTACCACTCATGAAATGGGCATACAGCTCTGTCTGCGTGATGAGGAAATTCAGTTTACGCTGCTGACGCTTGGCCTGTTAAATACAGAAAATACAGAACGTAAAAACGCATTTAAAGCACCAGCCAGGATATTCAAAATGTAACATACTAAAATCTCTAAACAAGTAGAACACAATATAGAATACAAATATGGCTTAATGGCTTTGCCTAAGGCAAATAATAAAAACCCAGCTGAATAACATTAAAGACAGTAAAATCCATTCCACCTACTTCTCTCATCTCCTCATCCAGTTTACGTTGCTCCAGGGCCTCCTTCTCTGCCCTTTTCCTGTGCTCTTTCTCAACTTTGTCATATTTCTTCCAGTACAGCATAATTTCTTTGGTAAGGCGGCGGGCCCGAGGTAACGTCTCCTTGCAGTTCTTCTGGGCCTGGATAGCTGCACGCCGCACCTCTCGCATACACTGATGAGCCAACTGGGGCAAACAAAACAGAAGTTAAATGTATTCCTTAAGCTGTATTTCATTGTTACTCTATATTTTAACCATAGGTTTTACTTAATATTTTCAGAGTAAAACAGAGTGTGCACTCCACTTACCTTTTTAGCATTGGTCAGTACAAGGTTCTTAGCAGAGGTCTTCTGTTTGAAAGACTGAGAAACGTATAACCAGGACAATTAGGAGTAATAAACCTCAGAAAATATTTCTGAACATTGCAACAAAAAAAAAAAAAAAGAAAATTAATATTTGTGGCGATGGTAATAATTTGACCATCTATTATTAGTGTTATGCATACTAACCTTGGGGATTTCCTTTTTGGCAATGGTGAGCCAGATCTTACGTCGTCGTGCATTCAGCTGCTCAATAGTGAGGTGTTTCTTTTTCACCATGGGAAGTGGAGCATCATGCGAAAACTTTGCGAAGATCTTAGTGACATAAGGATGTCCCTCATCCAGAAAATCTCCTTCTCCACGTTTTTTCTTCTTCTTAACTTTTTTCAGTTTGGCTGAAAGAAAGAAGAAAGTGGAAACTTTGTTTTGATGGATGACATGACCAGGGCCCTGAAAGATTCCAGAGATTTCCTTTTTGACTATACCCTTGAATTTCTTCTCATCTTTGATTTTCTTCTTCTTTGGGCCCAGAAGGTGGCGCTGTTGCTCATAGAAGGGGTCATGGGTAGAGAGAAGTCCAGCGCTGTAGTACTGATACTGGTGAAGCTGTAGGAAATGTACAGTATCAACAGATGGAAACGTATACGATGACATTTCAATTCATATGCCAGTGGAAGCTGTATTTATGTATATGTTTGTACCTCCCGGTCAGAGTGGAACTTGCTCTGATGCTGCCTTGTGTAGCGATGCAACCTCAGCATGTCATGTAGCTCCTCTCGTGACAAACTGAAGTCAGAGTCATTTGAGTCTGTGTCCGAGTCTGTGGTATCGTCACTCAACAGGATGTTCTGCAGGAGACAGATGTGGAGTATGATTAAAATAACATGTATTTTTATGTGTATGAAAGGTGATGAATATGGTTGTCTGATTAATCCTCAGCAAAACAAATGCTTACATTTCCAGCACAATGTAGAATAAGTTTTTTAATTACTTTGAGCCATTTCCTGTTCTTCTTCAGCTTGGAGAAATTGTAGAGGCTTGTTTTGTCTGCTTTCTGGTCTGTGGCAATTACAGGAGAGAAAAACATGTTTTATTTAAAGTCAGACAGAGACTGATATGAATGAACAACTGTGCATGAACCATATCTTTCATGAATAGATAAATGCAGCAGTGCTTGTGTAGTAACAAGTGACTATAAGTTTAAAGTGTTAGTGTGAATTAAAATACTTATTACAAATGTGTTGTGAAAAGAGCAGAAGAAACAGGAAGAAGCAAGGTGTGAAAAATGTATGTATCTTACTATTACCTTGCAGCAGCACTCCATTGAGGGGCTTGCCCTCTGCCAACCCATCCCCATGTTCACATAACTCACTCTTCACTGCCAAAGGTGTATGCTGAGTAGAGGGATCCAAGGACAGTCCACTCCCCAAAGCACCATCACTATCATCACTGTCATCACTACAAGAGGAAAAATATGTAGCTGTAAGCCCAGTGTTTTTCCTTGAATCCTTCAAATGCTGCATATATTCTTGTCTTTGTAGATGCGTCTGATAGCAGGTGAAATACTGTTCTGGAACATGAAGTACCACTGACCTGATCTACTAGATGTGGTATAAAGCAGAGTTTAAGTCACGCAGCTAAAACTGCTTTATTTAACACTACAATATATTTTTGAATACATTTATCTGCAACTGGTTCGATATGCAACATCATACCAACAAAATTTCATTCACAGCCCTAATCTTTTGCAACAGAAAGCTGTTGCTTGCGTATAAAACCAGTTTCTAAGCCTGAGAGCTACATGTCTATGAACACCCCTCAACTCCCGTCTGCCTGTACCTGGTAATGTCTCTTTTGAAGATGGCAGCAGTGTGCTGCAGGAAACTGTCCAACCTCAGCGATCTTTCTAAGCGCTGCAGGTAGAGAGGTTTGGCCAGGCCAGAGCTTCCTGATGCCCCACCCTCCAGGTGGCCACTCTGCCCTGACGCCATGCAGCACAGACACCTGCGCCCAGCAGGGCAGGATCTTTTACTAAAAAGACACAAGTAGAGGAGACAGAAACAAAAGGGATAGGAAGGAAACAAGGTCAGACTGAGAGGCACAATAAACTTCTAACTATGGGATGAATAAGGCTCTATGGTTGTATTGTAATTCACCTAACTGAAGGTATGATGATTCATACTATTTAAAAAGGATTTGTTAATTGCTCGCTGGTAGTTCAGAACCAGTTGCTGAGTTTAGCATTTATTTTTACAACCCAGATTTGAAGCTTGTCAAATCTGGGATGTGGGAAAAACCCTCCATCTAGCCTTATTCCAGACCTTTACATCTCCACACACATAGCAGATGTTGTCACATTAATGAAACAACTATTTATTACAAATACAGTGGACCTACCTTCTCAGTAAAGGGCATCATGGCTCTTGATTCAATGATCAGACAAACACGACACACCCTGCAAAACAAGAAACCTACACTCACAATTATATTCAAGTGAAGTCTGAAATGTGATTTTAGGGAGGGCTAGAGCTCTTTCAAATGTTGAGCGTTCTGTTTACAGGGAGTTTAGTTTATTGTGAAATACTGACACTGTGAGTGCTCATGACTTTGAAATGTGTTTCCTTAAAATATGTTTGTTCACAAACATTAAATATTAAACAAATAAAAGCACAGCTCCTGCAACCTGACTATATATTTTATTTGTATACTATCTAATTTCAAGTTCATAATATAAGTAATTAAGAAAACGGCTCATATTTTAGTAGCAGTAAGTTTTTCATCATTTCTCTTTCATGTTAGTATCACTCACAATGAACATACTGTATGTTAGGCCATTACATATTGCATTTCCATATCGGTCACTTCAGTTATGGTTCACTTAAAATGTAAATAGTTCGATTACACCAGTTCTACTACAAACGTAGCATAGCCAATATTAGTATCTAAATTATTTCATTCAAGTCCGTAGATTTAGCTAGATGTGTATTTCGACATTATGCTGAACTTCAGTTGTCTTCTGTAATTACTACTCATTACATATTCAAGACTTTCTAAGTTCCCTGCTTCGCTTGTCTAAGTATAAAGATTCAAAGCTAAACAAGAGTTGGTCTTATTATTAAATAAAATGCTAATTTAGATCTGTGTTAACCTAAATAATATTTATCTGTCTCTGCTAATGCGTCGTTATCATTAGGTAGCTCGCAAATGCAAGCTAGCATTAGCCAGTGTTTGCTAGCCAACCTTGAATGTGCAGCGGATTGTAACTTGCAAGCTAACGCCCGTTAGCTGCCTCGCTATGTGGCTAAGCACAAGCGTTGCCCTTTACTATCAGTAAAGGCTCAAAGTGCTGGTATAGGTTACATACACACACTGTTAACGGGCTTAAGTTACCCACACTAAATGTTCAATGTACATTTGTAGTTTCCGAAATATGCAGCCGTCGCTACAGGACGACTGTCTCCTTGTGCTCTTATCTAATGTAGCTTTTCATCATTAACGTTAGCTTATCAAATAGACGTTTTGACACAGACGTCCTCTCACACCATTAATATGAAGTATTCAAATCGGCTCTGTCTCTTTAAGGCCACCACCTCCCTGCCTAAACAATCTATTTAGATATGATATAGCTTCAATTACTATTCTTTAGCAGGCTAGTCGCAGAACAGCGACAAGGCCCTCCGGCCGCGCCTGTCGTACCCTTGTTGCGGACACGAGCGGGGACTCGGTTGCCTGCTGAACGAATGATCCCCATGTTTTAATTCTTTCTCCCTCCCGGCCATCTTCCCCCATTGCTCCTTCGCCATAACAACCACCACGGAGTCTCTCACCTTGGCCCCGTGTCCCCCTTTTCGTCTCTCTCCTCGTTGCTGCCGACTCACGGTTCTCTGACTCCAAAATGGCGGTATGAGGCACCGAGCGAGTCGGTGAGCTTTGAGTCGGCAGCAACAGCAGAGAGGCGGCCACTTTCTGTTACTGAGAGAGCAGAGACACGACGCCATGGCGAGGATACAGCAAGGAGCAGGCGTTTTAATCAAACGCAGAGAGAGAGAGTTACTCGCTAGTCGATATCTTCGATGACAAGATTGTGACAATAAAAAGCGATGGTGTTTGTCGCGAATAATTTCAGATACACGTTCATCGTGTGTATTGTTTAGGGCTGTATATGCAGAGCTAATTCAATGTATCGATACATTTCCGATGACGATTAATAGCGTCTGCTCGCTGCGGAGATTGCCGAGCTATGCTTTACGTCATCAGAAGGGAACTCCGTTTTAGGCAAAGTGGTTGGATACCCATTTGAAAATGGTCAATAAGATTTTCTGATCTCTGATGTTACGGCGAACTAAAGAAAAACACTTTTTTTTTTTTTACATTTAGTTATTTAATTGTGTGATATACACAAAACTTTCATCGGGCAGCACACTCAGGGGACCTGGTAGGGTTTCAAACAATGATCCTGTCACAGAGACATAAGCATAAATTTCATATTAAACCACAGTTTAAACCCAAACCACCAGTTACATATTTTTCTCTGTCCTTGTTCTTTAGCTCCAGCGTGTGATTATTATTTTTTCTTTTATTCCTCCGTGGAGCTGTGTATAACCACCTGAAAAAATATGGTGATAAATATTGACTTATCTCAGTATAAATTGTTAATGTCATTTGTTACATATTTATTACACTTTATTAAACAGCCAGAATAATCAATCCAGAACTACTGGTGAGCTTTAATGTGACACAACTGAATTGCAAAACAGTGAATATATGAAAATACAGTTTGTCAATCTGCTCCACATTACCTGTTATATTAACACAGAACAAACGTTGTAATAGGTTTAAGCTGTTTTCAATGGATCAAATAAGTAATGTAGTTAATAGGTGTATAGAGCAGTTATATCCCGTTCCATTTTTTGCGCCATTAAAAACACTGATGCAGGCACATTTTATGCTGCAACATCTTGTAGTTTCAACAGTATAAATTCATGTCCACGTTCCACTAAACATTCCCATGCATATGTTTCTAAATCATCTTCAAATACTGGCAACAAAATAACTGTATTCTGTAGAGAACTGAAGCTGGCACAGTTTTCAGCAACAGGTACTATTAATAGGCCATTAGGTGACTATGTTCACAGAAAGGGTCTGTCTTATGGATGATGTGGTTTTATTGACATACAGTTGATGACATATGTCATATGTCAGTTTTTCACAATGAGAGAGAGGAGGAGGTCTCATTTATAGCCAGCTCAATTTCTCCTCCTCAAATTTCTGTGGATCAATGAAAGGCTTATCAATGGATTTGATCATCAGTTCGCCACAGTACACGCACTCAGAAGCAATGATGTCATCAATGTCTGATTTCATCTGCTCTCGGCTTGTGCCTGCATTGCCTTTTCCCAAGCTGGAAGTGTCTCCTTCGTCCTTGGGCACTGGACGGTGACGTGGCTTTGAGGACTGCATGGTCGCAGCCAGCTTTTTCTGCAGCTCCTCCAGACGAGTCTGCTTGTAGGTCGACAGGTGAGGAGTCACTTCCTAGAAAGAAAAACAAGGAAAAAAAATGGACATTTAGAAATTATTACTACACTGAAATGGTCCAGATTTTTTATATATCATTAGAATTAAGCTTCAAATGACTGTTTTATAAAATGGTTACCTGGAACAGACAGTCATAGTGGAACATGTGACCACACAGGAATAGATAGAAGGGCCTGTTGAGTAATGGAAAGTCACATGCAGCACACTTTTCTTGGGAATCCACTACACCATATTTGTTCCTCATTTCCTGAATGTCTTCTCTGATACGTTTAGCACTTTCAGTAGCCTCCTCCATTTCCTGCTTCAGCTCTTCAATGTGCTGGTTGTATTCCTCCAGGGAGTTGCATATAGCCTCCTTAGAAACCACGATGAAAGGATAAAGTACATTAATTAGAAGCAACATAATATATTTTCTGACAGACCATCAACAACACACTGATTTTGTATTTGATTTATAAATTGGGGCTGCTATTAACTATTTTTTTAAATCGGAAAATTCTTTATTTTAATAGCAAAAAATAGCCAATATAATTTCATACATCATAAGGTGATACAGTATCTTGACTACTCGGAAACAAACCTTGAAGTGGTCAATGGTGACAAAGTCTGGGAAGAAGGGCAGAATGTCTTCGATCTTGAGCAGGTTGCAGCTGGACAGACAGTTCATAGCTTTCTTCACATCTTTCTCCTCTTGTACCACGTGACGGGCAATCTTCAGCCAAAGCTTCTTCCTCAACTCCTCATCGTCATCAGGCAGATCTGCACATGACTTGGCCAAGTCTACATCGACCTATGAACGATTATAAGTTAGTACAGTATATAATGATAACAAATAGTTATCATTCATAGTTGCATGATTTGGGTATATTTTGTGACTTAATATTTATGTACATGCAATGCTGACCCAAAAGTATCACTTACTTGTAAAGCCAGATCCACTGCTTCCTCATACAGCTCCATTATCCTATAAACCAGGACACAGGCACGGAGATAGCCGTGCTCAGCACACAACCGGAGGGCATACTTCAGATCATAGTGGATCTCTGAGGCATGTGTACCCGCCTGTTCCAGATACAACAGCAGAGAGTCCGGCTTATACTTGGCATAGAGTGACAGCAGGTAGTTATGGATTGCCTCCTCTGTCACACTGAGCTCGTACACACAGAACTCCATGTAGCGGATGGTTTCAATGATCTGCTGTGTGCTGCCCATCTGACTGTAGTTCATTAGAGCTGGGATGAGCTTCTTTGGGTCCAGCCTCTGACCCATCTGAATCCACGCATCTACCACTTTTTTGGGAATATGCTGCATGAGTACAGGTGAGAACTTGTAGAAAAGCTTCTGATCACAATGCTTGGAGAGCACTTCAAGAGCTGCGCTGTAGTCGTCATGTTGGCAGTAGTGGGATATCACTCTCTCATAGTCCTGCATGATGACTGAAAAGTAGACCATGTCGTCCACGTTGCCATGGCTGGCCAGCAGATCATAGATGGTGCTGCGGTTGTTGAACAGGCATTCCTTATGCTTGGAGCTGTTTAGGAATTGGCGGAACTCATCGCGGGTCTCCTGGAAGATGATGCTATTACCATCGCTCTCCAGCTGGCCGAGACGGTTCAGGTAGAGCTCTGTTAGCCAGGTGACCAGCAAGGTAATTTGTGTTCTCTCACACTGCTTCAAATTATTTAGTTTCTTGAGTAAGAACTCCTTCAGGGCTTCCTCTTGTTTGGCTTCGATGAACTTCAGTGCTATCTCTTCAAAGTAGTTCTGTGTCAGCGCATAGCACTTGGCGCTCTCCAGGTATCGTTTATTGTGGAAGCAGTGCTCAGCCTCCTTGGCCAGCACCATGTCCATGCACTCAGGTCGGTCACGGCAGTACTCCTTGGCCAGATCAAATTTATTCATGCTCATGTACATCTGCCAAACATCCCTGGACTCACGCTGGATGTGGTACCGAAAAACTGCCCGCTCTGTGTAAATCCATACCAACCCACCAACTGGATCTTTGATCATCTTCTTAAGGGTGCCAAATTTATCTGGGAATACATCCTCATATACAACCTGTCCATTCAGAGTGCAGATGGCCTTAACTCGGTCATCGAGCAACAGCAGGAAGTGGAACTGTGTCAGCACAATGGAGATGGGCTTCTTGATACTGAGGTCAATGTCTGGGGTGTACTCCCACACCTGTTTGTTTGCAAGAGAGGAAATATGGACAAAGTATGTTAAATGTGGAGAGAGTAGAACTAAACATTACTGAAACAATTTACATTCTCCCAGAAACAAACATTTACCTGCACATCACTCAGCAAGGAATCAGGCCTGACATAGTCTAGCTGGCCATAAAGAACTCCATTACCCATCATCCAAGCAAACGCTTTAGGGGAGGTACGCAGCTTTGAAGTGTAGAATGTGATCTCGCTGTAACCCATGTCTGCTGGAAACTCCTGGAAACTGGGCAACAGGTCCTGGTTTTGGTTGAAGATGGAACTGAAGCCCTGTTGCTCTGACCCCTCGGCCACCTTACCCACGAACTGGAACAGGCGTTTGCGGGTGGTGGCGATTATGAAGTACTTGTTCTCCAGGCCACGCTCCACCTCCAGGCAGCAAACTGGTGCTGGCCTCCCATCCTCCTCCAGGGAGTGGACCTGCCTCAGAATAAGAACATGGTATTGTGTAGGAAGAAAGAAAATATATATATAGGTCAGTATTTCCTGCTGTAAATGGACAAGATGAGAAGTACCACCATATTATGAATACAAGAAATGTGTATTCCTATAGAAGAGTATTGCACTAGGAAAATTATTGTTGTAAATATGTCCAACTATGTACTGAAATTTAATAACACGTGCTAAAAACTGACTGTCCTGCCATAAAAGACTACCTCAAATGACATTATCTAACCTGTCTGAAGTACTGATCTGGATTGGTGTTGAACAGGCTGCCCTCAGTTGCAGAGATCTCAGCCTCAAAGATGACGCCTTGACTGGTCCCAACCAGTATGGGTCCTGTGCTGGTCTCATTGCCCAGCAGCTTGTTCCAGCCCACGCTCTCAATGAGGTGGCCTCTCCAACGGGACAGACTGCGCACCTTCTGGGTGTTCCTGTTGAGGTACAGACATTCGCTGGTGCTCAGGCTAATCAGCAGATGGGAGCCTGCAGTGGGAAAATATAAAGAGGGATATATTTGCTGTTGTTACTAAGTCATGACACAGAATTATGCAGTAGCATCAGGTTATAAAGGACTTCTTCTGGGCACTGGTGTTGCTTTTCCTGAGATAAAACTTGAAAATGATTTGTACTGTATACAGTGTAGTGGATGAAAGAAACTATTCAGACACGAGTTGGGCACCACCAAACCCAGATCAAGGTGTGAAGGCCAGTTAATTTTTACACCTACAGCTGAAGACAGTTCTCTTCTACAAACAATACTCCTACAGTAGGTTTATTTCTTATTCCAAACTATCATCTTATTACAATGTAATGGCTAAAGAACGTGTTTTCCACCTGGTGATCACATGTAGGAAATTCAATGAACTGATACTACATCCAGTACCCAGATGCCCATTTTATATGTGGAATGGTTGAATGTGTTTTGCAGTGGGATGAGGGAGAAAAGGTTGTTCTCTCTTTACCCTTTTTTATGTTTCTTCTTTCATAAAACGTTATTGTTCACATTGTGGAAAAGTATCTTTAGGTGCTTTACAGAGTCAAAAAAGGCACAATTCATGATCACAAACAATACAAAACAACAAAGGATGTAAGTGATACCATGAAAAGTGTAAAAAATTTGTAAATACTCTGCTGCTGTTTCAATAGGAACATTTACCCAAACAAAGTCAATATGGTGGTGTAGTCATTTAATTATAGCCTATGAAAAATGCTTCTGAATGAGCATTTCCTCTTGTCCTCACCTGTGGGGTCCAGGAAAAGTCTGTACACTTTACTGTCATCTTTTCTTCCCAATTCAATCTGATTGGGCTGATCTGGCTTGGCCAGGTCAATCCTGTGTATAACAAAACAGGAAAACATTAGTATCAGCTGTGGTCACAACACCAACAGATTAACCTTAGATGTCCCAATAAACAAATGCCAACAACAGATGAGTACTACTCACAGTGAAAAGCATCCATTAGGTCAAACTAATCCAATCAAAACTATACAAACACGAGTGACTATTGACTAAGCGTTTTAAGTGTTCATGACAGTCTCACATGCCTCAGCAGGGTGTCCTTTCCCAGACTCATGCATAGCTGATTGTTGCAGACTGCGAGATGGTTAATCTTCTCTGGCGGTGAAAAATCGATCCTCTGCTTGTTGAATATGGGCTTCTCTTCCTCTAGCCTCACATTCACAAAACCTGAAGTGTCAGCAAATGCAGTGTTTCAACTAAATGACCGAAAAGCTCTAAGATTCAGTGTGTATCACTGCATGTAGTTAACCAGATCATCTCCAGTGAATGGGGCGACCTACCTGAATGTGTTATCCCTATGTTAGCACTGGACAGGCGGCTGCGCTGCTGCGCACTTTGTCTGGTGTTTTGCGAGTCCTCGTACTCGTCAAGAATTGAAGCCATGGTTGGGTGTACCCTCTTTCAATACCTGTCAATGTTTTTCCCCAGATAACAAAACTGTCGAAGAGTCGATTCTAAGACGACATGGCTACGCAGCTAGCTAGCTAGCTAGCTATCACAGCTTCCACATGTTAGCTTCTACCTGACTTATTTCGTCTCAGCGCTAGCCTCTACACTGTAAAGACGTGTCTAACACGTACCACTTAGACAACAACATAAACATGGGAATAATTTTCAGACCGTCGTGCTAACAAAACATCTAGCGTAGCTTCCGACAGCAAACACAGGGTGGACTAGGATAATCAGGTGACACATGCAGTCATGTGATCGTATTTGGTGTTGTGCCTTTCTCTGACGTTGAGGGGCGCAGTTCGCCCATATGTACTGTATAGACTTTAGATAGGTGTGAGATGTTTGATGAATGAAAAGATTTACAGATTCATAGTAATAAAAAATATGGTATTTTCACTTTTCAGTCAGTATTATTATAGCTCACCACCATTATGTTATTTTATTGTTTCATTGCATTTTATATTCATCTATCTATCTATCTATCTATCTATCTATCTATCTATCTATCTATCTATCTATCTATCTATCTATCTATCT
>JAUMHL010000017.1:7719377-7739102 GCA_032362345.1 Sandelia bainsii
CTATCTATCTATCTATCTATCTATCTATCTATCTATCTATCTATCTATCTATCTATCTATCTATCTATCTATCTCTTCCTGTTTTCGGTGGGAGTGTCTATGCAAATCACAACCTGCACAAACGTGCCACACAAATACTCCACCCCCACATGTCGCCCATCACTCAGAGCAGGACAAGTCGTCTTCGCAGCATGTGAGACGCGGACCGCACAGCTGACTCTCACTATCTAGTCTCACAGAGATCAGACGGGAGGAGAGAGCGCGCAGTCAGAAGTTTAATGTTCGCCTCGTCATGCCACCTCACATGGATTACTTTTACCAAGAGTCCCGAGTCCCTTCCGCTTGCGGGCTGACCCGGGAGGATGAGCTGGAGCCCGGTGTGATCAGCTGTATGCTGGTCGGAGACGGAGCCGTCGGAAAGACCAGTATGATCGTCAGCTACACCTCCAACGGATACCCGACAGAATACAGACAAACTGGCTTTGATGTCTTCTCAGGTGAGTGATCTCAACTTATATATTTTCATAAACACGTTTTATGACAGTGGGCTAAAGGAGTGAGGAGAATGAACGCTGATGTTGTGTTGGCTCAGTAAGTAACAGCCTACTTTGTGTTGTGTACTTAAAATGAATCATGTGTGACTGCTAAGAATGAACATGTCATGCATTTTATAGGTAAACAAGTCTGAAAATATAAAAAATATTTTAGGGTGTACTTAAAATTCTTATGTCAATACAGGACTATAATGTGAAAACATGGTTTTCTCTTAAATACTTTGTGTTTATGTGTGATATACTTATTACATTATCTGTATTGCATATGTATAATTTTGATTATTAAAATTGTATCTTTATTTTAAAAAGTGTGAAATGAATTAAATTAAACTGAAGCTGACTGATTCACGTTATTGGTTTCCAACAGGTCAGGTCCAAGTAGAAGGATCTCCAGTCAAAGTTCAGCTTGTGGATACTGCTGGACAGGTAAGATTATCAGTTGTTTGTTTGTTTTGTGACAGTATGTAAACAAAAGTCTTTGTAACTTGTTGCACAAATAATATTACACAGACATATATTAAATGACCTATAATGACATTCTGTGGGTTTGTGGTTTTAAAATTAACTATGAAGAACCAAGAAGGTACGAATTGTCACATCCTCAGTTAATCCAATGTTCTGCATGAGTCAGTAGCAAGATTTCACCATGCATGTTAATGGGTGATTCCTTTTCCTCACACTTTAGTGAGTCAGTCTCTTTCATCGATTTCTCAAGCATGTCTGTGTGCAGTTTGATTAACACAAAGTTTTTCGTCTTCATGTTCCATTTAGGATGAGTTTGATGAATTCAGGGCTCTATCCTATGCCCACACGGATGTCTTCCTCCTGTGCTTCAGCATGGTCAACCCCACCTCATTTCACAACATTACCAAGAAGTGGGTTCCAGAGATCCGGGCTCATAACCCGTCCTCGCCCATCATCCTTGTTGGTACTCAGTCAGACCTCTTACTGGACGTGAACGTCCTCATCAACCTGGACAAATCTAATGTCAAACCAGTTCTGAGCTCCCGGGCCCGGAGCATGGCGGAGAAGATCAGAGCTACAGACTACACTGAGTGTTCATCGCTCACGCAAAAGAACTTAAAGGAGGCATTTGATGCGGCCATCTTTGCCGCCATTAAGAACAAAGCTCGTAAGACCAAGAAGAGGCGGTTTTCTGACAGGCGCACCAAAGCTTTCTCCAGATGCAGCTGGAAGAAGTTCTTCTGCTTCATCTGAACTGTCAACCCTGTGGGTTGTGGACTAATTTTTATTTATTTATTTCAGTTCTTTACATTTGTTACAGTTCCAATCTGTGGCAGTTCAGTGTATTTCCCTGTTAAGTAATTGGTTCATTGCACTGTTGGTGTCAAATAGTGCAAGGGAAACAAGAAATAAGCGCAGTGAGCACTGGGAACCAACATCATGGAGACAGCAGAGAGGATTCTGGGTCATTTTCAGCCAGGGTCTGGTTTCACAGACAGACTCAGAACAGAAATGTTTCCATTATATATAAAAATGTTCTATCGTTCTTTGAAGTGTATGCATTACTGATGAGCCATTCGAGAGAAGAAAGGCAGTGAATTGAGATTTTAAAGGATCTGAACATATCAAGTTAACTTGCTAACAAACAGCCCAGAGAGAAAAATCAGGCCATTATGTAAATACTATGCATTTGCATTGTGTCCTTTGCTACCCACTGCAGCCTTTTAATGTAGGCAAGAGAGAAACAGAAAGTGTCAGGGTTGTCTGCGAGCAGATGGGCGTTAGCCACTTCTCTGAGGTGTTCTTGCTGTCTGGCCTATTTATACGCAGCAGCTGCAAGTTAAGGTTGCAGTGTGAGGTGCTGCTTATCTGCGTGTGAAAGCTACCCTGGCTGGTTTAGTTGTTTATGTTCTGGTTTTCAAGTTAATCAACTGACAATCACATGACCTCTGACACTCTGATTAGAATTTTATCAACTCTATCAACATTTATGAAAACAAGCACAGCAGGAAGCTTTGCTTGTGATGAATCAAAAACAAATGTATTTCTTTTGGTTGAATGTAAAGGTTTGCACAGGGACCTGTTAAAAATCCTCTTGTCTCAGGTGAAAGGTTGCGGGGGGGCAGTAACCTTTGGCTTTTTGTTCCTATCTCATCAATCTGCATCTGTAAAGGCAAGCACTGCAGGCGTCTTCACTTCCACCCTGCTGATCCTCCCACCACCACCACCATCAGGCTGACTTTTTGTATTCGTCCCTCTTTGTTTCTAGGCTCAATACACTCCTTATCTCGTAAATAATGTGTATAGAGTTCGAGGATGCTAAAAAGCCTCTGTGTGAATGTAAGTGTTAGATAATACACTTTAAAAAAAACAAAAACCTTGTATCTGTGACATCTGTACAAAAACAAATCATATTTTACAATCCAGCATAATATCTGATGGATACATTTGTATATGTGACCAGAACCAGGGTAAGACTTTACTGTGCTTCTTATAGAAGTTGGTTTTATATATATTTTATTCTGTTTGTTAAAACAGTTCATTTGCCATGTTTATGTTTAGAAAATATTTGATAAGACATGGGTTCTAAATGCATTAACATATTCCATGAACAGCTTTTGTTGTATCAATGTGCCACTAATCCCAATCTCCTTCTCTAACCTGCGTATCACTTTGTAAGTGTGTATCACTTCAATCTTGTGATGTGAAATAAATGAAGTGCAAGTTATAGTGTGTGTGTGTTATATATATTTTTAGAACAGCTTGTCTGCAGTGTCATAACTGTGCAATTCGCAGCCAGGCACTTATCATGTCTTCCACCAACTACTTTACATTCGGGGAGGAGTTTTTAAAAAGGGACACCAAAACCAGTGAGCACTGTTCTCTACAGGGAGTGTGAATAATCCTCATCATCACACCAGGTACCTTTCCTGAACCATCTTTATGTCCTAGGATATGTTAAGTAACTCCTGGCCTCCAGCTGTGTCGTGGGTCAACCAATTCTAATGCAATCCACATGACTGCTGATGGGGTTTGGCAGTGCCAAGCTGTGACTGAT
The DNA here is from genome assembly GCA_032362345.1 of Sandelia bainsii. Classification (NCBI taxonomy): domain Eukaryota; kingdom Metazoa; phylum Chordata; class Actinopteri; order Anabantiformes; family Anabantidae; genus Sandelia; species Sandelia bainsii. The sequence goes on from JAUMHL010000017.1 coordinate 7,722,954, forward strand.
TGCTGCGTTTGACTATGCCTTTCTCAAAGGGCTAGAGAAATCAGAGGGTGAAATTCAGAGGAAACTAATCAAGTTACATTCACATACTGAGAATAAGCGGAAGCAATGTGCTGGAATTGGCACATTGTTTATGTCACAACAAAAGTGACTATAAAAATACAATTTTTAACCTGGAAAGATGATTCTTTACATTAGGTGAACATGACAGTAGGACACATAAAGAGAGAATGAAGCAGGGTTATAAAACACTTGTGGACCTGACAGCTCTTCAGTGCATTTGTTCCGAACAGGGTGGATGAGTCACAGACAAGCAAGAGGATTAAAAACACACACTCACTGCAATGCATCAGCAGTCTGTTTTCCATTAGTCAGTGCGCAGTCCATCACACAGTTATGTGTCAGAGTTCTGTTTGAACTTGGCTGTTATCGATGGGTTGGAGCAGGACAACCTGCATCTCAGGCTAATGACCTCATGTGGAGAGGTCACAGAATGGTTGGTGTTTTGTCATCTGACACTGCTGACATGAGTGGACTCATGATGAACTTTGTTTTCAATCACAGTGAGCAGTGATTGCTGGCCATGACTATTTGGAAAGCTTGAAACACTTGCTTTGCAAGAGAGAGACATCAGATGTATAGGATTTAAAGTTCCGTGATTAATATTTCTACATTAATAGTGATGACATGACTATGTGTAATGTGAAAGGGGTCACAAGTAATGCAACCACAGAGGATTAGATTTTAGCGTCTTTTAGGTCATAGTTTTGGTTTTAAGTGAGGGGCTGTTCAGCTCTGTGTGAGGACAGGTGAAGGTCAGAAGCACTATGGGTATAAACATCTTGAAAGATAGCAGTCCTGGGTCAAGAAGGCCATGAGACTCACGTTTGAATGTCACGTCTTATTTATGACTCTTTTCCACTGACATTTCTTACATTCAGTCACTAAACAGAACAGATCCTTTGCAAACTCCTCCAGTTTATTACAAAAACGCATGCGGTTGCACACTAATGCATGATGCAAACACAGACATTTATACAGGTGTGTAGTACACAAGTTGAGCAATCGTAAAGACCGTGTTGGACAGGTTTTAGGTTCCCAGGAGTTCAGTGAATCGTTCCTTCTCCTCTGCCTGCTCTCTTTCTCTTCTCATGGTTAGTCATCTATTTTTCTCATCTCCTCACTGAAAGCCGGTCCTCCTCCCAGGATCCCCTGCTTTTAGCAATTGTGTCAAGAGTAGTCAACCAGGTCTTCCTCTGGCTCAGTGCCAGTTTCACTCTTGCCGGGTTTCACTGTAGACGAAGATTGGCAAAGAGGCCTGGGAATCAGCAGGTGCACCGACAGGTCTGCCTGGACGAGGACAGAGCCTATTGGCTCACTACTGCTGCTCCTCGGCCATACAAATTGGCAGTTTGAACAGTTGTGCTTTGAGGAAGACTTGGCACTGCTTAAAGTATCTCTTTTACATAGAGAAAAACACATTCTGTTGTGATTTTATTGGTGTTATTGTTGTCTACATTTACTTTATCTACATTTACTGTCTGATTATGAGTTTCTGAGAATCTGAGACAGATGTGTGTGACATTACGATTGGGTTACAGTGTTTAAAATTAAAGTTGAAGGTATAAATGAGAAACCATGAACCTGGAAAATAGTGTTAATTAGGTCAGCAAATTAATATGTAACTTCTTATTGTTGTAATTTGTTTAAATTGAAGACTGTTTTTTCTACGTACTGCACGTATATGGTTCATTTGCATAACAAAAGCTAACCTGCCAGTCACATTACCAGTTTAAGTCTGTTGATAAAAAAAAAAAAACTTTTACTATTTCTGTCAAAACATAAACTGTCAGTTTCGGTGTCAAGCAAAGCCAGTGAGAATCATCCCAGTTCCTGACTGTGCCTCGAGGCAACAACGATTATTTCTGTCCCACTGTCAACAGCTTCATTTCGGCTCCGTGGATCTGCTGTGCTCATCAAACATGCAGCTGAGTAATATGCAAGGAGACTGATATGCAAACAACCTTGCAAACAAAATTCACAGCAGTGGATAATTACAAGTTCTCTCTCATTTTGCACTAGGACACTTTCATGCTTTTTCCAGAATTTGAAATACACCTGTGTCTGTCAAAGCATTATCAGATGGAGTTCTTTCTATATATTGCCAGTTTTAGCTTTTGCCTTAATCTGCAGTCATCAAGGGACACAGTCACTTCAGAGTGACCACCAGTGACAACACATGATCAAAGCAGAGTAGAGCTAATGTACATGCAGCTTTCCAGACGAGACAGCTTTAGGGTACATTTAACACTCAGGGAATGATGAGGTTATTAGCACTTCAAACAGGCCTCATCTCAGGTCTCATTATGTTACTGATGACCCATTGACATGCAGAACATTATCAGCTCTCCACAACTCAGGACAACACTGGATACTAAAACTGCGAGAAAGTGCAATCAACTGTTGTGTCTGGTGTGTAATGCAATGCTGTTTTTGTTTGTTTTTACTGAATTCACTATTATATTGTGACAATTATTAGTTTATTAACTTTATAAAGCCAAAGGACTGGAAATGTAAACACAAAATACAACATACATAAAACGCCCATCCCAATGTACATTTGCAACACCATATATGTGCAGAAAAATCGGTACATCCGTAGTTCATACACGTGTCTTCCAAATATAAAGTCTATGTTGAGAGTCATTTCCTCTTGATCACTTGCTAAAATAGCTAGTTAGATGAAAATATAAATGTTATTGTTTTAAACTAAACAACTTCATCTTTTAAATTGTATTTTTATGTAGACAATGTACTATAAAGTAGGCACATATTGTTTTCCATTTTGTAAAAGCTCATATTAAATCATATTGTAGAATATTCATTGCCTGTGAAGATTGCTCATTACATGTATGTGCACTAGAATGTGATTTTGCTGTTTTTTGTACAGCCCACTTATTTTCCAAGTTGGCTTTTATGATGGAAAACGGGTGTAATGTAAGCAACTTTTTTTTTACTCGCTAAAGTTGTCACAATCTTATCAACGCTCTATCTTCTCTCCAGGATGCATCTTACAACCCATTCTCTTGAAGATCACCAGTAAACAACTGTATTATCTTCCCAGAATAGAGAACAAGAATGACCTAAGTCACGTCTTTTTCTCTGCTGTCTGAGTTGTAGAGTGTGATCATTAACAAGTGTGAGATACACGCTGGTTGTGGATTAAGGCAAGGTAAAGCAGATTTATTTATATGGCATTTTTGTTACAATAGGCAACCCAGTGTGCTCTACATGAGTACATGAGTGATTGAATCAGCTATACACACAATGTAGTTTGACTTTGTGGCACTGCATTTTGTAACAGTAATGCTATTCAGTTAATGTATAAAAATGCACAAGCTAACCTAAAATTATGGGTTAGAGGTTCAAATTACATATGTGAATAATTATTTGGTAAAGTAGAAAGTAAGAACCAGTTTTATATGGCTTATCAGGTTAGATACATGTGCTGGCTCACCTGGACAAGTATTTCTATACTGTTAGAGATACTGTAAACATGGCTCCCCCAGTAGTAACATTGATTTTCACTTTTATCAAGTTGGATCTTAATCTGTTGCTAATCTGCAGCATACGAGATGGACAGAGTTCTGTTTATATATGCATATATGCAGATGTCAGTGTTTTTGATTCCTAGTTTTGCAAATTGAGAGTTAATCATGTTTAGGTGCCAGTTCCATGTGAGAAGTGTTTGATTGGATTGAGTCTGTATATTGGGCGTGGCCATGTCTGGGAATCAAGGAGGTGAGGTGTTCTCACAGTGACATTTGGGGATGAGGAGAGGAGGGAGGCAGAGGAGTGTTGTGACATCGACGCAACACACATGGTGACCGTGAAACAAGTGAGGGCATGGTTCAAGTCTACGTATTTGTCCCACATGCACTTTCCTACACGTGTGTAGATAGTATACACACACGTACACACAGAGGTAATGATATACACATGTGTACACGTGTACAATTACATGAAATATAAGAACAGGGATAAAGGAGTAAGTGTGCAGGTAAAGGTATACATATATCATATACCCTTAACCCTAAATCTAAGACAGACACACAGTGATGTCTCTTTGCAAACACATCATGTAGTGGGGAGAGTTAATGACAATAGATATTGTGTGTTTTAGTCAACTTTCGGGGGAAAGTGATAACGTGTGTCTAGACATGTTCAATAGAGAGTCACTGGTTGCTGTCCAATTACTCACAGTACAAAATCTGGTGTTTGTGTCACCACCATCAACGGAGTGTGTCTACGTGGGTGGGGCACCTTTACTGTGAAGAGAAAACAGACAGGTTTACAAGCCAGTCAGTGGTATCCATCCTCTCATCTGCAGTAACTCTTACCCAGAACGTCAAGTGCATTTCCCAAATAAATATCACACTATTACTTTAATCAGAGCACCCTTTTCACCTCAAGCAAAAGTAGAATACCACAGTATGAAAATACTCAATTACAAGTCGTGTATTCAAAATATTACGCAAGTATGTGTACTGACATATTATCAGCAAAATGTACTCAAAGTAACAACAGTAGAGAACTCATTAGGCTAAATGGCTCCTTTCATGAGGTTTGTCTACAGTTGAGTTCCAAAAACCTATTAACTATTCAATATATTAAGAATATTTAAATATTTAATACTTTGAATTTAGATCAACTTGATTTAGAAATGATGAAAGATTAAATGAATCAGGATGTTCCTATGAGAAAAAAAAATTGAACTAGTTGCAATCAAAATAGGTAAGAATATTCCCATTACACTGACAGATGTTTTCAGCTATCTGTCTCAAAGAATCCAGTTTCAAACTACAATGGATTTAGATTGATTTGTATAAAAATAATAAGTACAATGTATAATATACTTAGTTAAACTCATAATCAATAATTACTTTTCCACTCTGTAACTGTTACAGTTACTGGGACATGTATAGACATTACATACAGTAGAAATCTATTAGGATCAGACGACATTAATGGATTTTTGCAGCAAAAGTCTGTTTCTTATAACAAAAAAACAAAAAAAACAAAAAAAATCAAGCAACTCAAATAAAGAATGTACAGTTATCTACACTTTATGATGAAGTATTCATTTTTTCCAAGTCAGCTCAAGAATAGTGATGTAAAACTGTCCTATATGACACTGACACAGAAATAATGCAGAACAAAACATATTATTTTTATTACGCTCATTAACTGGTGAGAATCCCTCAGATAGGATAACAAAGATGTTTAAACTCCGCTCAGACAAATGAGTGTGTTTTAGAACAGTACAGATGTGTCATGTGCTCATGACATCACAGAAACTTGCCACGGGGCTTCTCAGGAGTTATGATTAAAAGACAACAAGCGGAATATTTTCCACAAAACGTGACCTAGATTGACTACCGTGTCAATCTAACATTTTCACGTTAAATCTTGTATCTCCCAAAAATCTAGTTATTTGATGGCATGTAAATAAGTTTAAAAAGTTAGAGAAATAGAGAAACTCACGTTAGTTTAGAGTGACTTTGAAGTTGCCTTTACTAATTTTCATTAACACTACAGAAATAAAGGAACACGGGGCACAGCGCAGTATTCTTATCTCTTACCTCAGTGGTGATCATATTCTAAACCTCATTCACTCATCCAGTGCATTATCTTGTATCTTTTACGTGTTATGTTGGTTTGCGAGTGGAGTGCATGCCTTTGGTATGTAGTAATCATGGGGTATTTCTGAACAAGCAGCAAAGCATCTTCAAAATTCACATCTCTTCAACAGCTGATTACAGAGCATGCATCACTGACACAAACTATCTGCGCATGCCAGCCTATTATCAGACCTGAGAGGAAGAGGCCTGTGATTATACCAGTAGCTAGCTAAGGGGAGTTTTAGTGTTGGAATGATTCATAATTATGATAGACACAGACGTAAAGATGAGGATCGCCAAAATCATAACAGTTAATGGGCTTGTTTGTGGTTTTCTTCTTCTGCATGATTTATTTTAAAAATAAGGAAACTAAACACTCCATGAATTAGAAGACCCCCTCTGTGTTCATTAATGTCCCTTTTTAAATGTGTTGCCTTTAAAGTTTTATGTAAACCACATCATTTCTTACTCAATCACTGGTCACAGACAATGCGGCACCACTGAAAGTGAAATAACTGAGGAGCCGTCGTCACACTGCTGTGGTGCATGGCTAGAGTAGAGCAATGTATGGAGGAGACAAAGACACACGCAACACAGGGACAATGAAATCACTTAATTCCAGGTCAATAAAAACATCTTTGTAACAGCTCGAATGAGGCCAGAGAATTTGAATATGTCAGTTTAGACCTGACTTAATTCACACATGGAACAGCACACACACACACACAACAATGGCGTGGCTCTTTTCTTTAGAGACAAACAAAAGAAAACGGATGTGTTTGCATGTAGCTCACTGTTGTCAGCTCCCCGGACAAACCTGTAGAGCAGGCTTCTCGCTCTCTTATCTGCTTCCAGCTGGTCTTGCAAGCAGTTTGTCTCACTTACCTCACATCTACCAGGTGACGCCAGGAAGGTGTGGCCTGAGAGGAGACAGGGTAATTTGTTTCAATGGACTTTTTGAAAAATGATTTCCATTTAAGCTAACTGGCAGATTTGAAAACTGGCAGAGAGGGAGTGGAGCTGTCACCATGCCAAAGGATAATCAACTCATGTTCAACAGTATCATTAAAAGTGTCAGTGAGCAGCAGCAGCAGCAGCAGCAGTCTGACTGGATGAGGACGAAAAGCTTGGGTAAATATTCAACACTGAGGTTCAAGTGTCTCCTGTCAAAGGACCGAAGGAGGCCAGCACTTTTCTTTTCTCTCCGGGAAGGAAACTGGTTCCTGAGCAAATAAAAGCAAGTCTTCCCCTGAAAAAAGAACATTTAATCACAGGGGCTGTTAATGTCAACAGCAGTGTGTCACTGGTCTATATATGGATTACATAAATAGTCTTTGAACACATTTAGACACACAGTGCTACTAACAAACAGTGTAACTTTTTTTCTTAAACACTGTGCCTTAGATTTGTTCATCAGGGTTTTATAGTCGCCTAAAATTAATATCTCACAACTACTGAACAACCATTTATTTAAAATACAAGTTATGGACACTGTACAGTAGCTGTGTCATTTGAATAGAAAATGATTTGTTTTGAGTCACAGTGCTAAACTGAAGCTCAAAACCTTCTGTGTCACTAAAGAAATACAGTCAATACAGAAGGGTCAGGAAAGGATTTAGAATTACACATGGCTTCGTTTAATGCAATGAGCTGGAGCAGCTACAGTTTGTTGTTACTAAAAAGGTTCCACAGATTTCGATAAGTGGACCTGTGTGTCAAAACCAGATCCTCCAATCAGCAGCTCAGTCTTCTCTGCCCTTCAGCTGTTATAACTATGAACACAACCGAGCTTGGGGTGGAGGAGGCTGAGCAACATTGAACATGAATAGATTTTATTTCCATTTAATTTGCATATCTGTTAATATCACTGTGCATTTCATTTAGTGAAGATCTATTAACATATCTGTAATCATTCTCAAATTTGAATATTTTATTATCTTAGAAGTACAGCTTCAGGGATTAAGCTGCAATGGATGCACATAATAGACAAACAGACACATCTGTTTACACAGAGAGATGATCAGAATCAGTAAAGGCTATATTTTGATGATCAGAGAAAAGAACAACAGGGTCTTGCAGTTGGAGTCCACAGGATGAGCTCTTATGATTAACAGCCAGGGAACATGGCCAAAAATACAGAAGCAAAGTAATAGGGTTTTTCCACTAACTTAAAAACAAGAGGTTAAAATCCTGGAGAAATTGGCCAAGCATGTCAGGAACAAGAAACAAGTGCAATTTAAGTGCTTTATTCACCCACATTCAATGTCCATGATGAACAATCACATTTTGACTGAAGTGGACACACTGACAAGACAAAATATTATAGCTCATCCTATACTCCAGTCAAACTCACACACTGACCTATACACATGGGCAGTGAGCATTTATAGCTGTATAGACATCACTATACTACTCACCTTACACAAATTGACAAATTAACATTGACATTACATGTAGAAATAGTTTCAATTCAATCCACAATACAATTTAAGAAAGTGTTGTATGTTAATATCCTAAACAGACCAATTACCACACTCTGGGCTTTTTCTTTTTGCTGAAAGGCTACCACAAAAGAAAAAGTAAAACAGAACAAAATCTCAGTAGCTAGAGTAGTGTCTACTCATTAGTAATGTTAAAGTATGTTTTATGAAACAATGTGTCTTCGACTTATTTAACTATTTAACATTAACTAGTGATACACACAAGGTCAAATGAAAGGATCCAGAAGCACAGGCGAACTACACGCCTGTGATACATGTCACTGAATCTTCACAGACTGGTAAAACTCCTTCTGATGTTACCAGCGAGGCAGGAGGGAGTGAGTTTCAAATCCAAACCGACATAAAGTTACACCTGCCTGTATGAGCCAGTAGGTAGAGTGAATAAACTCACAGTTTTCAAACAATACATCACACCTTCTTCTTTCAGCACCAGCCAGCCAATGAGCCAATACACAACACACAGTGGTATTATATGAAAACATATAATGCCTCTGTGTAGCAACTGGCAACAAGCATTTGCATACTATTGAATTCTGAAAACTTTATTGATGTTTGAATAGTCAGTTATACCCATTCTGTTTAACTTAATATCTTTTCTTACATTTATATATACATGGTAGTAAATTGCAACTTAAAGGCATAATTTATTTTGCATATACAGTGTTTGTTTTCTTGCAAGATGGTAATGAAACCAGGAAGAACTGGGAATTGAACTACCAGTTCTGGGGTTCATGGACGACTGCCCATACCAACTGAGTCACTGCATGCCAGGAAACCAGAGCAGACTCGAGGAAGTCACAGGTCCTGGCCAATAAAATAGTGTGTGGTTATGTGTGTGCACTGCAGGTGGTAGAGGGGCAACTCCCTGTCTCAGTGGGGCTCCAGTGCCTCCTCTCCCACTAAACCATGAGGTTGTTACACCCAAAACACTGAAGCTACTGTTAAGATAACAGAGAACATGAATTACATAATGCATGTAAACATACATTTAATGAAAACCAGCAGTGAGAGGGAAAGGAACAGCAGTTCCTGCAAGTATTTATTGCTGAGTATTTTAAAGTATAAACATTCACAATAGCAATACCATCGGTGAACCACAAAAGTTAATGTGCAATTACAGCCTTATTATAATAAGGGATAATTAACAGTTTACACCTCTGGGTGAAAAAAAGACTTGCTGTGTTTTTGCCCTGCCAAACCTCTACCCCACCTATGATTTACACTCAGGGGGGTTGCTGGTTTATGAGGTTTATTCAGAAGCCCCGAGGTGTTACTGGTCATTCCCAGGCTTGCCTGGTTCCTAGCTGCTTCACACCTCCTGGAGGGACCATTATCCTGTCAGAGGACCAATCTTCACAGCAGTGTAATGCTTCGCCCCGTGAAAATCACACCCTTCTGCTTGTTTTGTTGGTCTGTGGACTGTGGAGTTCATGCACAGGTCTGGCTGAAAGCTGCAGATGGTCATCGAGAAATAGAATAGCTGGAAAAAACAAGGCCTGGAGGGGAAACATGGGCTGAGTGGTGATGAAAACAAGGGCTGTGAACTTTAAACTCTGGGCAATAGAGACCTTTTAAATCTTCAGATGTATTGTTTTAAATTAGTTACAACCACAAAGCTCTATTTCTGTATAAATAGGACCTAAACGTCTCAGTTTTCATGCCTCATGTCCTAAAACTAGATAAAGAGAAGCCAATTAAACAAAAAAAAGTCTGTGTGTGGTATGTGACCCTCTAGGATTATCAATTCATCAACGGAATGACAAGAAGTGAGTTCGAGACATCCTGCCATGTTTAAAATCAAAGAAAATCTGAGAAATGTGTGTCTACACTATCAACATCTAGTCTTGACAACACACATTTGTGGAAGTGTGTCATCAATTGAACAAAGGAAATTTCTGAAGACCCTAGAAGAATTGCTGATGCTCACCAGACTGGAAAGTTACAAAAGAATTTCTAAAGAGTTTGGACTCCACCAGTTGACTGTCAGTGTCAGATCATGTACCGATAGAGAACATTCAACACCACTGTTAATCTCCCCAGGAGTGGTCGACCAACAAAAATCACAACAAAAGCATGGTCACAAGAAACCCCAGGGTAACAGCTAGGAAACTAAAGGCCTCTCTTGCAGTGGCCAATATCAATGTTGATGAGTCTATCATCAGGAGAACATGAAATAACAATGGTGTGCATGACAGATTTACAAGAAGAAAAAAGAACAGTGCTGCCCATTTACAGTTTGTTCATGGTCATAGAAATAAGCCAGAAAGCTTCTGGAAGAATGTTCTGTGGATGGACGAGACCAAAGTAGAAATTTGTGTCTTGAGTGACACGTTATGTCTCAGTGGTTTAATTGGGTTCTTTTTTATCTAGAAAATCAGATTGTGTTTTAGGTCATATTTATACAGAAATAGACTAAATTTTACTAAGCAAAAATAGACACCAATGTATATGAGAAAGCCTTCCTACTATTGGATGTAACTAATTTATATATAAATATATTTTAACATTTATTAACACATAGTATTTGTTAAATTGCACCTTTCTCAGTTATGTCAAATTATTCTTCTTTTCTTAGTAACATTTACATTATTTTGTGAAACAAAAACAATCACTGAATGTATGAATCTAAGCACTAATCTTTTTGCATCATATGTTTTGTAAGATTATTAATCTGATTACAATTTACAATAAGTGTCTAGTGAGCATTTATAATCCTAAACAATTTATTAGAATTTAGGAGATGAGGCCAATGCTCTAAACTAAGGTGTATTACTGTCTTTCTTCTGCAATAACACCCATTCCGAAAGTGATCATACACTTCCACTGTAATTTGGTCTGTGAGTTAACCTGGAGTAACATCTCTGAAAACAGGTCTGGTTATGTCATCAATTAAAAGCAAGACAGAAGTCAAAAGAGATAAACGTGACCAACTGACTATAGGAGATGTAGCTACAGTTATGAGGAAGTGAAAATATATTTGAGGAAGAGGGGCGGGTGTTTATTTATATAATTGTACTGCGCATACAACACATCTGATACTACACTTATACACCACTAAGCCACAACATTAACTCTATCTGGTGGCTTTACTGTTGTGATGGACAGGGGTCAGCGTGGGAACAATTCAATACTGGCCACGATCGACAGGAATCTGTAGCTGTGTAGCTGCAGACCGGTCAGAGTGCCCATCCTGACTCCTGTCCACCACAACAAAAAAACCCAAGAACAAAGACATTCATAACACTGTGAACAAGCGTCTGTACATCTGAAGTAGTTTTATCAGCATAGATACATTGCCAAAATTTCCAAAAAATCAATTCATGAACTATCAAGCTTGAGTTGGTGTGGTGCTTCCTCCTACTGGGAAAATTAGGTAATGCTTCTCATATACACCACTGACTGACAAAGATCTCAACAATTATAGCAAATAATGCAGGAACATGGTTGATTTTGTTATGTTTAATCAAACTAATTTGATCAAAAATACAGTGTAAAATGTGTATAAAATACAGACACTGGCATAATAGTCATTTAAAATTTAAATGCATAAATAGAAGAAAATATCATGTAATGTAAATACAAGTATAATGTCAGTTAAATGGTTTGGCTCTATATTTAAATAAGAAGTCTACAACAAGTATTACTTTTTGTACAGTATTCAAGTGACTACTCAACAAAGTACAATATAAAGTCATTAAGAAACTAATACTGGTCTTTAAATTTAGTCTTTTTTGTCTTATTCAAGGAGGTTAAAGTCACATCATGTGTATGAGAAACACAAAAGTTCATGACAAATACGGCGCACATCAAATCTAATTAAGATGTACCAGAACCATTGTTATTGTATCACTTCTGTTTCTTCAGCACTTTGAAAGAATCTCCTGACAGCTTTTGTAAACCTTCACCAAGCAGCTCAGTCGTGGTTTTGAACTCTGAAAGTGAAAATAATTATGTACTTCAGAAATAGGTTACTCCGATCAACACTGAGTGTATAAGAGGTTAACAAGAAAAAAAACTGAAAGTAACTTTGGGAAAGTATCTTTCTGAGAAATGGGCACACCATCCTCACCTGAAACAATGGCACAACACTTGACACTGCATTAGGATCTGAGGGATCCTTCAACAGTACACAAAGGTAGTAGATGATCTGATGCTGAAATAAAAGTATTAGACATAAATAGCAGCATGAATAATGACAATGAATAGTGTATAACTGCACACAACTGATAAGAGACAAAAAATGTACTTATTCACCATGTAAATGGCTTCATTGATGACAATGTCCTTGATCTTGCTCATCTCAATGAAAGTGGTGGTCTCCCGGCCTGAAGCATAGCTGGAGGAAACCTGAATGCCTAAGGAGCTAATGACAAGCAGGGACTCGTGGTCTACTTTCACAAAGTGGATGTGAAGCATCATGCCGACCAGGGTGATGAGAATGGCACTGGATAGAACTGCTGTGTTCTGTAAGAGAGTGAAATACATTTTCATGTCTTGTTCAGTGTAAGATGTTTGTATACTTCATCAAATCCCACTAAAATATAAAAGGGACAATGTAATTCTAAGTGCTTAACATAAAATAACTTTGTCTGTAAGTACTAGACGTTCCACAAATAGTATCACTAATATTTTGTCCACGAGAATCATCCCAGTCTGACCTAACACAATCAAATAATGTAGCACTGGACAAATATGATTGTTATTAGAGTTACACAAAGGACAAATATACTGTATTTGAGTGTCTAAATGTCAGTGATGTGACAATGCAGCTGTTTGTGCAAAGTAATCTGGTGTCAGGACAAAATTATATGAAACCAGTTGTAAAAGTACAACTATTCTTTAAAAACAGTAAAACTGTTCTTTAAAAACAAGAAATGCTACATTCACAACTTTGCAAGTTGCACAGTAATCGTGTTATGAAACATATTTCAGTATGGGCACAACGATTCAGTCAGGACGTACTGTTATCACAACAGGAATTGTAAATTACTGGTCTTACCTGTGTGAAGAAGAACACTGCGTATGCTACAAGCCAAACAGAGCAGGTGTATACCATCACCTTGCCGATGGACACTTTAGGAGAGCTGACAGTGAACTCCCTGCAAAAGCTGGAGTGACTCTGACAGTCCAGAGTTATGGCTTTGCCATTGATATCAGTGAAAGCTTCATCTGCCATCATGAACCCAGACAAGCGAGCACTGAGAGGTCTGAGGGACACAGCTAGCTAGCTTAGCTAACAGTGAAGTTAGCACTAAGCTAATGTTAGTTCTCTGCTGTAAACAGGCAAAGTTAACAGCATATAAAGGCAGATAGTTGTGCTTTTCCTTTTTGAATAAAACACTTTATGAATGCAGACATAACGTGCTCGCTTTCTCGTGTTAAATGGAAAATAAAAAAGTAACTTGATAAATGCTTAATATCCCGACAAGCAAATACAACGGAACTGGTACCACAATCAAGCCTCACGATACGTTTGTGGCATTCGTTATTTACACCAAGGTGTCCTGGGTAGATTGGGTAAAGCGGCTAACGTTAACATAACATAAGGTGAAAATAGCAAAAAGCGGCACAGAACCGAGCGCTTCACAATAAACTGACACACTAAGAAATGGACAGACAATAAGACACATATGATAAAGCACTTGACACAGGCGCAGTGTTTACTGACATCAGAGACTATCTCCGTACAGATCCCTCGAAGCTTCGGTGTACGACGGTGTATATAAGAACAAACACTCCAGCAGCTGGAAGGTGCAAAGCATTATGGGTAACGGGTAGTATCTATAACCCCTCCATTTGTTTAAGTTGTCACATGGCTATTACAAAACTACTTTTATAAACCACGTGACAAATGTAAACTGATATATGTAGTAACAATTAAGACAGGTTAAAAAACAGAATAAAAGCAGTGGTTTAGACCTATGCGAAACGTAACTCCTCCATTACCCAAAATGCATTGCGTTTTATGACTTTTGACCTCTGGATAAAAACAAGCCGATCAGCTGGCGTAAAAGAAACAACATCCACAACGGTCTGAGACTAAACAGCTAAACCAGCTAACTTTCTCATCGAGGTTAGCTAAACGAGGCAGTCAGCAGTATGATGTTAGACAGTGTATGTGTCCAGTTTTAGACTATGTTAACTTGAGGCAGCATTTTAGTTAACGAGTCAGTCGCCTTCTGTCGGTCTGGCAGCCGCAGCTAGGTCAGTCTATTGAAATGAATGTTGTTTGTTTGCTCAGAAGCTTGTCTCTTTGTGTAGCTATTGATAGCTAACGACTATTTATAACTGCGTTTCATTTGGTAGTTTTTAGGCTTTATGACGATCACACCAAGCTGCTTTTAAATAGCAACTCGACATAGTCAGCAGAACTGAAACATTACTAAGAGAATTCTAGAGATGCGGTGCAGCTAATGTTAGCTAGCAAACTGTTGTTCCAAAACATAAAGTAATTATTATTCTGGAAACGTGTCTTTGAAATTGCTGCTTGAAGTTGATTTACTACAGACTAAATATATTCATTTATAGTATGATGTAATAAGTTGCTCAGCTTAAAGCTTTTCTTAGTACATTTGACAGTATTGCACATGAGTAAGTTGACTTTTTTTGGGAGAATTTGAACAACAAAGGTTACATCACATCTGGTCATAACCAGGGCCGTTTCTAGCTTTTTGGGGGCCCTATGCAAGATTATTTTGGGGGGCCCTTTTTTGAATCGATATGAGGAATTTAAACCCTTAGATGATCTGTGGCAATGCATCACAGTTGGTTCTCGAAACTGAAATTAAAAACAACAAAGAAATAATCAAGTTGACCCAAGCAATTTAAGGCTATAGAAAATGATACAGGTAAAAAAAAAAATCCCTCTCAATGACCATACAGGTGCAGAAGCTTACAAACTTTAGAATGGCACTTGCAAATCAAAGATTTTTAAGATACAAGGCAAAACCAGGAGCAAAAATTCAAATCAGATCCAATGTTTCTAAAGTCTTGTGTTATGAAATTCAACAATTTGGTTTATTACATTAAAAACCTAATTCTATAAAGAACAGGGGTGTCCAAACTTTTTTTTTAAAATAGGGATAGATTTGATGATGTGAAGATTCCTGTGGGCCTCTCAGAAAAAGATTTGACTGCAGAAGTTACATAGAAATGCACTGAATTAAAACAATTTTATTATCATTGTGACAAGTATAGTTGTTAAATGTCAATGAAGCCACAGAGGAATAATCAAATGGAAATAATTGAAATTGAATTATGTCATGACAAAGCCTGGTTGCAAACCCAGATCTCTAGCATGTCAGAGCATTTCCTTACCAGTTGAGCTAACAGGGACAATATGTCTGCACTGAACATGTCTGGTATAGAGCAAATCAAAGTTAACACCCTGGCACAGCTGTTTCTGCAGTGATATCAAAAACACTTCCCAATGGTTTATAGAAGTTTCTTTCAACATTACAGAACAAATATAATCTGAGAGATATTTGAATTACATTTAATTCTAAAATACTTTGAGACTAAACAGGGAGCTTGGGGGCCCCCTAGTGGCTGCGGGGCCCTATGCATCTGCATAGTTCGCATAGCGCAAGAAACGGTACTGGTCATAACATTGTTATTAACAATGTCATATCGTCCTTCCATCCTTCCAGAATTATTCTTCCACCCCACTGCAATCTGGAGATATTAAATATTTAGGTATTAATGTTTCACCTAGTCTGGCAGATTTAACTAAATTAAACCACATCCCACTTTTAAAGAATGTAGAAGATGATCTGGCTAGATGGAAGTCTCTACCCATATCACTCATGGGAAGGGTCAATAAAAATGGTTGTTTTGCCAAGAATTAATTATTTATTTGCAATGATCCCGAGCAAACCATCACCTTTAGACACCGTTTAGATCTCTGGACTCCTCCATCTCTAAATTCCTTTGGAAAGATAAACCCCCGCGTATTAGCTTAAAAACGCTGC
>JAUMHL010000017.1:7739202-7756398 GCA_032362345.1 Sandelia bainsii
AAAGGGCCGTGACTGATGACAGCACAGCTACACATACACACTCTCATGTGTCATCTGTGTTACTGACAGGCCGGGAAGAAGAAAAAAAAAAACTGTCATATCGTTGCACTTTTGCAATTGTAGTTGTCCACATTTATACTTTAAGTCACAGTTCTTCCTCTTTATCAACACCAAGGGTTCCCAACTGACCTGTCAAGTTTGAGATGAGTGGTCAAGGTCCAGCTGTAGATAAAGGAATGAACACCATCCTCGTCTGTCAAGAGAGCTACACCTGTGGGGGTTCAGACGAGGCTGTGTTTGAATGTGATGAATGCGGCAGCCTGCAGTGTGTCCACTGCGAACTGGAGCTCCATCGCCAGGAGCGAATGAGGAATCACGACCGGGTTCGAATTGGGCCTGGTCACGTTCCTTTCTGTGACTCGTGCAAAAGTGACAGCAGCTGCTCCGTCAGTGGAGGACGGCTCAGAGCGGTGGTCCGCTGCCAGGGTTGTAAGATCAACTTGTGTTTGGACTGCCAGAAGCGCACCCACAGTGGAGCCAACAAAAGGAAGCACCCTCTGACACCTTATCCTCCTGGCAATGCTCCCCAAGAAAATAGCGTGAATGCTGGGGAGTCAGCGTTGGAGATCCTCAAAGCCAAGCTGGAGAAGGTGTGCAGCTTCCTTTTGGTGGATGAGAAAGAGGAGATGCAGGTAAATGCTTGGGAACACATTTTAAACTTTGGATAGTGCACTGCTGATGTGATGTTACATTGATATGGCTGATCTTGTGTTGACTCTCAGGTGAAAGATGAAGAGGACTTTGTCAGTAGACTGGGCTGCAGGCCAGACCAGCTCCTTAAAGTGGTCTCCATCTTTGGAAACACTGGGGAGGGCAAGTCACACACCCTGAACCATACATTTTTCCTTGGGAGAGAAGTTTTCAAGACCTCACCCACCCAAGAATCGTGCACTGTGGGTGTTTGGGCAGCAATGGACCCTGTGCACTCTGTCGTAGTCATCGACACAGAGGGACTGCTTGGTGCTGGTATGAGACAAACTGTTTAACACAAAATATAAAAGGGAAGAGGATGGTTGTTTTTTCTTACTCTCTTTTCACTGTTCATCAGGAGCCAACCAGGGTCAGCGAACACGACTGCTCCTCAAGGTCCTAGCCATCTCTGATATTGTCATCTACCGAACCCATGCTGACCGTCTCCATGATGATCTCTTCAAGTTCCTCGGTGATGCATCAGAAGCCTACATGAAACATTTCACCAGAGAGTTGAAAGCGACTACCACCCGCTGTGGTCTGGACGTCCCGTTGTCCACTCTGGGCCCTGCAGTGATCATCTTCCACGAGACCGTCCACACCAAGCTACTAGGATCAGGTACATCAAATGAGTCAACCTCCCTTATTCTTTAAACTTTACTTTGTGGGAATTCACTAAGCAAGAATGGCATAGGATTGTTTATGTAATTCTCTCAGTTTTAGTTCTCAGTTTGTTTCTAATTATTCTCTGTATCTAGACAAACCATCGGAATCAGCAGAGCGTCTGCTCCAAGAGCGTTTCAGGAAGCTGGGTATATTTCCAGAAGCATTCAGCTCCATCCAGTACCGTGGAACTCGGACCTACAACCCTCCCACAGACTTCAGTGGTCTGCTCCGCAGCCTGGAGCAACAGCTGGATAACAACACCACCCGTTCACCGCGTTCTGCAAGTGTCATATACAAGGCTCTGCAGGTAGTGATGCTTTATTGTATACCATCATACATATGGGCATTTTGTACAATTTATAACATGTTTTAGGCATTTGTCTACTTTAGAAAACAAGAATGACTTACAGGAAACATTAATGGCCTTGTCCATCGCCCCATGTTCTCGCTCTTCTCTTCAGGCACTTAGTGAGCGCTTCAGTGGGGAGGTTCCAGATGAGCACATGACCAGTAACTCCTTCTTTCCAGATGAATACTTTACCTGCTCTAGTATTTGCCTCAGCTGTGGGTATGTATGTTCATCCTTCACTGAAAGACAAAAATGAACAGTGATGAGACCAAAACTCAAACATGACAGGAAAGCTGTTGTATTTGTTTACATCCTCAAATGTTACGATTGCCCTCTAAGGTTTAATGAAGGAGCATGTCACAACACACTACTACTTGATTTTTCTTTTAGTTTGCACACTGGCCCTCTTATCTGAAAGTTGAGTCATGGCAACTGGACTTCTTTCTTGTAAGGTAGAGACGTTTCACTCTGCATCCACAGAGCTTTGTCGATCTGAGGGAAGTTGTAACAAGCCTATTCAAGGCAGGTGTGAGGTGAAACCAACCTGGAGGATAAATTTGTGGTCACTAACCAACTTCCCTGAGATCGACAAAGCTCTGTGGATGCAGAGTGAAACGTCTCTACCTTACAAGAAAGAAGTCTAGTTGCCATGACTCCACTTTCAGACAACTTCACCTGGATGACTGAGAATCTTCACAGACACTGGCCCTCTTAGTTTTTCTCAGTGATTAAGGTGTATTAAATCCCTGTCTGTCTGTCTAGTAATAAATAAATTGTCTTTGACTTTGTGTACTCCTACTTTCAGTTCAGGCTGTAAGAGAAGCATGAATCACCTAAAGGAAGGACTCGACCATGAAGCCAAACACCGCTGCCGCTACTCTGCACAGTACGACAACCGTATCTACACTTGCAAGGCAAGTACAAACCCACAAATGCCACACATGCAAATCGAATCACACACCTGAAGAGATTGTGAGTGTCTGTGGTGAACTTTTCAGGCCTGCTACGAGGGAGGGAAGGAGGTGATAGTGGTTCCCAAAACAACAGCTTCTTCTGACTCACCGTGGTTTGGCCTAGCCATCTACGCTTGGTCTGGGTGAGTCCATTTGGAAAATGATTGGAAAAGGCTTGTTTTAGTTCAGCTAATTTAATAAATCTCTATTCCTTATTGTACAAAAATAGAAAACGTTAAGCACAACAGAAACAGAAAGTACTAAGAAATGCATTTTATCATTTTAACAGTAATGTATGCTCTTGATACTGGAACTGAGATGTTTTTGTCTTTGCTCAGGTATGTAATTGAGTGCCCCAACTGTTCAGTGATCTACAGGAGCAGACAGTACTGGTATGGAAACCAGGACCCAGTGGAAACAGTGGTCAGAACAGAGATCCAACACATCTGGCCTGGGGTAAGGCCACAGTGGAACAGCCTAAATGAGATTCTTCTTAAACTAATTAAAGCTGAAAGCCAAGAGCTAAAAGGTTTTAAGTGTTTGTTTATAGCTGGTTGTATGTACAGAAACAAGAAAATAATGCCAAATATTGTTTGTGCCATTTTTCATGTTAACATGTAGATATAAGCATAGTAACTCAAAAGCGCTGAGTGTAGAAGTGTATATGGTAAACATAGACAATGCTCTATATGCTGTTAAGGATTTGCCATATATTTAACAATTAAGAACGGCAAATTATTGTATTTCTGTCAGTATGATGGTCAGTATTCAGTGAAGATAGTGAATCATACTTGTATAAATTGGATATGGTATAATAACACAAACGTTGATTCTCAAACAGTATATGGATACAGTTTTATATATATGTACAGTAGAGTCTGTCAGTTACAATATGCACTTGTTTCTTATCTGATCTTCTCTTCATGTCTTTCAGTCTGATGGTTTTTTGAAAGACAACAACAATGCTGCTCAGAGGTTGCTGGATGGAGTGAAATACATTTCTCAGTCAGTGTCTGAACTCAGCGTCAAGCCTGCCAAAGCAATCACCTCCTGGCTTACTGACCAGATTGCTCCCACTTACTGGAAGCCCAACTCCCTTATCCTGGTACATAACAACAACTGTATTCAAACTAGAAGAAAAATTCTAAAGTCACGGTCAACTGTTGTCAGTTATTCAGTTAGAGTGTCTGCAACCTTATTCTCACTCATTCAAACTCTGCAACCCATTGATAAAAAGCAAATACAGTGCTGCAGTTTATGTCATTAATTGGCAGTTTGTATTTGTAACAGTGTAACAGCAAATTGACAAATGATAGAAATATGTGCAGTGGTGCTTGAAAGTTTGTGAACCCTTTAGAATTGTATCTATTTTTGTATAAGTATTACTTTCAGCATGATCATAGAGTTGTAATATCAGATAAAGGGAACCTAACAAAGCAAATTATGCTTATTAATTTATTTATTGGGCAAAATGATCTTGCATTTTAGGATCATTAATTAATTTGAAGGGGACGTTAGAATGTTTCAGTAGGTATGCTCACAACTGGGTGTGAGTCTGGGAAGTCTGATCTTGACAAACAACAAAGGAGATTTCTGAGGACCTTAGAAGAAAAGTTGTTGATGTTAACCAGGCTGGAAAGGCTTAAAAAAAAGAAACAAATAGTTTGCACTCTAAAGAGCTATGCATTCTGAGTTGTACAAGCATATTCTACAGGAAAATGTATGTAATGTGTCGATCCAGAAACTAAGGTTTAAGAGACAATAGATCCTGCAGCAAGACAGCAGCAAGTTAAAACAGTTGAAATGTAATTTTTTGGAATGTTTTGAAACCATGTTTAGATTAAAATGAATTATAATGAAATTATAACTTTCAAGCGCCACTGCAATTTTCATGTATTTTAATTGACCTTTCTATCTACACACAATAACCACAATGATGTAGAAATGCCATAAATGTGGGGAAGAGTTCCAGCCCAACGACACCAAGCACCACTGTCGCGCCTGTGGGGAGGGTTTCTGTGATTCCTGCTCTTCAAAAACCCGACCAGTCCCAGAGAGGGGCTGGGGCCTTGATCCCGTCAGAGTCTGCGACGCATGTTTCCACAACAGGGGAATCCCAACTGGTATGCAAATTTAATTAAACACTTATCAGCTATTGTGTACTGAAACGTTTTTACATCAGTCTTTCTCAATATGTGATGTGATGGCAGTTTTCTGCATGTATAAGTAATGCAAGTGTCTGACTTATTATACTTGTGCATGTTTTCCTATCGCAGAGTTGCTGGATGCCGCCTTGGAGGAGGAGGGAGGGACCTTGATAGCCCGGAAGGTTGGGGAGGCAGTTCAGAACACGTTAGGGGCTGTTGTAGGTGCCATTGATATACCTCTGGGTGAGCATTAGAGCTGTCTGCGTTATCAATACAAAAAAACAAAACAAACTTTAAACTGAAACGTTCAACAGTTGCTGTTAAAAAGGAGCCATTAAATATTTTCACCCCCCCCCCAAAAAAAGGATCGCCTTTACCCTCAGTGGCTGCTTTGCAAAAGGGTTCAAATGTAGCATTTTAAAAGATTGATTCAGAGGACGAAAGACGTCATTTGATGAATAATATCCATATTTTTCAGTTCAAAATCACCAACACTGTAAAATATACAGTATAAAGTCTATAATCTACTGATTATGAGTGTAAGTCATTATATTTGATCAAATTCTTTGTCAAATTAACTGCATATTTTAAACACACATCAACATTGCTGTCTTTGCCCTGTGACAATATAGTTTAATAATGATGCTCAAATTATGTATATTTTTTCAGCTATAATAAGCTTTTTTTGGTCATTTCAGTGGACACCCTGGCTGCTCAGTCCTATTAACATCCAATTTTTCTCTCCCATTTCATCCAGGCCTAGTGAAGGACGCAGCTCGCCCAGCCTACTGGGTCCCAGATCAAGACATCCACTCCTGCTGCGAGTGCCAAAGGGAGTTCACCCCACGTCTCTCTATCCACCACTGTCGCGCCTGTGGCCAGGGAGTGTGTGACGAATGCTCCCAGGAGCGACGTCCTGTGCCCTCCCGTGGCTGGGACCACGCCGTGAGGGTCTGTAAAAGCTGCAGCCAGAAACCTGGAGACCTCTAGCAGAACGAGAGGAGTCAAGAGTGGGAGCAGTTAAGGACATCAGCGTCCATGAAAACTGGAAGTGACAACATTTTAACTCTGGTTAAAAGGCTTCATAATTTAGTTATTTTGAGTGGCCAGTGGCTGCCGTTAGATTGTCTGTGGCAGGCTGGATTGTGTTTGTCTTTAATGCTGTTCTCGTGTCACTTCTGTCCCTCAAAGCTGTCTCACATTGATATGCATACATTTTACACTGTGAAGAATACCAGTGAGATTTTAATATCAAGGAGAGATGAAACAACTCAGAGAGATGATCAAAGTGAGTATTGTACATTGTGCTTGCTTACAATTGAGTTCAGGTAAGTTCCCACATGCCCTGTAGAAGCTTCCAAATTTGTATTGATATATACATGACACTCCTTCCCCTTTAATAATCAATCCCAGTGTGATACACTAGTACTATTAGCACTTTTTGTATTCTGGGGCTATATATGCAAAACATATAAAAATAGAAGAACTAAAAGAGCATCTTAAACTGATTGCGGGTAAGCACTTTTATTTTAAGATTGTTTCTGTGGGAGCCCTGGATAAAGCATTCAAGACTACCTTTAGAGGAGACACTGGAAAAGACTACAGTAGTTTTTCCATACTTCAGCCCTGATAGCTTTAGGTTTCCTGTTACTCTTTGGCTTCAGCAATCACAAGGCCCTGATATCCTGTAGCCCCGAAATGCATCCTAACTTACAGAATTACTTAATAATAATTATATAACCCTTTAATCCTTTATGGTTTGTGCATTTGAATGGGCAGATGATATGAGCCTTAATCAAACCTGTCAATATTGTTTAAATTTTACATAGAATATCAAAACATAGGAGAAAAGTTTAATGGGAAAAATCTTGAATAGCTGTTGTTAAAATATCAACCTACTGTATTTTAACAAGAAACATCTGACATGATTTGCAGTGGGATGATGTGCAACAGAAACAGTTTTTATAGAGTGGCTGGCTCACAGTTGTGAAATGGTACAGAATAGAATAGACATCTTTTTGAGGCTGGCTCCTCAAAACAGTAGACAGATGAGAAATCCAACAAGACTTTACCTGACAATTATCTGATTAATGCACCGTATGATGCGGGTTTTTTACCAAACAGCTGAATTATGAGGTCTGACTGTAGTGAAGGTAAGCTGGTATCTTTTCAGTAACCGACTGGGAGAGTTGGTTTGATGATGTCAACGAATAAACTTAAATAAAAGACTGACCTGAATCAGTAAGCTGCCATCATCAGAGAGAGATGATTGTGAATACATCAAATGAATACAGATATCACATGGAACAAATAAATATCTTTATGTTCATGTATTCTCATACAGTATGCATTAAATTGCAGAAACCCACTGTTTGTGTCATTTAAGAAATAACTCATTAGTTGTGTTCAATATTTTAAAACAATCATGTTTCAATCTACAGTATAAACGGCAACATTCTTTTGAATTTGAGATCAGAAACGTACCAGATTACATTAAAAGTCAAGATCAAGTCGTGCACTTATTTCACACAAGGTACAGCAATGTCTTAACTGTGCACTCAGGTATTTTTATTACACATTATATATAGGCTTTGTATATGAATATAATGCCATTTGTACATTTGGTCGTCCTCGTTCTTAGAAATCCTCTGGAGATGAAGCATTTCCAGTATTTTCATAAAATCTAGTTGGCTGCTGTTCTCTTTCCTGGTAGTCTGTGTTGTATGGGAAGTAGTACAGGTCATGTTTGACAGCCATGAGCAGGCCAGGGAGCCCCGTGCAGCCACCCAAATTGGTGGAGAACACAACGCTTGGGATCAAGTCATTTGCAGCTGGGTGGGGTGATGGGATGGTCCTCAGTAGGTGGCCGTCCTTTAGACTCCATAACCTTGTGTAGCAATCCTGTCCCACTGTGGGCATAACACAGATGAATCAAACAGAGTCAGCTTTGAAAACCAAACTTTCTTAGTAGTAAATATATAACATGTTTTACTGCTTTCTACCTGCCAACAGAAGACCTTCATGTTCATTGACGTGTACAGGAAGGTAGGCGTGTTCATTATGGTGTCCTTTATACTCTTGCACTGGCTTTGTCACTCGCACGTCCCACAGCTTGATCTGCACACCATTAAAGGAAACACACAAGTTAAAGCAATAATAGTATCCACGTGCATTTACATTTTTTTTTATTTTTGTTTTAAAGGTGTCCTGGGATTTTAGATGCTGTGATATAGTCTGAATTTGTGTAAATACAGGTTCATTGTTCATACTTAGATTTTTCATAGCTCTCAAAATACAGGCAGTTTAGTTAGTATAGTAGTAATTTTTATAACAGGGCTAAAAGTGTGACTTGCTTTTTTAAACATTTATTTTCATGCCAAAACCTGACCTGGCCCAGCATGTCAGCAGCCAGCAGGTAGTTCTCATCCTGCAAGACACGGACAGAGGTGATGGCCGATTCCTGACGGAACCGGGTGGCCTTCCAGCTTTGATCCCCGCGGCCACGCTGTCGCAGGTCAATGCTGAAGATCTCCCCTGATCGGCAACCATTGAAAAGCACGGGGACCTGGGAAGAGGTGGTGGTTTTTAGTCCTGGTCAAAGAGAAATCTACACAACAATGAATTCAAACAAGCTGTAATCATATTGATGTGAACAAATTACTTACCCTATGGGCAAACTGCTGAGCCAAGACATCATTGCCGACGCTGTATGTCTGTGTTCGGCCTGTCTCTGCGTCTTTCACAATCACCCTACGAGACAAGCCTGCCAGCACATGCAAAAACCCATAATTATTTTATATTTACAACTATGAGAAGATGAATTTTATGTAGCTTTATGTCAATAATCTACAACAATTATCAGCAATAGGGTTACTCTGTAAATGCTGCTATAAAGACAGTCTTAAATACAGAGTCCTCTCCAAAAGTATTAGAATGGCAAAGCTACAGTAATTAATTTGTTTTTGTTGTACACTGAAGACAAGACATAACTCATGGTATTTACACATCAATAAGCTTAATAACACAAAACGTAGCACCTACTGCATCAGATCAAGAAGTCTTTATTGTCATTATGCATTACACATAACGAAATTTCGTTCGGTGACTCTTGGCTTCGGAAACGCAAAGAAAATAGCACAAAGAAGAATACAACAATCAGTGAATAAAGTGACATTAGCAATAAATACTGTACAGAGTTTTATCAGCCTGTACAGGCTGATTAGCAGCACTAGATTGTCCAGCAGCAGTCATGGAGAGTGAGTGCAAAAAGTCTGGTCTGGTGGGCTATGTGTATGTGTCTGCTGGGAGGTGTCATGTTTGTGTGAATGTGAATGCGGCGGGTGTGTGTGTGTGTGTGTGTGTGTGTGTGTGTGTGTGTGTATTTGTGAGAGAGTGTGTGTGCAGGGGGGAGATGGATTTAACAGCCCTAGGGAAGAAGCTGTTCCTCAGTCTGGCCGTATGAGTCTTTATGTTCCTGTACCTTTTCCCTGAGGGGAGCGGTACAAACAGTCCATTTCTGGGGTGGGTGGGACCTGTAGCAATACATCTGGCCCTCCTCTGGATATATATGAATATATCGAGACCAGATCTGGCAGAGGACTGCCCACAATCCCCTGTGCTGTTCTCACCACCCGGGACAGGTCCTTTCTGTCCTGCTGCCGTACCACACTGTCACACTGAGACAGAGAATGCTCTCTATAGTCGCTCTGTAAAAGTTCACCAACAGCCAAGAGGAGAGTCCAGCCTGTTTCAGCTTCCTGAGGAAGAAGAGCCTTTGTTGGGCTTTCTTCACCAGGTGGGAGGTGTTCAGAGACCAGGTCAGGTTGGAAGTGATGTGGGTGCCCAGGAACTTAATGTTGTCCACACACTCAACCAGCTCCTCGTGTATGAGGAGCGGAGTGTGTTCTCTCTTCTCTCGTAAGACCAAAGCAGAACAATCACTAATGACAGAGGAAGGAATGCTTTTTTTTATTGTACTTTTTCATTTTTTTCCTCAATTTATGAACATTCGGTTTGTTTTCTTCTCTGTGAAGTGGAGTTTATTTCCGTTTAAACCCCACACTGAGGCTCACAGAGAGCACTGGACGTCTCTGTGTCAGTCAGCGTGGAGACACTGTGCTCTTAATGCTCAGCCTTATTAGACCAGACACTGCTAATAATTCTCCATCTCTCATGGATGTTTAATTCATGTTCCTCTCAGTCTGACACATTCAGCTTCATTTCAGCTCCAACAAAGAGCAGCTGTTAATGTTCTTTTCAGAGAGGAGGATTAAAATAAAACACACCGCTGGACGGGACGAGGAGGAAGGACAAATGGCAAGAAGAGAGACTGTCAGAAAAATATTAACTCTGCCAGAAATCTGACATTTCAGTCAGGAAGGTCGATGTAAGAGAAAACAGACTCAAAAATAGGCTCCGTTAATTAGTTTGAGTGGTGATGTACAGTATTGTTAGCACAGAGTCACTAGGTAATTCAGTTCATACAGTGATATAGAAAACCCAATTAAAACTGAGAAATTCTGCAGCACTTCCTCTGTGATTTGCTTCTCCTCACCCTGTCACTAATATGTGGACTTCCTCACAGATCATCTGTGCTGACTCAGCAGAGCTGTCATACAAGCCGTTTAGTATATAAGTGTGGCAACTATTCAGCTTAATGTGATGATCGCTTACTTCAAATTCTGTAAGTGCCTGAACTTAACTGAACTTTGAAAACTTTCTGCTTTAAAGCTCCCTGGAAAATAAATGGTTTAATATCAGGGGAGGTACAGTCACATGAGAAAGTGCAAATTAGCTGTTGAGCTAATTGTGACACATTTACATTTTAGTTGTTAATGGTGGCGTTAATTGATGTGCACTGCCCCATATGAAGTAACAATTTCTGAGAGACTTAAACTTAACTGTAAGTGTATTTCTTGAGAGATTATTTATTCATATGGAACATTGCACATCATTTCACACTGTCAAGCTAACTGTGGCACATTTACACTGGAGTTGCTAATGGCAGACACTTTGCGCCCATAGTCCCGACACAACTAAATATGACAAATGATGAAGCATTTTCTACATAATAAAAAAAAAAGAAAATGTTTATGATCTACTGTATATTGGACTGTTACTGCCCTGTGTTGCTGGAACACACACAGTTCAGTTTTTTTTAGGTCATTAAGCTGCGATTACATCCATAAACAAATGTCTTTACCCAGATGCATTTAATAAAATGTAAGTATAAACTAAAACTGTTTCATTATGAACTCCCAGGCAGCTGTCATCTTCTGAGCTTCTCTGCCTCTTCTAGTGTTTCCAAGAACAGGCATCTGAAAGAAAAAGCTCTAAAAATCCAGTGTCCACTACCTGCTCATCGGCAAACAGCAGAAACGCAGTTAGAGATCAGCTGGTGAACGTAGTGGAGCATCTCCCAGCTAAAGAGACATGACAGTGTTTTCTTCCAGGAGCTGGTGAAGACCAAAAACAGAGCTAAAAGATCATCTGCCAGATTTGGAGGTAGATTTGGAAGTAGGGACTTTGAGGTGCTATCAATTAAAGCACTTTAGAGTCTCCCAATTATCAGTCTCTGACCTCACAGCAACATGAACACCAGCCAGAACCACAGCAGTGAAATTTGTATTCAGGTCGTCCACTTTTACCACTGTAGGAATTAAAGACAAAGACATTCAGAATTTAAGAGCTTTGAGGAGCTGGATGTGTGATTCTGATTCTGTCTAGATTCTTCATCCAGAATCAGAGAGTCAGACGAATACTAAAGAGTGAGGAAGCGCAGAGCTTCAGAACGAAAGACTGAACTGAGATCAGACTCTGTAGAACAACAAGTTAGTCAACAGGCAGTTTGTCATTTTGTCCTCTCTTGCTTGTAAAAGTTAAAACCAGCTCATGACTTCACATGTTTAACTTATTTTACTCAAGAAAGCTTATACATTTCAGTTCACACACAAACATGTATGTCCCATATTTTGTGTATCATGGAGGTTAGAACAGCTTCATATACACATTTTACAGTTCCTTATATTTGATGAGAAAATGATTTGTTGTGGAGTAGCAGAAAATAAGACTGACGTAATGAACGAGAACAAAAAAGAGACATAAACAGGATGTTTTCTGGTGATCTCTTTATTGAACTACTGAAGTTTATACATAAAAAACAGAGTTGAAGAGCAGGGTCTAATACGTGTTTCCCCTGTGTCCCTGATGCTAGTTACACCTTAACTATACAGAAAGTTTACATCTCTCTTTTTAATCATCCAGCTGTCTACATAACCCTCCTATCAGCTTTAGATGCCACTTGTACTTGTGCATTATTGCCTGAAGCATATTTTCACACTTCAGGTCTTGTTTTCTGTGTTTTACATATATAACTACGGTGACTGTTTACTGGACTTTGAGCACTTACAAAACTTTGTGCATTTTCACGGGAGACATTTTGTTACACTGTGAAGAGCATCTCAGTTTTGGGAAACGTGCTGCTCATGCTACACCGTGAGCTCCATTCTGTCCTGTCCTGGTCCAGACTCCTGCTGGCAGCTTGTTGCTTTGACTATGTTTTACCAGGCTGTAGCTGGCCTGAGCCAGCGCACTGCAGTTGGCAGCTCAGGAGGTAAAGTTTATACTCTCAGCTGTGCTGCTGACATGGCTTGTTAAGTAGCGTTAACAAGCCACTCAAATAAGACGATTGCTGATGCAGCATATTATAACCAACGTCACTCAGTCATCTTTTATAGCTTTTACTGTAAGTTAACTTTCCGCCAGTGCTGGTTTCTTACTGCAGATCTCTGTCTGTGGTCGCTCACTGTTATTGGAAAGTTGTCAGAGCTGTTTTGTGTAGTGACTGAGCAACAGCCAGGAGGGAGGTCATTTCCTCCCAGTGTGTGTGGTGATTCTGTCCTCATAATGACCAGATTTTATTATTATTCATATTTATTACTCATTTATTTGGCTGGAAACAACATGATGTGATATTCATGATACTTCCAACTTTGTTTTCTATAAAAGCCTGGAGTACCAGGCCTCATCCATTTCATCCACAGAGTTTTGAAACTGATATTTATAAAGGGAGTTTTTCTTGTACACAAGGGGAACTTGAGTTACTTGATGGAAACAGTTGCTAACAAGAAGCCCCCTGTCTGCTCCACACCTTCTGTCACCAATGATATGATAACTATCATCAGCTGGATAAGTGTTTTGGGACACTGGTTGAAGTGCCTTACTGTCCTTCTTCTACTTCTCCTAAGTCAGATTCGAACAGTCAAATCCCTCCCAAATCCCTCTCACACACATACTTTTCCGCTAAAACTGTACGTTTCACTCGCTTCTACATCTACTTTTGCCCACACCCTCTTCTTTGCTCCTTCACCTCCTGAGCCCTTAGAGGCTGCAACCATGTCTCCTATCACTGCACACTTCGCCTTTAACTTTACCTACCTCTACAATTTTGACATGTTTTGGTCTTGATGTGTGTTTTATAGACCTGATGAATTCCTACGATGGACCTCAAATGCTCATTACCAGCTGTTGGATACACAATAGCTGACTGACTGATGCCCTTTATATACAGAAATACCACATTATCAGTGAGAGTGTGGCCCCTTCTTTAAGGCTCCTTTGCCTGTTTACACTGAGCTTAAAAAGCCACCCTAAAGGCACTCCAGGGTTCATTTTACACAGGTCCTGCCACCCTGGTTTTAGCAGAGTGACATACATAACGCATGTCAAATATACGTCACTTTCAAACATTACTTGTGAATGAACTGTGATGTGCTTTTGCTAGTTTTGCACATTTAAGACGATGACTTTGACTCAACATGAGCATAAAAGATTATGGTCACAGATTCAGTTTCCTGCAGCAACATGTGGGTGATGAGAAGCTGGAGGAGACATGGAGAAACTGTTGGACCGTTACGATGTGCAGCTGTGGAGTAGGAAGGAGTTAGAGTGAGACAGTCCTCGTCCCTACAAGGTAACAGAAATCACAACTCATCTACTTTCACTACTCTTCACTTGGTAGGTTTGTTACCTTGATACACAAGGTAGTCACGGATTTCTTTTTAATGATTCACTTAAGGCACAGCTTCAATGTGATGTAAGGGAATCATGGTTAAAAAGAAATCTGTGACTCAGATTCAGGGTTTGATATAGTCAGAGTAGAGAGAACAATCAGAGGAGGTGGGGTGACCATTTATGTTAACAGTTACTTTCCTGAAAAACAGTGAATTCGCCTCAGGTCGATTTGCCGTTAAAACAAGTCTTTCAGACTGATTGGAGTTTACAGACTTCCTTCAGTAATCTCTTGATGATTTAACCTTCCTGCTTTTATCACACTTTGACAGTGTACCAGTCGCTATGGATGACCTCAGACTTAAGAAAACTTAAACAGCTGCAAAGTCGACCCTCACTGTGTCTAACAAACCTGACAAGCTCAGCTAGAGTGGAATGATTTCAAGTTAAATCCACTTGCTTGTATTAGACGTTCTAAGGAAATATGCCAGCCCCATTTTGTCACCAAGTGAAACCTTGAAACTGTGACTCCAGATTGTGATGTACTCTTCAGGTACTTAACTGGTAGTTCTAATACAGTGGTAGATGAACATGGACCTTCTAGAAATCAAAGTTAAAAGTAGGTGAAACCCACGATTTTCCCATATACTTCAGTCTCAGAACAAACCCTGGGCCTTGGCCAGACAGACTGACAGTGATGCTCACTTGCTTACCTTTAGACAACTCTGAAACAAGTGTTCTGCTTTCATAAGAAAAGCTCTCGTTCAGATTTGGCAGTAATCAGGCACCAATCTAGACGACTGTAAATGCAACCAAAATTTACACATTGCATGAAAGAGGCGATGATGAATAATGAATATAATTATTTTACCTTTTGATAGATGTTTCTTACTGTCCTTCATAATTCATTTTAACTCCAGTAAATCAACTGCTGAAAGTTATTTAAATCCTATTTTTTTCTTAAATTTCCTGCAGAGTCTCTGCTTCATATATTTAACCTGGCACTTTCTTTAGGTTATATATAAGCTGCTGAGCCCCGTTTAAAGAGGTCAACTATTGTCATGTTTCTAACTTTTCATGTTTAACCCAAGTGTCGGAGTCATTCATTTGTGCCCTGTCCTAAGAGCTGTTCAGTCTTGTTTTAGGGCAGCTCACAGTACCAGCAGGTGCTTTTCTAATTAATCAAGTATCTATAGTTATTCTGTTATCTGAAGCTGCTCTTAGAAATGAGAAATGAGTAACATCTTAAGTTACATATGCTGAATGTTATGAAATGGAACTGCACTGTTACAAGCATCAACTTACCTGAAAATCCTGCTGCATACTGAGGCAGGCTGTGAAGTGCAGTGAACAGATAGAAACTTCACTCAAACTCTGTTGCTGGTCTGTAACTGTGTCCATTGTTGTTTTATGCTTTCCTCTTTGGGAAAAGTAAACAAAGTTCATTTTCCTTCATAGATGAACGAACACCTTCTGGGAGACATGTCCACCTCTGTATGGTCACTTAAACTAGTGCTAATGGAGTTGGGCTGTGGTAGCTGTGGTAGGATGGGTGGACTGGCATAGTTACTGGTAGGTTTAGGAGCCCAAAACAAATGACCAGTTAAAGATTTCCACAGTGCTTGATGTCAACCAATGCAGCATTTTGAAAAGACTAAAACCTGGGCGCTGCACTAGTGGCCAGCAACATGCAAACACACGTGCTCCACCTGACTACACGTAACATGGGCACCTAACTTCACAAAAGTAGATATGTAACATCACTCTTCTTCCTTTTCCCATCTTCATCTCCTCAGGCTGAAATCATCACGATGGGATATTTCCTTGTTTTTCTTTGTATTTATGGTGAAGTTGTTTGCTACACATTCAAATACAGGAGGTCTGATGCAGAAATGGTGACAGATGGCAATTCATGATGGATGACCTGCAGATTCGGTTTAGGTTTAACGCGAGTTTCAGACCAATATTTTGCTCAAGCAGAAACAAATCAGTTTATTTTCTTAAACTAATGTCTACCCAGGAACATGAATTAGGAAGCTTTATACTTTTTACTGCAAACATTTTATGTTGTTTACAACACACTTTTGTGATTTCTGTATTTGTCTTACAG
This sequence comes from Sandelia bainsii, assembly GCA_032362345.1. Taxonomy (NCBI): domain Eukaryota; kingdom Metazoa; phylum Chordata; class Actinopteri; order Anabantiformes; family Anabantidae; genus Sandelia; species Sandelia bainsii. Next base: position 7,755,187 of record JAUMHL010000017.1, read on the forward strand.
TTGAAGAAGTTATATTAAGGTGTATTTTGCATCATATTTTGTTATGTGTGTGTTGTGTTCAGGAATTTAAGTGTATGTAAAAATGCTCACAGAAAATCAACAGGTTGTTGTAATAAATCCAACTTTTTTTTAATACTTCTTTTACAGAGATATGAGGGACAAACAGGTGGTACCTGTGAAGTCTAAAATAAGATTCAATAATATTTCTTTTATAAAAACCAATACTGACACACACCTGCACAGACACAAGTTGGCTCATAACATAACCTGGCAAATAAGAGGAAAGTGTTTAGTGTATAAATACTTGTAGATTGATGAGTGAATGGGGGACAGGTGTGCAGGGAGGAGTGGAGTCAGGTTACTGTCAAAGAGTTAGTGATTCTGAGGACATCTGAAGGACAGGTGGGTAAAGAAAAGATGTGGAAATGTAGAGACTAAAGCAGAGCATGGGAAAGACAGGCAGATTAGCAGACGGACAGCTGTGCGTTGGTCTCTCAGGCTCTGACATAAACGTTTGCTAACATGACTCGTCCTGCCAAATCCTCTCAGTGGTTTGAACAATCAGAAAAATGCAGCGAGCATGTGTTCATTAGCATATCTGCAGATATTGAGCTCTGGCTCTCTGCCTGCTGATAATACTGCCAGACGTGCCACAATCACTTCAGTAATCGCTGCAATAAATGCACGGAGCAGAGCCAGAGAGGGAGGCATTCAGACACTTAGAAAATACTGTTTTATAATCGCCAACACTGACCAACCAGCGTCCACCAGACTCTTATTTTCTTAAAATAGTTTGGTAATAATTCCCTTGCTCTTTGCTGTAGTGCCTTGTTTCAGTACTTTTCTAGAATTAAATGTCGGTGACAGAGTCACTGAACATTTTTAAGTTAATTTTTTTTAGGTTCTCACAGGAAGAGGAGTTTGCTGTTTTTATTATCAAAGTAAAAGTCACAGATTCTACTCCAGGGACGTCACTAGTATTGAAAGACAAAGGGGGCTTAGCCCCCAGGGTTGTAGGAAGGAATTAGCGCGTATAGCAAGCGCTGAAACATTTTCGCCAAACCTAAATAGGCTTCATTAATTTTATTATGTCGTGTACATCAGTTCTGCTGTTATCTGGCTCATTTTCTTTCAGTGGCTTCTCTGGAAGATCCCCTGCCTTTGGTTTCCTTAGTCTTTAGGATGTCTACTTTGTTTTTTACATTTATATAT
>JAUMHL010000017.1:7756498-7770933 GCA_032362345.1 Sandelia bainsii
ACCGCAATCCCCCCTCCTCTCTTCTTACCGCTCTGCCTGCAGTCTCTGTCAGCCCGCACAGTCTGGAAGCCGCTGATAGTGCAGTTGGAGTCCGGGATATGTTCCTGCAGCTATGTCTCTGTATAACACTCTCTCTCCGTATAACTGGTAAATAATACAGCCGATCCAAGACACATCCGTTGCCATGACTCCCCGATGCAAAAACAGTTAAAAACACCCGCAAAATCAGGAAAAAACTTTTGGGAAATGAGCTGCCCATTGTGAACGAAAAGTCTAATAAGTGTAAAAGTGTAAAACAATGATAGAAAAAAAGTGGAAAAGACAATAGAAACTACAAATCTAACCAGAGCTACTGCAACAGGCAGCCACCTGAGGCGGCACCAGGTAGTACTATCTCAGATTTCTCAAATTCGAAATGGCTAGTTATAGTTTGAACAATCAATCTCACAGGACACACAAGAAACAAGAAACATCTGTCAGTCTCATGGTCCAATACTTTTACTCACTTAGCACTGGGGTGATCTGATACAAAACATGTTACTGTATATTCTATATAACTGATTCAAATAAAAGTTCAAATTCTGAACTTCTGTCTCATATCCACGTTTTCATCTTAAACCAAAGTGTACAGCATAAACAAATTCATTAGCCTGGCTGTTCCAATATTTTGGAGGGGACTATTAAAAAAATCTGATGATCGGTGATGGAGAATTACTGATAAATTCTATGATTTGATTCTGTTCCTAAACAAAAATAACATAAGTGTGATTTAAGACACTGTCATTATACATTATTATAGCCGCAGCCAATTTGATGCCAGTGTTGATTGATTGGAACAATGATAATGGGACTGACCTGTGCTGAACGTTTTGTCGAACTGTGGGTTGAGGCACCAAGCACAAGACCAAGCAGAGGATATCTTAAAGCTACACAGCATCCCTGGCTGATCTGAGGAGAGAGGGGAATAATTTAAGAAAAGAAATAGTAATACTTGGTAAACCAAACAATGCCAATATGAAAGATGCCCTTTCTGCTCACTATCAGTCAGCACATAAATGAGTATGTTGCAAACAGATTTGGAACCCAGTAAGGGGTCATACCATATACCATACCATACCCTAACCCAGGGACCATAATTATCCCTGAAAAACAGCTATTTTAAAACCAAAGCTATGTGACAAAATATTGTAGTACCTATATTCTGTTTTAAGAATAATAAAAATTAGCAGGCTTTAGTAGGCTAATTTGAAAGTCTAAAATGAAATGAAAAACTTGTGAAGGGCGGCATAGCGGTGTAGTGTAGGGGTGGCCAACCCTGGTGCTCAAGGCACGTTGTCCTGCTTGTTTTGCAACTATCCCTGTCCCACCCACTGCTGATGACCTAAATCAGGTGTGTGCAGGCCAATCTGAAGCTGTAAGTGCAGAGACGGTTGGAAAACAACCACGACAGTGTACCTTAAGGACCAGTGTTGGAAACCACTGGTGTAGTGGTTATCACTGTCGCCTCACATTTAAAAGGACTTGGGTTTGAAACCACTGGTAGGATAGTTCTCTGCGTGCCTGCATGGGTTTTCTCCGGGTACTCCGGTGTCCATCCCACAGTCCGAAGACATGCAGTTAGGTTAACTGGTGATTCTAAATTGCCCGTAGGCGTGAATGGTTGTCTGTCTCTATATGTCAGTCCTTTGATAGACTGGCAACTGACTGGGTGTACCCTGCCTCTTGCCCAATGACAGCTGGGATTGGCTCCAGTACCCCCACACCCTTAACAGGAAAAGCAATTAGGATGATGGATGGGTAAACTTGTGAAAATTTCATTTAATCTAACCTGGGTTGGAATTACTAAAGAGGGAAGCAGGAAGCAAACTGACACAGCCAGGGGTGTCTGCCATTCCCACCAGACACAGCCTAACAGCTCAGTTAAGGAACATACAATCTGCATCCAACAAATAGAAGACAGTTGTAAAAATAAAAAATAATTGGTAGTATAAATATTACAGTGTGATAGTAAGAATATATTTAAAGGAAGGTGCTTTACACTTCAAAAAAAGACATACAACATTCTATTTAAGATATCTCTTGTGTTTCACTCTTCACATCACTGTCTCAGATGTGGAACATAGAACTTCTCTTATGGAACCAATGCAGTACAGGAGTTTTAAAACATGCCGACTGACTAAGAGCTTGACGAATGTTGAAGAAGGATACAACACATGGGAGTCTGGGTAGTTGACTGAGGCCCAGCAGATGGAATTCACCTAGAACACATACAGCCAGAGCAGAGGTGTCAAAGTCTGCTGGATGAAAAACATTTCCTTCCAACATTTACATCTTTACGAACAGACAGAACTAAAAGGACTAACTTTCAGAACTACAGAACTAACTTTCTAGCTATACACTATTGTCTAAGTCTAAGGCCATTCACACCTCTTTTCTAATGAGATGAATCTCTATTTGATAAATATTCAAAGAGGCACAATAAGCCAAGCTAACAGAGTCATGCATGTTGCATGTACAATAGATATCCTTTTATTCAGAGCCTGTCCTAGTGAAACAGTCCCACCTTGCGGTTAGTGAAGTAGAGGTTATCACACATCTCCACAGACAGAGAGCCCTGGCTGCTGCTGCTGAAGTTCATGATGCCATACTTGCAGCCTCCATGAGAGACATCGTTGACCGTAAAAACTCGCTCACATGCAGAGTCCCCCTGAGAAAGACGTGGGTGAATAAGCAAAAAGGCATAAAATGATTTACCAACCAGGAAAATTTTCCTCAAGGCAAACTTTTTTTGTTTGACTATTTTTCTTGTCGTTGTAGTATTGATTTAATAGTTTGACAGTAGCGAGGCAGGCAGGAAACATAGGGATGCGCACTAACCATTTGCCTATCAGTTCACTCCCTAGACAAACTTTAACTATAAATTGTGTCTACAAAATGACGTTATGTATCAACGTTATGGTTTTTTTACCACTATGAGTCTGAAGTTGTCCATGTTGGCGTTGCTGTTGTCTGTGCTCTGGATCTCTAGTTTGTGGCGTCTCATTCCACTGACCTTCACCTCATGGACCAACCTGGAGACACACAGTAACTATGGTAACACTGTCTGCAGACAATACTTCACATTCTCCCAGCTATCTCACAATGTGAGTCTGTCTATTTATTAATAGAAATTCCAATAGCATGGATATAAATAATTTAGACTGCTTTTGTAATTGTAAGTATAATAAATTCATATTACTCAAACTGTCAGCACAATATTCTAACTTGTTATAACCTTTTTGAAATCCATGTCAAAATTGAATAGCATCATTATTAGTGGCTAGGAAGTCTCAAAAATCTCACTGTACACATACAGAACTGATTAGCATTTTAGCTTACCCTGGCTGTTTTATATAATGTATTACAGCTGTGGGTGTTGAAATATGTAGCAGCTCTATGCTCTTGTATGCATGTGCACAGCCTGCAACACACAGGATTGTGATACAGTACCTGCAATAGGTGTTCACTGGTAACAGGCCAAGATGTCTTTTCTGAAATAGTATTGAAGTGTTCAGTCCTGTTCTTGGGGCTTTCTAAAAAGAAGAGGATAGGCATGAATAGGAAAGGCATGAAACCCATCACAGCAAACAGTGTATTTGCATGTTTTAGAACATGGCTTACTCCAACTATCTGTGGAAAAATCCTTTTACATTAAAAAAAAAACTTTTATTTCTTCTCCAGAAATAAACCAGAATATTAGACGTCCACTTGCTTCTACTAAGTATGACAAACTGTGATCTCTGTTGTGGTGCTCTTCAGATTATTCCTTCACACTGTTCGTTCAGTGTGTGTAAATGAGTAGAAGCGTCAGCGTGCAAACCGCAATTTGCAGTGTGCTCCACTCGTCTTATTTACTACATATTTTAATTTAACTCATAATCTAAGGGCTTAATTCTATGACAATTACAATTCAGGGATTTCAGTTACACTGCTACTCTTGAAGGTTGGTGGTAAGAAAGAGAACAAGCTGGAATTTCAAGTAAATGAGAAAATATGGAGAAACTTGGACATTATTTCCCCCACATTATACTTACTTTGTTGGGCTTTTCATCCTCTGCAAGCATCTTGTTTCTCTGTTTCTCTCTCTCTTTTTCCTGCAGCTGCTCTTTGGTCAGTGGGTTACAGTTGTTGTGTCCTGGCAACAGTCGGAAGTAACGTTTTTTCTCTGGGTCGTAGTAAAATCCAGGCAGCTCTGACAACACAACAGGAGGTCAAATTAATAATGCACGTCTGTTTCAGTGGCACAGCTGCAATACTAAAATGCTTTTCTTATTTTAATCTGACATCTTGTAACTTTCTACATTAGGTGGCTCAACTGCAAAATTATACTGTGCTTATGAACTATACCTGCTCCTGTAATTGATTTGAGTAGGGAAAGGGTTGAATACCAGACTACTGACCCGGGACAGTGCTGCTGGCCTTGGTGGAAGAAGAAGATGAGGACGAAGAGGATGAAGAAGGAGAGGCAAACTGATTATCATATCTCCTTTGAGATGCTCTACGTGATGGCCCTGCATCATTGTGGTTAGACCTATGAAAAGAAAGGAAGAAAACATTCAATTGTAATACTAAAGTAATACTGACGTGGGTTGTATGACCTTTTACACGTATCCAATTAATTCTTTAAGTACCTCAGATATGTGTCTGTTTATTACTAAACATACCCCTGATCGTCCTGTGTTGATCTTTGCCGGCTGCCTCTGTACCATCCCTGGTGATGACCAGCAGCTTGTCGCCGGTTTCGTCGCTGTCCTTCTCGGTAGTTCCACTTCTTCATCCCTGTTGTTTGTGGCCCAAAAAACGGATCCTCACCCCACACTATCTGTCAGTAAAGGCAGCGTGTTTACGTGTTAGCTAAGCTAGCAAGTGTTTACTGTTAGCACTGTTCTGCTAGTGTTAGCTACACATCTTTCTCGACTTTTAAACGATGCTAGAAATTTTTAATATGTAAAGATGACGTCCACAAGTCAACAAATACGCCTTACGATAAAAGTATACAGTCTTTATCTTCTTTTATAGTTTAACAGTATCAACACCTCATGCTAACTGCTGTACAAAAAGGTCGTGCCATGTTGTCCCGCCTCCACATCTAACTCATTGGCCATTTGCTGACAAAAGTTTGTGACGTTGTAGCCCTTAATTGGTTGATTTCTTTACGACCCTGCCAGCCACGCGCAAGAATAATACAGAAAACTACTTAATTTTATTATACTGACTGAAGAAATACATTGCAAATACACTAAAGTTATGTACTCGACCTGATCCCTTTTTATTTAACCTATAGCTAATTTCGAGTAATTAATAATAAATGCATGCACTAATTAGCAGTGACTTGTTTAAACAGCTATAATTTAACCAGTACTAAGGAAATGACTTCTTGAAAGCTCATGGTGTATGATATGCATGTTATTATACACCGATTACAGCTAAATGAAGTTTACACCATCGGATTATTACAACCTAAGAACTGGGACTGATTTTGACAGATTTATCTGAAGCCACGCCTAATGTCTTGATGCTGGTGTTGTATTGGTAGCGAGCACAGTGTCCAGGACCGTATTGGTTGTTGTGTTTTTTCTTCTTTTTTTTCTCGTAAGGGTTCCAAACTACACCGAGATTTGGAATATTACATACAGTCCTGCTGGAAAATGGCGACTGTCATTCATAATCCTCTAAAATCGTAAGTATTTTTTTAAATATTCCATAAAATTATTGCATAGATTGGTTGCAGGAAGTGGTAGCGCATAGGATTGCTCTGGTGTTTAACGCGCGTTAAAATATGGATCGCAAAATTAACACTTTTGTCATGTTCTTAGACAGTGTCCTTGTGTGTTGTCTGCAGGTACCGTTGTCTACTTGCTTGGTTGTGTAACTCTAATATAAAAGCATGCACTCATGCATAATCTCCAGAGAAAACATATCCAAAACGCGCGTAAACGTCCACATTGACTCTAACGGACTTGGCTTAATTTGGACAGAAAGTTGCAATTGTTCCCATTCTGTTTTATAAACACAGCTGATGCTGGAAGTTTGCATGCAAGGATCTGTGTCGGTGATTTTGCATCGATAATTTCTTGCAAATATCGTCACAAAATGTTTGTTATTGAAAAGACTCGAGCTATTGCTGCGACTGTCAATCGGGTGGATACGGTGCACATCGTTATACAATGTCAACCTTTCATACATTTCGAGGAAATCTGAAATATAATATAGATTTAGCGGCTGCACAGTTTCCCTGAAGTTTAAAAAAAGCGATGATTACGACGCAAGTGTAAAAAGGGTCTGATCTACAGTACATACAATATATTATCATTGTAACATAATACAAAATGGTAAAATATTAAAAAAAACGAATTTGCTTTAACCCACTATACAGTTATTACCGATCTATAAAACAATTCAATAATATAAGGAACGATTTGTTTTTCATACTTTCTGCTGAGTTAAGTTGCTGAATGTCTGTCTTCCTGCATGACTGACAGCAAATATTTACCACTGACAAAGGGGAACCTGCACAGAATTAGACAGGAGTTTTTGGAAGCGTAAAAAAGTCTGAAAAACTGTCAGCTCTTCATTTTTTTTTGTGTGCAAAGTCATTAATATACAAATTAAATTTTCTAATTAAATACTCAGAAGTAAAGAAATGAGGGTGTCATGTTCCTCAAATACAGAGAACTTCTGATGCTTTCATTTGTAGAACCCTTTTGTTGACAGCCAAAAATGCTTTAAGCTGCTGTAGTTTATCACAACAGATTAGGCTGTAGGCAATGTAGGTATGCGTATTTGTTTTCAGTTGTGCAAGTAGAGCAGCAGATTAGAAGTGCCCCAGTATTCTCTTAGGTCCATCTGTTGAGAGAGAGGGTAAGAGGTACATGTGAAGAAAAAACAGACAGATGCTGGGGCAGAGATGGAGGGAGGGAGGGAGCCCCATATGTCCTTCACGTATATGGCAGGACTTTCCCCCATCCCATCCAGTATCTGTAAAAAGGGAAAACAACGTGTATATGTGTGGACTAGGGGCAAGACTCCACTCATAAAAACAGGCACATACACATAAACCAGTATGATATTCCTGCAGGAGTTCGATCAATCATGTGGGAGTAAAAGAGTTAATATCATGTAACGTAAGAGTTACGACAATTGGAAATAATGTTGTGGTCTCTTTTCCAGGCAGCACGATTGTATAAGTCCACTGTCTGTTTGAAACAATAGGGCCGACTTGTCTTCTGTCCTCAGGACGTGGCTGCTAGATCATATGCAGCCAATAAGGACGTGGTAATAATCTAACCCTCCTCTCCTGCCAGTTCTCAACTCTGAAAGATGAATTACAACCATCAGCAGCTGGCAGTAAATACGTCTGGCTTTCTAGACTCATTCATGTTTAACAGTGTGTGTTTACTTGATTTATTTAAACTCTCATTTTTACAAAGACCTCTTTGTGATTTGAGACCTGGGAGGCCGCGTGGGATAGGGTTTAAATGAGAGCTGACATGAGAAGTATTCAAATGAGCAATATAATTCATAAGCACAGATGTGTTTATGTGCAATTTATGTGCATTGTCCCTTTACCTTTTTTCTTATAATTATGTTTGGAATTATAATGAACCAAAGAGCTCAGGTGGAAAGTGGTTTGACTGTGTTTGCACAAGGATTGAAAAGATGTGAGATGAGATTTGGAGAAATGTAAAAGAGATGTCGGAGGGGGCTGGGGAGTTGTATGTTTTGATTATGTGTGTTTGTTACATGCATGGTTGTGTGTGTGGCCGTGCGCCCCTCCCCCAATTTGCGTGAGAGGGAGCATGAGTGAGTGATGGAGGTTTGGGGTCTGTGGGGTGGGAGGGGGGGTCGTCTGTCTGGCTGCATTTAGTGCATACATTTATACTACACCATCAGCACAAGGGCGAACCCTGGCCTTTGTCTATCTGAGCCCAGGGAGTGGGAATGTCCGGGAATGATTTCCAGGCATAGGGAATTAAGTGGCCAGGAACATATTTTAGGGAAAGCTCCATGCAGTGATCAATCCTTTTTTTTCTGTTTTGCACATGGAACAGGCACATGTTTTTCTCCTTGTGTTTTTTTTTTGTGTGTGTGTATGTTGATTTGTAAGAGGATATTGGAGATATGGCTCAGGAATGTTTGTTACTCTTGACATCGAAACATGTCTTGTGCTTTGGAGACACATTCTCTCATATTTCGTCCCGCGAACTCACGCTGAGTTGATGTGAGTTATCGTTCAACCGCACACCTCCATCTTCTACTCCTTCACCCACATTCAGCTTCTCCACCATGACCCCCCCCCACCCCCAAGCAACCCCCAGAATGAGACAACAACAGCAGCAGCATTGGTTTCCTCTCTGCAGCGCGCTTTCCTCTTTAACCGCTTGCTCTTCTTCTCCCCTTCAACTGCCCTCTGCACTTTTGTCTTTCATTATCTTTGTGTGTCTATATGTGTGTGTGAGAGAGAGTGCACTCGTGCGTACACACATCCATGTGTGTTGGAGAAAATTAGTGTGACAGGATTTGAAAGGGAACACGTGTGCCTCGAGACATATAGAAACCCTCCTCTTCCCTGCCCTCCGTCTTGGCTCCTCCTCCACCACGCTCTTCTTTGCTTCACTCGCTGCTCAGCCTACAAAGTGGCGCAAAGACAACTGTCAGTGCCCACATGCTGATGCCTGCACATCCCCTGGAGCTTCTTACTTTCCTAGCCAAAGGTGGACTTCATCTACTCCTACTATCCTACTATCTTTTGCGTGTTTTGCTGTAAACCCCCATCATTCCCTGATGTAACTGGTTGTATTGAAATACTTCCATCAAATGCTATTATGTTCTACTGGGCAGAGCAGAAAGCTTTATTGTAAAGATTTGTTTATATGAAGTATTACATGTCAGCCTGATTGCTGATCTTGTATACAGTACCCAGTACACAGTTTTACATTACCACTGACTCAGTGTTGAGAATGAGGTCATGCGAACAACATTTCAGCAGTTCTAAATGCTGAGAAACATTGTGCCCGTAAAGTCCACCAAACAGGCTATTATCAGCCCATTAGTGTGCTCTTTTCACTTCATTTAATTCTTTTTCCACTTTCCAAATTTGTCAAAAGAACCATATATTTGTGCAACAGCCAGTGGTGTAAATACTGATGTCCAACTGAGTATGCGGTGGGAAAGTAGAAGAACTGCTACCTCAGTATTACTAATGCTAAACACATAAAATCTCTAAAAATGTGTCAAGAATCTGAGTTTCCAAAGTAATTATTAAGAAAACAAGTACAATTTTTACGAAACAGTAAGTAATTTTAGACATCTGTTCAACAAAGACATGTATGAAACGGTCATTTAAAAAACAACATTTTTTGTCATAAAGATTCAGTATATTAAAATTACACCTACAAGTAAGATATTCTTTTAGTGTGGGGGCTGTCAATAATTGCAGGGACAGAGCAATATTTTATCACAGTTTATCGATAAATACATGCCTGAAAACATGCCAGCACACACACACAGGCACATAGAACAGTAAATCTAATTGGGAGGGGATCTCATTTTGTATTGGAGAAGCTGAACTAGTTTGTGATTGCTAGAGGGCATTCCAACTTAAAGCTTTTCACACATTGCTAGAAGCTGGTGTAAGTATTTTGTATGTTTGTTCCGTTTTCCTAGATGAATACATAAGTGTTTTTTTGTTTGTTTGTTTAATTTTGTGTTATCTCCTGAATTGTCAGCCTTTTTAATGCTTGGGTGTCTTTAAGGATGTGATAAGCTCAAGCTATAAGCCAAGATGTTGCTTCAAAGTAGATAGATAGATAGATAGATAGATAGATAGATAGATAGATAGATAGATAGATAGATAGATAGATTTGATCAATTAATAGCATTTTGGTTTAAGAAGGGTCATAAAAAGGTAAATATGCCTATTATAATTTCATAACATATTTAAATGTTTTGTTGAATAATCAATTATAATTGAATAATCAACTACTACTACTAGTAAAATGTGTCACGGAAAACAGAGGGTGTAGAGAAATGAACAAAAATGTGGAGAGAAGTACGACAGTGATTATTTAGGTCACTCATGATTTCTTTCAGTGATTAATTATGATATTTGGAGATGGAAGAAAAGGTGCTGTGAGTAATACAGAACTGACAGAACTGTGTGTGTGTGTGTGTGTGTGTGTGTGTGTGTGTGTGTGAAGCTTGAACCTGAAGTTCAATACTAATGGAGTTAGCACCTGAGCTGTCATGATGTCATCCTCCGGCTGTGATAAATCATTCATTGTTTGATGTACAAACAGAACAAAAGATGGAACTGATATGCTGAGAGGGTCCTCCTCTCCTCTCCTCTCCTCTCCTCTCCTCTCCTCTCCTCTCCTCTCCTCTCCTCTTCTCTCCTGTTCTCCCACTGACCTGTGAGCGATTAGTATGAGTAAGAGTGACCATCACACACAAAGCCTCTCTCTGTGGTAGTAATTGAGACAATCAGTCGTATACACTCAGTACACACACATGCTTGTGCGCACACACACACACACACATAGCAACTGCAGATTCCATCAGTATCCAGGAAGCTGCTGGCCAAGAGGAATGTGCCCCTGACATGAAAAACTCAACTTACATAAGCACCATCACTAGGATCAGCCATACACTACACTAATGGATACAAACAGAAGCACAGTACAATCGCTGATGGCTGAATCGGGTTCAGAGAGGTGGTGTGGGGGAAAATATCTCAGGACACGCAACACATAGACAGATGTTCTGCACATGCAAACACATACAGTGTCTCTTCACTCTCACTTACCAGAACACATGAACATACAACACAGACAGACAAATACACAGAAGGCAAACAAGCAGACATGAACACTTGCTTATGTAAGAGTTTACGAAGCTGCCTGGGGATGTTATAAACAGACTTCGTTGTTTGAAATGGGACAGAAACATACAGGCAATATGGGGTGACACAGGGAGGAAAACAGGAAAGAGCCACATAAGTAGAAAACGCCTGTAGGTCTACACATTTCAGTTCAGGTAACAAATAGTGACAGCAGAGATAATGCTTCTCCCCTGGTAGTGTGAGTTATGTGAGAGGGAGTCTCTTCTGGAGATTTGGATGTGACTGGATCACTGAGACTGTTGGTTTACGGTTCAGTAAAAACACTCGGCACCAAAAATACCAGCTGTATTCCGCATTTCTGTGACTCCTGATAAAAACCTTAGCCAGCAGCCCAAATGTTATACATACAGTGTGGCACTAGGTTTTACTTTTTATGTATTAGCTGTGCTTCTGTTTCAACTATCTCTCTGTACCTCAATTTGACATTTTGGGAAATAAGTTTGTCTTCAGTTTTGAGTTAAATCAGGAGATACCACTATTACATCTGTCTATGAAGCTGGAGCCAGCAAGTGGTTAGATTAGCCATTATCATAAAGACTGCATTTAAAAATAAAAATTCCACTTTAGGGATATCTAGATCTTAATTTTTCTACATAAACTAACATTTTTTTCATAAAAGGACATGCTCACTATGTAGTTCAGTACAAAGTCACCTTCATGCTTCTGTTTAATGCCTCCTGATAATGTTTCATGCAAAGTAGCTTCACTGTCCTGTTCTTGTATCTGGTTTGTGTCTGTGTTTGTTCTGTTTCCAGATGCAGCAGAAGCCAACGTTAAGTTGTAATTCACTTTTTATGAGATTCTATAACACAGCTGTGAGATGGTAACCTTCAGCTCCACTCCACGTGTCCAACAACAAAGTTTCTTCTAATTATTCACAGTTTTGTTTCTTCTTTTGCAAGTCAACCACTGTCTTCATACCAGTCTCTTCCTCTGAATTTTCACCATTTCACCTACACCTGTAAATGCAACACCTGGTTCATTCACTGTCACTACTCACTTCCACGCCCCACCCCCACCCCCCCATGCTCTTTCCCTTCTCTATCCAACCTCTACTCCTCCTCCTCCTCCTCCAAACACTGCACATCTTTGTGAGATTCAGTGTCACCAAAGTGCTAGTCTTTGTCCAGCTTGACATTCTTTACATATCTGTGTAGAAATTCACAAAGCGCCTATCTCTGCTCGTCTAGTCAGAGGGACAGGATGACAGGGAGACAGATGGACATGTATACACATAAACAAGACGTATCATACACACTGTATCAAATCACACGCAGACGTTACTAAGATAAAATACTCCTTTAGTTCTCTGCAACTGGAAATGAGCCATGTGTGCTCATGCTGGTTAAGGATCGAATCCCATTAGAACTGTCCTTTCCTCTGTCTTCCTATCTGGATTTCAGCTATGTAATTAAATGAAGAATAACCTACTCAATGTAGATATTGCATATGTGGCTAAAGTGAGTTCGTCTTGATTTGTTCTGTCTGTCTCTAATGAATTTAGCTGCAGAAATCTTGCCTGTAGACTGAGACCGTGGAGGTTATTGATGGCACACATCTTGATTTATACCCCCTTGCTGGTCGATAGTTTGTATCTGTGTGTAGCCCTCGTGTGGACTTCGATCCAGCGCTCTCAGTCATTTATCACTCAGACACAATGAAACATTGTTTTATCATGGTTCATCATCATTTCCTGTATGTATGAGCTTATTGTGTTCAGCCCATATTTCAGCCTGTATAGATTGTACAGACTGAGCAGGTTCCCTTTCAGCTTAGCTTCCTTTATGGTATATTTGATGTATACACTGCAAACCAGACTTTACACAACAAACAGAGCCAAAATATGGAGAGAAGTCCTGGTCTGTTACATTAAGCAAAAGTTACTTAGGACTGAACAGGCCCGCTCATACTTGATTTGTAGACCATACCAAATCATCAGCCGTCCAACACAAACCATTTCCATAAAAAATCCCAAAAAGTTAACAGTAACCTAATAAGACCTCAGCAGCAGGAATGATTTAGAGAAAACAGAAATCAGGGTTGCATTCTCCAAATAGGAGCATTGGATCAGATGCATAAATAAGACTGTAATGTTGTTTTTCAATTTACTTCAGCTGTTGAATGAATGGGGAAGTTGTTTTAGAAGTAAATAATTTATTACTTTTAATAAATCTGATCTCTGTATTTGTTCTTTTCTGTGTTCTGTTTGTTGCTGCTGAGTTCTCTGTCTGTAATCTTGTTTCTCAATCTGTACTGTACAGACTTGGTGATCAGTTCTATAAAGAGGCCATTGAACACTGTCGTAGCTACAATGCCCGTCTGCGTGCTGAGCGCAGTGTGCGCATGCCCTTCTTGGACTCACAGACCGGGGTTGCACAAAACAACTGCTACATCTGGATGGAAAAGCGGCACCGACAACCAGGTGAGAAAAACTGCAAAGGCTCCATTCAATGAGATTTTGGAAAATATACTTTTTCAGTTTTTACCAACAGTTGAGAGAACTGAGAAAACTGAGAAACACTTTACTGTACAGCTTGGTAATAATGGGCTTATAGTGGGATAATATTTTGGAAATGACAAGGTAACGGAGGGGGTAGCGGGGTAATATCAAGTTAATGGGCTAATATCTGAGTAATAAGAAGATAATTGGTCATAAACTCATTCCCTTCATGTCAGTGGATGTTTTTTTAGAAGTTGTCTTGGTATAATTGACAGCTTTGATTGACATGTGACATGAGACGTGCCACAGCAGCAGAGGGAACAATGCTACTTAATTTACATTTTCATTTGCTTATTTATTGCAAACATTGTAACCTGATCTGAAGCTGCAGTCAGCTGTTCCTACAGAAACAAACCAGCACCTTAAATCAACATGACAATATCTATCTAAAAGGTTCACAACATGACATAATATCGATAATAATTACCAAAATATTTCCCCACATTACATTAGATATTACACATTTCCTCATAATTACCTACATATTACACTGCTATTACCTTGTTGTTACTGAGCTGTAAAGTAAAGTGCTACCAACTGGTACCACTCTCATACCTGTATGGTAAATATAAGCTGGTTAGCTTAAAGCACAAAGACTACAACCAGGGGAAAACATCTGGCCTGGCTCTGTCCAAAGTTTAAAAACTGCCTACCAGGACCGCTAAAGCTTATTGATCAACACTCTGTACAAAGTGACTATTGTTGCAATCGGGATTGCCAGAGAAGCAGGAGGTCGCTGTGAATTGTGAGGGTGTTAGGTGGATTTTGTTTATTTTGACAGAGCCAGTTTAGCCCTTCTTCCAGTCATAGTTTGACCTGACCAGCTCTTGACTAGAGTTCATATTTGTTATAAAATTATATTATATAATTATTACTTTAAGAAAAAAAATCCTATATAGATATGTTAGATTATACGGAAGAGGATTAGAGCCACCATGAAAATATTATTTGAGTTCTGACTTTATTCTCAGAATTCTGAGAATAAAGTTTGAATTC
>JAUMHL010000017.1:7774405-7803549 GCA_032362345.1 Sandelia bainsii
TTAATTATAGAAATTAACTTTGCTTGATTTACAGGAAAGAAGCAGTCCAAGTAAGACTGAGGTACCACAAACAAATCCAGAGCTGCTGGACAAGTGCGTCCATCCATGTCAATTGTAGGGAGGGTCTGATCAGTTTTTTCTCTAATAGCTATAATTTTATTTATAAAGAAATTCATAAAGTCATCGCTGCTGAGAGATAAGGGAATCGTAGGTTCAACAGAGCTATGACTCTTTGTCTTTGAAGATAACCTCTAACTACAGTATGTGACAGTGTTTAGTGTCCACAATTGCTGATCATTGTTTAAGAAAGAGGAAGAGCCTTGTATTTAAACTTTAAGCACTGTCTCCTTGACTTCTTTGATGACTATTTCAGCTTTGTCGACAGTCAGAGTTCACAACTGAAAGGAGTGTGAATAGCAGTTTATGGAACGATACCTCCACATATTATCTCTTCACTGTCTTCGTGCCTATTTTAACATTATTCTAACCTTCTCTCCTATAATGTATGTGTGTTTGAACTCTGTAGAGAGTACTGGAGGCAGAGGAGAATGGGGAAAGTTTCCATGATGATGATGACTTTGAACTGGATACTCCAAAAAGAAAGAACAGGAACAGAGGCAAAGTGAGTGTGAGACTAAAACACACTCATTGTGTGTGTGTCTGGTGTAAAAGACTTTAAAAACACAGCTTAGTTAACTAAACTACACAGCATGATAGCAGCTCTATAAATGTGTGTTTAGGCATAGTTGTGTTTTTTGTGAAACAGTACCAGAATGCTAACATGCTTAAAACGTCAGTGTTAACATGCTTGTGACGTTTCTTTTCAGAACAGAGGATCAAGCCGCAGGAGGACAGAGCCTGTTAACATGGACGACCAGGACAAACCTTACGTCTGTGACAGTAAGAATAGAGAAAGCTTAAATCTTTGTGCATCGCGTGCCATCCTGTGATCGTTGTCACTAGTTTGTTTTACAAATCAGTCAGGCAAAATTCCCTAGTGTCCCTTAAAACTCAGGGAAGTAGAGAAACTCTCTTTTCCTTAGATCTAGCTATTAGAAAAGAATTATATTTATTCCATTTATATACATGCCTGCTCATAATTCTTAGGCTGTACAGTAGCTTTAGACAATACAGAAATCTATCACACAAGTTGGATTCTCTTGTCTTCGATTGATTGCCCTCTCCTCTTCTGTTTCTAAGAGCAGTCCTCTGCAGCATGAAAAAATGACTTTGCAGTCAATCCAGACCTGACTAGCATGCCACTTACGTACTTGGACAGAATTGCCCCCAGGAATGCATTGCCATGGGGACACGGATAGAGAGCCTCAAACAAATGAATCTAATCCTCATTTTGTGTCTTGTTCTGTCTTTCCTTTATCGTTTCCTTTTGTGTCTTCTCTGTTACAGATAGATACAAACAAAAGCATAACTCAAAAAAGGCTGAAGAAGGTATCTGAACCTGTCACCATCTTGTCTTTCTAGGGGCCCCATGAACTGTTTTTTATGATTGGCTTTTCGCTCGTGGGCATCTGGTGTGGGAATGGCTGACTGAATGCTCATATCCTCTGATGATATCTAATGCTTTTAAATCCTTTATGCTAATCCAGGCATCTCTTCCTGCAGCGCAAGCCTTGCATGACACTAACGCTACGCCGTGTGCCTAAATGCTCGCTCACTGCAAGGCATGCACCAAACGCCATGTTAGCAGCAGCTCAGCTAATGCGAGAGTTATGGATGCATGTTTCTTAGATCACTCTATAGCTGTGATGTGGTCCACAGATGTAGCAGTTGTAGAAATATTAAGACTGCAGGGAACATTTTGCCAAAGTTATAATCAGTTTTGTCAAATGCTGAAGCAATAGAAATTAACCCATGTTATTTGGTCACACTAAAGTTGAGACAGAAGTGACTACAGCACTGTAGCACTTCAATAATGCATTAGACAGAATTTCTACGATGGCTGCAGCTCTGTTGTGGTCACTGTGAAGAGTTCTCAGTTATTCTTAAAAACTAGGACAGTGTTAGTCTAGATATAGTGTAGTCTGTGAAGTATATTTTTAGCACAAAGTGCTTGATTTATTTGTTTTTGTATAAATTATATTTACACACTGTATTAAATGATTGGTGTCACAGTACAGTAACAACAGGATAAAGTTTACCTAAAACTAACTCAAATAAAATACTGTTTTTTGTAGTTGTTGTTTTTAATAACCTTTGTTGTGACCAGAACATCTAGCCATTTTAATCATCTGCTAAGTTTAGGTGACTCATGTGACTTGAATGACTTAATTAGCTGTCTGTGTTACCTGATTGATTGCATCAATCACCAACACTTGTAGTAATGTCAAGTATTTGGCAGCTTGGCATAGATGCATAGAGACAGTTAATGAAAACATATATTTACTGTATTCTTGATTTTTGAGTGCAGACCATCAAATATCAGTACTGACAGTAAGTTGGAATATCTGCAAATTTGACCTCTTGCATAAAATCTGTTACATTTTTCTTTAGGCAGGGATAAGAGTTTATTCTTAGTATACTCTTTTCCCATATACTAAATGCTGTATGTTGCACAGAGTCTTCTAATAGACCTGTGTTATTTTGTTTTTAGTCTGTGGAAAGCGCTACAAGAACCGTCCTGGCCTGAGCTACCACTATACCCACACTCACTTAGCAGAGGAGGAGGGTGAGGAGGAGAAGGAAACAGAGATGGCTCCATCTCCTCCACAGAGCTCTGACAACCATAAACGTAAGAAGCTAGGTAGCATTATCTTAGGTAAAATGATAATGCCCTTTTGTCTTAATGCTTTTCCTGACTAAAACTGTAATGCACCAAGTCACACAGATATATACACACACACACACACACGTAAGAATAACATTTTCTAAATCACAGTTTATAATAACCCAGATGGACTCAAGCTATCAGGAAATTACTTCTTGCATATGTTGTCCCTGCTGACAGCTCAGAAGGGCCCAGATGGCGCCATTATCCCCAATGACTACTGTGACTTCTGTCTGGGAGACCAGGACTCCAACAGGAAGACAGGCCAGGCTGAGGAGTTGGTGTCCTGCTCTGACTGTGGACGCTCTGGTGAGTACCCACCCACCTTACCTGTAGGTAAGGTATGTTGACTTTTACAATTATTTCAGAGAGATTAATGTTACTGAAGGCAATTTTGTAGTCGTTTGTGTATAGTTGGGTCGAGGGGCTGCTGTTTTTGTAGGGTTTTGCCATTTGACCTATCACTATATTATTTGTGCTGATAACATATAGAATACAGTAGGCCTACATCACTCTCCAGAGTATACTGTGACCTGCTTTAATTGGCCGCATAACTGTGGTGTTTGATTTTGAGGTGCATTAGTAAATGCTCTCTCTCTCCCCTCACCACTCTCCATGATTCGCTGGTGCTGAATTTTGCATCTGTTTTCTTTTTCTAATTAGTCATATTCTTATTTATACAAATAATAGTAATATTGTTATACAGTTTTAGCCGTTTCTGAGTCTGACCATGAAGAAATGAAAAAAAAATCAGCTCCTCCAAAAGCCAGTATATAATGTAATCTTGATTTGTGAGCTTTAGAGGTTTTGGTTTAATCCTAGTTACCTTAGGAAAGAGCCAGGGTAGATCTTTGCCCCGTTGGGGCTAGAAATATGAAGCCTGGCTTAGCAATAATAATTAATAAGTAGTAGTTTCATATTTGCCGTACTGACATGAGAGTGATATTCATCTCACTTTTCACAGGAAAGCAAATCATATTTTCTAAAATGTCAAAATATTCCTTTAATTCCTTTTCTCAGAAATGAGTTGTATGCTCATGACTTTGTATGACTCATACCTTAATTTGTATGTACTACACCTCTCATTTTTGTTTCCCTTCTTTTTTACCCACAGTCTTGTTCATGTGTATTTCTTGCTTCTTTGCAATGTTTATCTTTTCCATATAGACTGATGCTTCCCTTATAGTCACTAATGTGATGGAATTTTAATCTTATTCAGATTAATAATTACATTATTTCTTCCAGTAACAGAAGCCATGATTGTCTCTACAATCATTATGAAGTCTACTCAATCACAGTTCAAAATAATGTTCATATAGTTTAGTCCAGTTAGTACAAAATTAGACTAAACTAAAATACAAAATAGAGCTGCGTATAACAAATTAGACATCTTTGTTGTCCAGTGAATTGTGCTTTCATGTTGGTACAGTGTATTTTCAATGGATTATCAATGAGCCTTGTAAACTATGAGAATTCAGAGCCAACTGCTGGAACTCGTTTTTCATTTAGAAATATTATTGATTCGTAGGCTTCACTGCTTGCCTCCATCCTGCATGCTTTCTTCATGTCAGCCTCATCAGTAAGGACTTTCTGCCTATAGACAACATGCCTTTTGTTGCTCAGTTTTCATGCATTACCTTCAGGCACATTTGGCTGCGTTTTTGTTTCTTTCCCCCTTTTTTTCCACACTAGCCAAAAGCCACATCTACTGGATATCTCAGCAAAACATTTCTCAAATCAGCTCAATCATCCTAAGCAGTAACAGCGTAGGATATTTCACCTCTACTACGTTAGAGTTTGATAGAAAAGCTGCGAGAGTGTGTGGCCTTGTCTGTGTTGCTCTGACGCTGATGTTTTCATGGTAGCTGGAAGAGGAGGAGTGAAGAAGGATGGGAGGAAGATAAGTGCTCCAGAAGAGTTGTTCGACAGCGCGTCAGACAGCGAGGCCTCCACGTTTCATGGCTTTGAAGACGCAGAGCTGCAAGAGATTTTGTTTTCAGATGACAGAGATGCTGTAACTGACAGCTGATAACAGGACGTCTTGTCTAGTTGGACCTTGTGGCAATAAATATAAATTTCTGATTAAATGTGAACACTGGAAGACTGAAGACACAGATTGGACTAAAAGGGCTCACCTTAAGGACTCCTTTACCTGAAAACTCACCGGATTATTGTGCATTTTTGGAAGAGATGCCGGGCATGTTTATACGTAAAGCCAGCTTCCTCTTGGACGTTTTGTCTCTGGTGGATATAGTTGCATTTTTTACAATGCTCATATGGATTTTACTCAACATTTCAAGGCATTTTTATTCATTTTCTGCAAACAGAAAATAAACTCCTCAGACCTTGCTTTGCTTGCGTACAGTAATCAAAAACATAACTTGACAGCCATCATTCCATTAATTCTGGATTGAAAAAGTCAATAGCAGACATGGTGGACCAGAGAAAAAGGAATGAATGACACAAGAGGCCACTAATGTAGCAGGGGGAGGGATGAACGTGGGCAACTTGAGTCACTCCAGTGGCTAAAGAGGACAGGTAGCCGAGAGGTAAGAGCCAATCGGCACTCCATTGCTCCTCTCTGTCTCTAAGGACTAGATTCTTTCTTGCATCAGTATGCTGAGTAGAAATACTTTTCTAATACCTGCTGCTAAGTGGTATCCATTTAAGCTGATAGATCCTCTATTAAAGCTGCCACAGCTTATTTCTTCCTGAGATTTGTCTATTCAGTTTTTGGAGGCAGGTCATGTTTGTCTCTATTCACCCGTTAGATGATGAATGTGTTCAGTGTTTCTGGCTGCTGTCACAGTCCAGAGATAAATGAGTTCATCCTTGATTATGGCTCATTCATGGCTCATTGATACCCCATTGATACTAGGTTAATGCAGATGAACTGCTCATGAGACAGCATTGTGATGCTGTGGGCAGGCAATGAAAGATGTCAGCAGTAGTCAGAAAATTGTTTTTATTAAGACAGGGAATTATTTTTCTGAATGTTATATATAACAAATATTATTCTTCTTCAACATATCTTTTCTGTTGTCACAGCTGCATGGGATTCAGAGGAAGATAATAAAATACTTGGCTTCCTTTCCTGTACACACGTCACCACTGGTGTTTTGTTTTCCAGACATATAATCACTTGTCTTTGGGGCCTAAAATGCTTTTGATACTAAATTTTATCCAGCTGTATTTACTGTGGGGTGCAATTACATTTGTCTGAATCACAGACTTAGCTAACGCTTGGCTCTAAGTTTCATAAAGAAATAGCAATCGTATGAAAAATGAGAAACATTATAACTTCATCAGTTCTGCTAAATCATTTTCTTGAAAAAAGAATTTCCAACCTACAGTGTTTAGGAATGACATAAAATAAAACACAGCCAATTAAAAATTCATAGCATGTAGGAAATACAGTGAATGTTAATGTTTATTTTCATTAACATAGAAATGCATCATAAATGTACCTGAAAGCCTGAAACAGGCACTGGAGCAATCAGATAAACATCACATAGTTTTTTTTATGGATTATGTAAAAATATTTAGATGTGTGTCAGCCTTTATCTGTGCCTGCTGTCAGCACCAATTCAAAGCTTCTGCCACATGTCTAACTTTGCTGGCTGTCTGCTCTTTCTTTCCTCTCTTCCTCTTTTTTTCACTTTTCTCGTCTCTCCTCGCCGTCCGTTCGCAGGACACCCCACGTGCCTGCAGTTCACTGAGAACATGATGCAGGCGGTGAGGACGTACCAGTGGCAGTGCATCGAGTGCAAGTCGTGCAGCCTCTGTGGCACCTCAGAGAACGACGTATGTATGATTTAGGAGCAGGAGGGCTTAGATGATCCAGTTGTTATGACTAGATTTCTGTTTGAATTTGACTGAAGTGCACCTAAATTGTTCTTAGTGCTGTGACTCAACATGCAATACAAGGGTACAAAAAAAACTTTATGAAAAGGACTAAAATAAATAACTTTCCACCATAACAAACAGTGCAACAAAGGTGGATAGCACTGGGTGGCATGGTAGTAAATAGATAAAAATCACTTTATTTGTTGAGGTCTATCAGTGTATCTCTACAGGATAATTTCAACATTTTTACAGAGGATTTGGCCTCTTTGAAGCTCAGTGCTACTTTCCAGATGTCTTTTACTGTTAAATACTAATAGGTAACATCCGTTGTTGCGGCATTTTTCTGCTACTAGTACACATCATACATAATTAAAAATGTTGAATTTGTGCTCAGGACCAGCTGCTGTTCTGTGATGACTGTGACAGAGGATACCACATGTATTGCCTGAAGCCACCGATGACCCAGCCTCCTGAAGGTACAACAGCTGAGAGCCACTCGTGCAGGGTTTTTTTTATACAACAGTGGTGTGGTACCATATATGTCATGTACTGTTTTTCTGAGACTGTCTACAACAGAAGGCTATATATGGAAAAGAGCAAGAAGGACAAAGATTACAGCCTCTCTCTATCTCTCTCTCTCCACAGGGAGCTGGAGCTGTCACTTATGTCTGGATCTGTTAAAGGACAAGGCCTCAGCATATGGAGAAGCATAATAACACCCTGGACATTCTGCTAAATATATATATATATATATATATATATTTGTACATATACATATAATTGTTTGACATGCCCACACATTAGTAAAAGCTCTCTCTTAGATAGAATAAAACACACACAGTTGCAAACACACTTTCTGTCTCAAACTCACTCCAGTGCATTAGCAGGCTCAGGGCAGTTTCCTGTGTGAGGCACAGAGATCCTCTACCTCTCGTATGACCAAGCAACACTCCATATGCAAACAGTACCAACATGCAATCTCAACCATAAGTCAGCCAGAACCAGGTCTGCCACTCAGTCAGTTCTCTACCTCACGACTCAGTAAACGGCAAGTAGCCAAAGCAAGATTGATGATGGCCAAAACTGTGTAGTACATGTGTATGTGGAGTTTAAACCAAACATCTGATCATCACCCTGATTTAAAGTTATTTCAATGTGATTTGGAAGATGTTTTGCTGAAGTCGTTTCACTTGCTTCCCTTGCTGCACAAGCTCTACCATAGGGAAACCTGAGTGGACTTGACTTATGTTTGTTTAAACTTTCTTTCCAGCTCTACTCCTATCCCATGTTTATACTTTACAGTGACATTCCTATTTTATATCTGGACAGACTCAATGTTATTTATGCCATCTTTCATGGGTTTTGTCAAGTTTGGTGAAATTTATATCCAACGCAGAGAGGAAATGGAGCAATAAAACAGTTTGGACAATCATTCTTTTTGCAGTGTGGTAACATTTTGATCCACATCTGTTTTCTGTATCCTTGCAGTTACTTGGGTACCATGGTGCTCTATGTGATACTTTACAAAAGTCTTTAAATAGAATGAAACAGTTATTTATGCATTGTTGATAGTGGTCCAGTGTTACTGTCAAGGAGATCTTTGTTACTGTAAATCAGTGGTTCCCAAGCCTTTTGACTCATACGTGCTGAAAAATCTTACCAGCGTCTTGCCCCACCACACCAAAACATATAAACTTTTAAACTATTTTTAACAGCTAGTAATTATACTGGGGAAACTAGAAAGAAAAGCAAAAAAGTTTAAATATATTGAAATCACATTAAAATGAGCATGAGCTGCATTTTCTTGAATGTATGAATAATGTTTTTTGGTCCAAATGAAAAATACAAACTGTGTCTTAACACATTCATAGAACTTTTTTTCACAGCAGGAAAAGCACAGGTGGAACTTATAAAAACAATGACTCCATTAAAGCAATTATTGCAATGCAATGCAACAAATTACTCTCACATGGCATATGCAGTTTCCAGTTACAACAGTAGCAGATTTACCACTTGAAATTAGTAGTAATACTAGAAATTAGTAGTATTTTTAGTAGTATTTTTTAATCTTCAGAAACAGAACGCAAACAAGCTTCTCATTTCTAGCCAACAAACCAGTTTTGTCAGCTGAAATGTCAACTGCAACTAGCAGTTGTAATGAACTGTATTTAGCTAATTAACACCAATTTGCGAGGTTGACTGAAAAAATCTGCAGCTGACTTTACTGTTTCCAGCTGACTCATTGTAAACAAGAACTCTTGTTAAAAAAAAAAAGGGTCTTAAATAGGCTCATGACTGAGCACTGAAGCTAAAGATTTAAGTTCTTGGCAAAATGTCAGCATCCTCACCACTTGATGAAACATGGGACCATGGAACTTGTATTACAAGAGTTTGTTAGCCCTGTTAATATAATACAGATATTAATGTTATTCCAGACTTTGGAAGCCCCAGACCTGAAATCTTAAAACTCATAACACTTGATAATAATAAAACTTAATTTGGAAGGTCAGGCACAGTTAAAGACAATCAGACTGTTCTGTCTGAGCAGCAACCCTTACTTTAACTTTAAATTAAACTTAAAATTTGGTTAAAATCTATAGAAACGTGTACTCATTATTGATCTGATGTCTTGATAGAGTAACTTGTTTATAGTATTTTTTGTCTGATTGTATTGTCAAATCATCACTGACGTTGCCAGCATCATTATTGAATAATGAACATTTCCCCATATAAATAAATAGGTAGCATTAATTTTTGATTACAACTGTATTTAGTTAGCTGGACTAACATGTGTTTTTGGTTTTACAAAGGCTTAGTGAAAAACACTCGTCCTAATCATTTGTGCCCGATGGACTCAGCTTTGTCATGTTTTGAAATCAAAAACTGGTTAGTTACAGTTATTAAGCTGTGGTTGAACAAAATCCGTTCAGGGTCAGCAAATTGTCAGTTTATGTTATTCGTTACACCTGTGGACATTTCAAAATAAAATGCTGTGAAAAAGGTTTACTCAACTTTAGCGGTTTCACAGAACATCTTATGTAATTTGCATCTCCAGCAATACCTCTGTGGCCCTCCACAGGCTCAGGTCGCAGTTTGGGAATCACTGCTGTGAATTAATCAGTGTGTAGCGTGTATATTATCAAATCTCCATTCATTACTATTTTAAACAGGTCATCCATATCCTGGGGAAGCATTATTTTCTGGTTTCTGGCTTGTTTGTATCACCTTGTGAGTAGGGATATGTTTTGTTGGTTTTGTTTAAATCTACTACTAACATATTCAAACCCCATTTTTGTACTGAACACACTACGTCAGTGCTCTGTATAAACAAGATTTATCACAAAAAGAAAACACCCTTTACATGCACATAGTGTAGCATGGACAGGATATCACATTTGTCTCTTATTATTGCAAATTTGTATTTAATATTGCTTTTCCACTGACAATCATAGACATATGGTGTTTATAACATGCAAATGTATTTTTTTTATTGTACTTTTCCATTGTGGATAAAATTACCATTTGTGTCATTCTTATTTGATGCTATTGTCTTCAGTGATTAAAATGTGATGTATTTTGTTAAAGTAAAGGTTTTGTGTTTAAATAAAAATGTTTCTTTTTTCCTTGCATATGTGCTATAAATTTGAGGTTTCCCAGATAAAACCAGTCCAGCTGTCTCCAGTTTTGCCTTTACAATATATTTACAGAAAAACTCTTTCAAGTGTTTCTTTTAAATAATCCATTACTAGGAAAACCAATGCTATATTTACACTATTTAAAACAGCCAGTCAGTGTTTATATTACTCTGGCAAAGATGGCTATGACTGATATGAATAATTTGTAATCTAACAGGCAGATTAACTATCAGTTCCTTTCATTTTCCCTAAATATATGGCTGCCTCGCTTCAATAGCTTCAAAGAACACACATAATGAAGTATGTGAATGTCTTTTAGTATTAACCTCTTTATGTAACATTGTTCAGCTAATGGGTCCAAATCTTTTTCATCTTGTTGTTTTACTTCAAGAGGAGAAATCTTTATTGTAGGTATTATTTTAAATATCCCTGAAATCACTGACCGTGGCAAAGGTTACATGTTAAATTAGTTTACATCTTATCACCACTAGGGGATCCTGTTGGACTGTAGTAGAGTTCTGAGTGAGATATAGTACTTCTGCATAGAGACAAGTTTTAATGCAGCAGCCACTTCACAAAATCACAAAAAAAGTAGGTACTTATTTTATAGAGCAGTTTGTAGGCCGAATATTTTTATGTCTTTAACAGATCTGTGGTGTGATCATGTTTGCTTGATAACGTCATTGTACATATTGGTGGATATTTCTAATAGAGAGAAAATATAACATAGATGAAAATGTAAATACACAAATAAAATAAATGTAAGTATAGTAACATTGACTAATTGTAGCTGCCCTGACACAGACCCTAGTTAATTGCTGCTATAAGATTTAAAATGTTAGAACAGACCTTATGGTCCTTATGGTCCATCTTCAAACAAGAGTTTGAAGACTTTGTAATAACCAGACATTTTTAAAAAGCGTAGCCTATAATAATGACACGAAAGTGAGAGATTCTTGACGCTTTACTTGAACACACATCTTCAAAAGAGAACAAACAAATATATACAGAGTATTACCTGCTTTGCACTGTCATCTGTGCTAACCTAATAATCACTTTAGTAAATATTAGTTATGTCTATTTGTTGTAAGCATCTTATATTGGTGAAATCTCCCTCTGAGTTATATAATTAGAGCTATTATGTCTCTCTGTTCCTGTCTCAGCAGCTTTTACTCATACCAGTAATAATGGAAAAGAAAGTGTTTGTGGCGAAGCTCGGATTCAGGAGGAGCTGCTCCAACAGCTCTCTGCCTTTCTCTCTTGTTTCCACTGAACACATGCCTCGTCCCCACAGACGCACCAATGTCCCACCTGGTAGAAGACATAAAAATCCCCAGAAGCTGACTAATTCAAATAAAAAGCGACATCATAGTATTTGTGTGTGTGTGTGTGTGTGTAGGTGTTTGTCCTACCAAGTAGAGTGTTGATTTTTTTCAGCCAAGAGAAAACAGACAGTGTGTGATTCTCTTCCTGACTCAAATCAGCAATGTTAGGTGGACTGTCGTCCTCCTGGGCATAAAAATGACACAGACAAGAAAAAAACTTAGATACGTATACAAGTTGTAAAAATGTCGTGTTGTAAAACTGATTATATTGTATGTACCCTTAAAACTCGACTCGGCAGAAGGGTTAGGAACATCACCGATTTTTCGACATTGGACTGGAAACGTGCAGCTGATACATATTCTGCTGTGTTCAGCCAGCTGTTAGCAAATAACACCTCTGTAGAGGAGTAGTGGCTCTGCCTGAAGGAGAAGAAAGGACAGGAAGGACACCGAGATGAGACGTTACAGAAATAGTTTGGTATTCTGAGAGATTTGCTTTTTCACGAGTTAGCTTAGCTCAGTATAAACAACAAGCATAAACAGCACAGTAAAAACAACATATGTGGATAGTTACTAGATAGATAGATAGATTCATTGATTGATTACCTGTTGCTGCATGCAGCAGAGGCATATGTTGAAGCCATTTGAGCTGCCCAGTACAGACCTAGGAGAGAATCTTTCTTCTCCTTGTCAGACAGAGGAGACTCACTTGTAGCCTTTAGACCCTTTAAACACATACAAAGCAAGGAGTACTCCATCAATTTAATGCAATGTTGAGGGATACAGATGAGACTGATTAAAATAGAAGCAGCAGGAACAGAGATTTAATGACATTTAGACACTCACTCCCTTAGATATCCCCAAGGTCTTTGAATTATACTCCCTCAGTTTGTTGCATATCACTCTACAGTCTCTGGTACCACCCATGCCCCTTTAAAAATTGGGTTTTTTTGTTTTTTTGTATTTGTAACACTGTCCAATATTGCACTGTTCATAACAAAACCATGTGATGTGTGTAATGTGTATGTTGATTTTTCTTTTTTATGTTTACGTATTTAAATACCTGAAAAAAGGCATCCCACTTAGACATGGCGTCAGGGTAGCGAGCTGCACAGTCAGCATAGGTGGTGCAAATGTCCTCCACACCTGCAGGCACCTGCATCTGGACCTAATAACATAACCATCATTACTATAATCATGCTCATCATAATTAAACCCATAGACTAACTATTCATACGGTGTCAGGACATAAAAATAACAGCTGCCAAAAATATTCCCTGAGTGCAGGTTTTAATCTGTTTATTCTAACTGTCTTATTTTAATTTCTGAGATGTCCAACTGTACATACCTGAACCCCTGGTCCCATGAAGCCCTGCTGTGTGGCTGAAAGGAAGGACAGGGCAGAGGCAAAGTAGTTCACACCTGGAGAGAAATAAAGAGGTAGTTTGTGTTCTCTCTCTAGTTACTCATATATCTGTTTACACAGTCAAAGGTAGTGACCCGCCTTCCATTTAGGGACAAAAAGCAAATCCACATAACGTAAATCATTAAATTTTAGGTAAAAGACTAAAAAGAATGCGCTGATGTCTGAAGAGATGTAAGCATGGCATACATACAGCCCCACCAGCTCTCAGTAGAAATGCACATAGTGTCCCCTGTTTGCAGGCCGCAGGTTGTAGCACTGGTTGGATCAGCAAGACGCCCTGCAGAAACAAGAGGTTGTACATAACAATAATAATAACAATAATAATGGATACTTTTTTGATCCCCTTGGGGAAATTCTTTGTGGACAGGCTGCCCCTTTGAGGCACTCACCATTGGGTTTGAAGACGACTGCTCTATCTACTGAGCTATCATGTCGCCTGCACATGCTATAACTAGTAAATTCATCATTAGGTGGTTTTGTTAGGATGTTATATTCATGTACTTCGGGGCTACAAGGGATGAGCATTTTCAGAAACGCTGAAAGTTGCTGTAAAAACCAGTTACTTATTATTTATATGGGGGAAAGGCCATTGCTAAGACTTTGATTTTTACATCTACAGAGCATAGAACTGCTATTAAACTGACTGTCATTTTTCATTCTTTTCTATCTAAAATTTGAAAGGAAGTATTAGTATGTTTTTCGTATAACAACAGCAAAATAACTTTCATCTTACCTGAAGTTAGCATCCATCCAAGCTGCAGTGGAAGACCCCATAGAGGACTGTCGGTAGCATTTGTCCCCATGGAGCCCATAAACGGGTCTGTAGCAGCTATCATTAGCCGGTAAAGACTCATGCGGTTAAGAAAGTGCCAGGGATCAGGAGTCAGGATGCCATTCTGTACTGGCAGGTCAGTTACTTGGCCAACCGTTTGCGCCCACAGAATGGGCATGCCATTGTCGACAATGGCGGCAGAGCTGCTGAGAGACACTGCACATGCGAGCAGGAGGCCTGTTGGATGCAGCATGACCGAGGAGCTGGGACTACAGAGCGGGATTGTGACAAGATACAAAGCTTATGTACCCTCACTGAGACAAACACACTCATGTTAGTCCATGTGACGTGGTTCAGTTGACACTCACTGGCAGACAGATAAGAGAATGTACATAGTCCAGTATTATTCAAGTACTCTTTTTCTGCGAGTCTCTCTATCGTACACACAAACACAGAGAAAACAACAGTTTGGACGTGAATGAAGGCAACACAGGAATCAGTCAACTCAAGAAGCAGGCATTCTCTATGATTCAATCATTGACATTACTGGTTTGCTACACTTCCACTAACCCCTCTATCAGTATAGATTAAAACTTCAAAGTAGTAAGTAAAAGGTATGGAATATGATCAAAGATTCTTACTTTACATTTTCTGTATTTAAATCAGTATATATGGACGTAATTAAATGTACAAGTTCAAACTGATTTACAAACATTGAACTTTTTGTAAGTGAAAGTTTGTGTTACCAGCGACTGGCGCATGTTACTGTACCTGTGTGCTTAACCTTTCTGAACCTGGATATGCAAACACTGTGCCCTGCTGGGATTACACAGCATAGCAGAAAATCATATCTTTTTATTGGAGCACACGTGTTCAACACAAACATGTTGTCTCCTGGAAAATGGGTTTGTGTTACTTTTTCAAACAACATTTGAACAAGTTAAAGTTGTAATTTAGTTTAATGTTTGCAGGACTGATATACCAGCCTGCAGACGATGTTTTAGAAAAGCTGAGGTCATGGCTCTGAAAAACACAGTATTTAATTTATTCTGCAGTAGAAGTATACTTTGTATGTATTAAAAGTAAAAGTATGTATGTTGTTGTGTATGTTATTATAATAACACAGTATTTATTGTCCTTCAGATCTGTGTCAGACCACTAATACTACATTGAATCTAACATAAATACATATATCTAGGTTGAGCTTGTTTGTGGTGTGAGTAGGTGTTTATATATGCAGGTGTATGTATGTGTGTATGTTTTTTTTTTATTTGACTGTTTTGCATTGTAGTTTGATGTATATGTATGATTGAATAGGATGGAAAAAAGTAAAATCTCCATTTACAGTAACAGGAGAGTGGAGAGGGCTCATTCACCTGCATATTACACCGAATTTGGATTTATAGGTTACTGTATAAATAACAATTATAGGACAATGTAAATAATTTAAGTGCTATTTAGGCATACAGTTATCAAACAGACCTTTACAGAGACCAGCATGACTTGTAAAGTATTTAAAGTTTAGCTGAAACTGAACCGCTAATGATTTGATTTCTATATTTAACAAGGAGCAACAGACACTTTATTTTCTTTTCACAATAACTGACCCAGGATATTCTCCATTATGATACAGAGTCATTTCATCAGATTAATTAAATAAACACTTAATATTTGTTTCTCAAACATGTAAGTGTAGACTTGATTAGGCTTCCCATAAAGTTATAAACTCATGCTTTTACATGATCTTTGCCATGTCATATCATTTCTGTCAGCGCTCCAGACATCATGTGACGGGGGAGTGGCAGAAATCAGGAAACAAATCGCCGCAGCAAGTCACAAGAAAGGTAAAACAAAACTTTTACTAACAGCTGAACCTTTAGGGAGGATTAAAAGTACTTACACATTAGCTCGATAAACGCGATCTCGTGGTTCTGTGTCATATTTAGAACCAAGGAAAACGATCTTACTCGTTTTTCCAGGAAACGAGACATATGTCTTTAAATTGTTTTTTTCGATTGTAAATTAATGACTTCTGCTGCTTGTTCGAATAAACGTGGAATAAATGTCAGAAAAAAACACGTTTAACCCTGATGAACATAACAGTGTGATAAACAGGTCTAATTATCAATTATGCGCTCGTCTTGTCACTTTAAACTCGTCTGATTTCCGCGTTCACCTCGCTGACTCACTGTTTTCATAGACAGGGAGGGTTCAACACGTTTAGGTAGAGTCTGATCAGAGGTTCTCATTTTGTAGAAATAAAAATGATTAAAAGTCAAACCCTCTCATAGCTGTATCAGTTTTGCAGTGAGCCTCAGTCTGAGAATATCTTGGCAGATGGTTATTTGCATACTGGTCATTTCTGCAGTTCTCGCAGGAAGTCTGCGTGGTTGGTTTACAGTAAACATTTCTGTCCAAACACTGTTACGTTTTACGCTGAATATAATAAATAAAAAATGCATTACAAACTGCGTTTAAAATTGTTCCATCATCTTTTATAAGTGCCCCCGTGGTTGTACAGTTTATACATTAATTTAGTCTTTCAACAGTTGAATGTAATTTTACTTAATAATTTATACAGTTTTTCCATTAAACGTAGTTTTATCCAGACTATTTCGCTTATAGTTTCAGATGCATTACAAATTACAAATCATTTCCATGCTCATAGTTAACAATTTCAACAAATTACCTACTAGATTTCAACTTGTCTCTAATTTGATGTTGAGATGTTACAGTTGATGGGAGGTACTATATGTACTGTGCAGTCAATCATCACAACTGTGAGTTATTGCATTTGCATATTGCAAGTTCACATCACACCAACTGGTAACAGTTTTTGAAGGTTCTTCCTTTTAAAATCAAATATGTGAACATCTTCAAAACTGAATTATAATTTGTCTGTTTTCAAGTTAGACCACCTTGAAACGACTGAAGTAGTCTACTAACTGGGGTATAAGAACTATTAATTTAGACAATAGTTTTCAGATGTCACGGCTCCTGTACACAAACAGTTTTTGATGTGAAAGGTCTTTGCAGGTCCCAAATCTTGTGGAAATCCATACCAGAAAAAACACGGTTCTTTTAGTAGTATATAACAACGTTGGAGTGTCCAGATATGTTGGCCATGAATTGTAGGTTACAGACCTCTCTACTATGGTGTTTTTCAGATGAGTAATTATGATTGTTATGGAGTATACAGTTTCACCACAAGCTGCATTTTAGCTGTCAACATAAAGCCTGCATACATACACCATAACTACATCAACAGGACATATTTTAATGTGTGGATGGGATATGTCTTTTATTCAGATGTCATCAAATCATCATCATCAATCATCAAAACACTGAAAAAACCATACTAAGTATATGGTGATAATATTTCTCATTATGAATGAAGTGACGAACTGTGTTGTTCTGTGTTCTCACAGGTCTTCATCATGGCCTACCAGGCAGGGATTCCCGAGGACCCAAGTGCATTAGTTCACAACATCAGCTCCAACATCCAGAGACTCACACTGCTCAGTAATACTGTACACACACACACACACTACACACTACACACACAGACACACAGAAGAAGTCATCATCATCAGTCGTAACATTCACATTACACCCACTTAACTGACTTCAGTGGATGATGGTAGTCACGTGGAGATACTTCAGTACAGATCAACAATGTCTGCATTCTTTCTTTCTCACCAGCATCTGAGCTGCAGAGGGCAGTGTCTCTGCTGGGAACAGAGCAGGACGGCAGCCAGCTACTACAGACACTGTGAGTTATAGGGGCTTGCATAAATTAATCTATTACAGTAAACAGATGCAAAAAATTTTAGATTTTTAAACCCTGCTTGTCTCATAATAGTTAAAAAATGAATCAGTATAAATAATATTGGATTTATATTAACGTGGTTTCTAAACCTGATGCAGCCTGATAACAATGGTGCTTTTCACTGAACAGGAGTCCCGTGATACTGCACTGATGATTGTCAGTACAGTAAAGTCTTTTCTGTTTTTCTGTGCTCATGCTTGAAAAAGTATGTCTGTCTGGTCACCAGGCAACAGAAACAACAGCAAGGCAACCAGATAGCAAAGGAGACTGACCGACTGATCAAGGCATTCACTGCACTCCCTGTAGGCCTTGATCAGGTATTGAACTCTAAAATAACTTGTTCCTCAACTACTACAGGGTCAAACATTTAAGAGCAAACACTACAGACTGATTAATTGAAACTCTGGTAATACATTTTCTGTGCATTTTTTAGCGGCAGAGGAAGTTACAGAAAGAACGTCTGTTGAGCGAGTTCTCCACCACACTAAACAGCTTCCAAAAGATCCAGCGGCAAGCAGCCGACAAAGAGAGGGAGTTTGTGGCTCGAGTCAGAGCCAACTCCAGGGTGTCGGTGAGTAACCTGTTGTTACCTGTGTGGTCTCAATTCAGGGTGTAGACCAGTGATATAGACAGTGATTAAATAACATATGAGTGGTGAGCAATAATCTGTATACCACGGAGTAATCATCCATTCATCCGTCTGTGCAACCTTATCCATCCATCTGTCTGACTTCTGTTTATCTGGAGTCGGGTCGCAAGGTTCAGCAAGGTAGTGGAGTCGTTCCTGGAGTCGTTTTTAGGCCATATGAAATAAATGATCTATATGTTCTGGTTCTACCCTGGGGCCTCCTGCCAGCCCAAGAAAACTCCAATAGTAGGCATGCAGGAGGCATCCTGATGTCATGACAGAACCACCTCAACTGGCTCCTTTCGACACTCTGAACACCACACGAGTGTCTGTCCCCCTGTCCCTCACTACTCAGTGCTCATGACCAATCATCCATCGACATTTTTCAAATTTTACTTCATGCTTTGTTTGGTCACACTGCCACAAATTTCAATAAAGCTACAAAAGCTTTACATAAAAATGCAGATTCAGAGAAGAATCTGAAAAAAAAGATTAACATTGATAAGGTGGGAAACACAGGAAGGGGAGGCATGACCCTCATTGTCTTTTACTACATCATACAAAGACGATAACACTAATAAAAATAACAAAACATCCTAGAGAAAATTTAATATTCCTAAATTTGTATGTTTTTTGTGATAAATTAACAAAAACAAATACATTTAAAATGTATTAAATTACAACATATTTTTGAGGTAGATTTATGTGCAGATAGTAAAAAAATAAGAATTTCAGGAAAGCACTGTTGAGCCTATATATTTTTTTGTTATTATTGTTATTTATTTATTATTTTGTCTGTGTAGTTGTTTATTCAGAACTGAGAGTTTAGAAGCTTCACAAGACGTTACACTAGAAGCTCTCACAAATATTGTTCCTCAGCGTCTTTTTAGTCATGACTGTTTCAGACACCAGTTCCCTCGGGAGAGCCTGCTTACTTGGCAACCCTGCTCCCTCACCGCTTATCTCACTGTGCAGAAAAGTATCTGTATCTGCTGTGTTAATACTGAAAAGTGGGAACAGTTCCTTACTCCTTTAAAGTGTTGGAAAGGATCATATCTGGGCGTCGAGGAAAAAGCTGCAGATTTTATTTGCTCAGTGTCACTATGATACAAATCAGATGATATATAATAATGTATCGCAGTCATGGGCACAAATGTTATAACATCCTCTTCCTACTACATAATTGCTGTACCCATAATTACAATGAATGTGTCCTCTGCTGTGTATTTGCAATAATAAGTACAAAATATGTTTACATCTTTAGCAGGGAGGCCAGCCAGAGGACAGCTTTGTGCCTTCCTTCCCAAGGTCAGTCTACTGTTTCTGATCATTATTATCCTCTCTCTTATTATTATAATAACAATTATTTAAATGAAACTTACTGCATCTGCATTTGTTCCTGCAGTGATTCCCAGGTGCAAGCTCAGACCGAAGCCATCACTGAAGATGACCTGAGGCTGATCCAGGAGAGAGAGTTAGCCATCACACAGTTGGAGGTAAAAAAAAAGGAATCCCATTTCTGCAGCAGCACTGCTGTTCCTCCTCAGCTCTTTGTTTTGATGCTTATCATGATGGCACAGACCTTAGCGACACCTCAAGTTCTCTTTATTGTAAACATATACCATTTCTCTTTATGTTCCTTAATTTAGGCTGATATTGTAGATATCAATGACATCTTCAAGGACCTGGGGATAATGGTTCATGAGCAGGGAGATATGATAGGTGAGGATCTGTCACCTACACATTGTACATTACCTGTCTGTTCCTCATTCAGTGTCTCTCAGCTGTCTACAAATGAAGCACCCAGCTGTTGATAGTAAGAACTGTCTAAGTCTGAACTTCACTCCACCTTGCTTCATTATATTTATCTACAGGAGACCTATCTGTCAATGCTGGGCTCGTTTTGAACAGTTATTTTTGGGATCAGATCTCTCTGACAGAGTATACATGCTTTTTTTTCATCTCCCACTGTGGACACAATATCTCCAAAAACAAACCAAAATTGAATGTTTAAGTTTGCACATACGTGTATTATTTTAAGGCTTTAAAGTCACACTTTGTTGTATGTCCGTTGCGAGTACTTTTTGGGCATTTTTACAGCAGGAGAACAGGCAGGTCGAATGTTCTTAATGTTTGTTTAAAATACATTTTGTTTGTTATCTTATATAGTAATCCAATGTGCTCACCCTGGCTAAGACTAGGAGTATGCTGAGTTGTAAAAATGAGAGCTTTGACGTGTGCCCACCTGTTGCATATTAAACTGTGTGTGTGTGTTTTCGGTGTGTTCTGCAGACAGTATTGAAGCCAACGTGGAGAATGCAGAGGTGAATGTCGAGAGTGGCACACAGCAGTTAGCACGTGCTGCAGACTACCAGGTAAAACATGGAAGACGGAGAAGAGAATTAACTGAAGAGAGTTAATATACAGAAAGAGGGAATTAAAGGAAAGGTATTAGGAGAGGATGAGAGGAAGGATATTTAAATGTATAATTGGCTGAGAAGTTATTTTGCATGTGTTGGACCAGTGAAGAAATCTGAACTAGACATATTCCTCAAGGTATCTTTGAGGTATCAGTGTGTGTGTACGTATGACAGTCCACATCCTACACATGAACTCCTTGGTGCAGTCAAGTTATTTGTCTTAAGTAACAGTAAGAGAAAAATGCTCAAATGTCAAAATAAAATAAAATAAAGAATCATAAGGAGATCTGATTCATGCTTTGGCTGTGACTCACTTCAGAACATCAACTAGCCTGAGTAAAACTCTTTTTCTACACATTAAAATTCAAATGATGTTTGTTTATCGCTAGAACAACCATTGTGTGCATTTTTTTCTCCGCAGCGGAGTTCTCGGAAGAAGATATGTATCCTGATGATAGTGTTGGCTGTAGCTGCTGTTGTAATAGGACTTATAATCTGGGGTGCTGTGAACATATGAAGGCTTCTTCCTCCCTGCCTCTCCACTTCAATCATCAGTCTGGACAGAGAATGAAGTATCTTCCCTCCTCTCACCTCATCTTTGTCTCACCCCCCTGATATGGGGGTCACTGAGTCTGTCTATCTGTTTGATTATATTTTGAAGACACTGTAGTTCTCATTGACAGCACTGCACACTCATTCACTGTGAAAGAAAACCAGCGCTGGTAGCTTTATTGGTATAATGAGCTTAATTTGAATGATTTGTGTCTGATTTATGATTTATGTTAAGAGGACAATGTAAAGATTTTAGTCCTGTAAACACAACAGGAGTATTGCTTCCTTCAGTGGCAGCACTGTTGGCTCCACCAGCTCTGAATGTTAAATAAAATACAGGACAGACAATGCTTCAAGGTGCACGAAGCAGCACATTTCTGTAAGCAAGATCAGCTTCTTCAGAATGCCATATTGCTGCAATTGCTTTCTTTTATCAGGTTAGATGTGGAGTCCATATGTTAAAAATGTCTTAACAGCTAAACTCAAATGCACTATGTAAATGTGTTGCCAAGATACAAAAGCCAGCCTTGTTCCATAGTAAAATGTAGCCAAAGTACATTCAGCTTATTCTAATGCAGTGATAATTATGCCTTTTTTAAAGATCTGTCAACTCTCTTCTCATTAATTAAATTTAATAGTACATTTCTTTTCAGGTTAATGTCGTTGTGCTCCAATGATAAATCAAAAAGTATTGTACATACAAAATTTTGTAGTTAAACACTTAATTTCACTTCAATATTGGCCAGACAATTCATATGATAGAGGGAAGCTTGTTGTTACTGTGAGTAGGTGCTTTTCTTCTTTTGACTAGACAGACTGTTTTTAACTGTGCAATGATTTTTATTAAATTAAAATA
Organism: Sandelia bainsii; assembly: GCA_032362345.1. Taxonomy (NCBI): domain Eukaryota; kingdom Metazoa; phylum Chordata; class Actinopteri; order Anabantiformes; family Anabantidae; genus Sandelia; species Sandelia bainsii. Next base: position 7,796,480 of record JAUMHL010000017.1, read on the forward strand.
CATGTCACAGATGATCACAAACAAAAACCTAAGTGCAACATGTACAGTGGGTGTTACAGGTGCAATGGTTTTTGATTATTCTAGTTAATTAGATCATAGGTGACTGTAATCAGTTGTGTTCCTGCAGAGACGTTTAATCAGCTAAATTAAATGAAATCACATGTGTTTTATCATTTTTTCAGTGGCTGAAAAAAAAAAAACGTCAATAAGGTGCAACAAAGCAGAAAATTTGTATGAACTCTTTGAAAGCACAGTAAGTTAACACAAACACTAACGCAACCATTGCCACGACAACTTGAGCCAGTTGCAAAATTATGATCAAGTGTATATTTTTAATATTAAGATGTAGCTGCCTACTATATGCTGAATAAATAACCTGAATATACTAACCCTGAAATGAGTGTTTTTCTTTAACAAAAACACCAAAATGACCTGATCTCTGCATGATTACATTCTTCATTACATTATTTGTTATTAGAATTGATTAATTTAGGGAAGTGAGGGGTGTTTCTGGAAAACAGCGATTGTCTCAGATGACTGTCTGAAATGACTGTCTGGGAAAGTAAAGTTCCACACGGGTTTAAACACTTGTGTGTTATGCTTAGTCATCATTTGGACAAATACAATCTGGGACAAATAGAGTCCTGGCTGAACATGCACAGGAGAGAATGCCATCTCAGTATGAAAATTAGCAGCTGTTTGTTGTGCTCTTGTTTTACTTTCAAAATTAAGACTGAATTCAGTTATATCTGCGTGTGATGCAAGAGCTTGTTCCTGTTTGTTAAGAAGAGCATTAACTCAGCATTTTCGTATATATACAGCTGACGTTCTCATTGCTAAAACTGAACTATAGCAAAAGCTAACTCCAGCTGACTAAATGTCTCATTAATTGTTGGGGCTGAGCCAAACATGACAGTGTAGGTAAAGAGAAGTGATAATCAACATTACGTCCATCCATTATCGTAGCTGCTTTTTCTGTTTAGGGTCACAAATCCCAGCTGTCACTGGGCAAGAGATGGGGTGCACCCTGGACACATCGCCAGCGTACCACAGGGCTGACACAGAGAGACCAACATGAGACACAGAGAGAAAGCAAAAAAAATTGTAATATTGAAACGAAACATAAAGAAAAAAACATAGAAATATAAGAGGATCAATAACAGACATTTGGCACACAGCAGGAGACTTTTTGTTAAAACAGTTTCCGAAACATCAAATAAGGTCTGAAAAGAGTAGAAAACTACATTATGTGTCATAAAATGATGAGCTCAAGGGGCAGACAGGAGCTGGCTGTCTGGCTGTTGGAGTTGGACAGCAATATGGAAGTAACAGACAGCGGTGACGCAGAAGGCAAAAGTTTCTTTGGCAGAGGAGAATTTGGACACAGTGTGCAAATGCATCACATGGGCAGAACTGGGTTGAACTGGACGTCAGTAGGACAGGGAATATTTTGGGCTGGTTACACACACATAGGAAGTAGCAGGTTGCTGCAAAGAGCTGAGCAGGATTTTCCTTCCAAACAGAAATGTCACAGCTGAAGAGCCTCAAGAAAGTTTGACCAGGTGCAAAATGACTGCAAGGGGAGCTTGAGGTTGTTTGGTTTGAGTTGGATAGACACATGCAGGTAGTTATTAGGTTGTTTTTAGCTGATGTAATTTTCCGTAACATTTATTTTACTGCCTTATTTAACAAAAATAGTAAACACACACACACACACACACACACAGTCAGATGTGATGATCCGCATTTATGGCTGAACTTGATGGCAGATGGAAGTAAGGTGTTGTACTTTATAAAAAGCATAATGTCTGGGGCACAGAGGCTGTTTTTGCTTGTTGATGTGGAAAATCACAAATAAAGGCACAAGTTACAATCATTCTGCTAAAGTGGAAAAATCAGGGTAAAACACTAAGCTCACAGAAGTCAGGCCTTTTAGGTGCATCACTAGAGAGGGAACTGGGGGAAATAAGTTGTTTTTAGTATTCCTTTCCATTAGGAAGCTGAAAATATCTCTTCTAAACAAGGAGACTGTCACATTTAATGTTTGCCTCTTTTCCCCAGAGACAGAGGGGCAGAGACCCAACCTTTTAATTAAAGAACGTCAAATATTGGCTATTGAATAATAAGGTTTTATGTGCAGTTGTTCACAGTAAAATCCAAATTCAAATGAGACACTCCAGTGATGTAATGTTGGACTTCCATTAAGTTAAGGCAATGGCAAGAGACGGATGGTCAGAAGAAGAACAAAGGTCAATTAAAGCTGCAAAAGCCAACGCATCCTAACTTTTAGACCCTAAACATGCTGCTGTATTCTACATTTCTTATATATAGATATTATAATATGTTAGATCTTCCCTACATGATAAATGCTCAGACTCCATGCCACGTTTTGTAACAAAAAAGTTTTCAGCCAAATTAAAGGTAATTTCAGGGTTTAGAACATTTCCTGCATAGCCACACAATGTTTTCAAAGTCCTACCTTTACATGTAAAGTTGGTGGAGTAATGCACTCTTTTCAGAACTTTCATCTGTTGAAATGACTTCCAGAAAGATCATGTGTAATTTTTGTAAAGACAGCAGGTGGCAGTACTGGATTACTTACCACAAAATATACCACTATGTACCACTATTGCTATACATTAATTTTTTCCTCAACTCCTTATTTACCATGACTTGGTCAATATATATAACATTTTTTGGAGACCTACATACAATAGCCACCTAGCATGTGTGCACTGCTCACATGCAGAGAGGATAAACGTGTTAATAGAACAATACATCTCATGTATAAATAATTTCCCTCTGGGATTAATAAAGTGTTTTGAATCTTGAATCACATAGTAATGAGCTCTTCTGAACTGCACCAGACCTTCATCAGAGCCTCTCAGGGATATGATCTCTCTTTTAATTAGTTTTTTTAAAGTTTGTTCTATGGTAATTACCTCAGATCAAAGTCAAGACGGCTTCAAAGTGGCTTCTCAGTTACAAGCCCTTCAGCTGCACATCATACAGAAGAGTCTGGAGTGAAACACTGAATCCCTCTCTGCTCTGGGGTGCAGATCAGCTAATACTGATTATCATCAGATTGAGAAGCAATATCATGTCCTCATCAGTTGAAGTTTATTATTAGTGCTCCTCTTCTGGTCTCACTATTTTATAGCTATAAACTGTAGAATATCAATCATCATCAATCATATCAGTGAAAAGTGCTTTTATCACGATGTAATGTTGATTCTACTTGTGTTATAAAGGGTGTTATCCTGAGTCGGCTACTAATTGGTCATGGCTGGAATGAAGCCTGCTGAGTTCAGTCGTTAAATACTACAAATCATGAATGTGTGTCTATTAAATTATTTGCATATGCAATTTCATCAGTAAGTCTCCTGTGATTTAAGACTTTGTGTACAACAAAAGGTAATCAATTCAACTCTAATAATCAAAATAGACTTTATGCCAGTGTTAATTTAACAGGTTTCACAGTTTTAGTGCCCACTCCAGAGTCATAGCTGCCGTTAGTGAAACAGTAACTCAAATTAAGTTTCAACACATAACTTAAAGAATAAGTACATGTACATTGTCCTCATGTTTGCAGATATGATCAGTGCAAACATGGCTGAAAATATCATCTTTAAAATCTGGGTAAAGTCTGTGTTGTTGACATCTTCAAAATTGTAACTGAGCATCCCAGTCATCTGTGTTCCCTGACTTATAATCTTCAGGCCTGGTTCAGAGGCCCAGAGAGCAGCATTCCTCCCAATAGCCCAGGAATGTAAACTTTACTTTGGATTCCAGCTACAGACCTGCAGGAAGAATGCAGCATATTTGCTGGTGAAATGTCCTCTCTGTGGTGTACTCCTCTGAAATGGATTATTTGTGAAAAAAAATCATAAATAAAGATGAGGTACAGCCTGCTCCGGTGGGATGAGAACTGGCACTAGAACAGAAAAAACATGCTAGCAGGTATGGGGGATTTTAGATTTAGTGGTTTCTGTGTATTCTGGTAAATATTGATGTTTTTCTCAAGAGGAAGTAGCTTTTAGGTATGCGACAGGCTGTTCCATGCTAAGAGGAAACCACTGCACTCACCTGTTTCAAAGTTAAAATTTGAAGCTCGTACACTGAAGTACACCTGTGAACTGTTTATTCCTTCTAAACCAAAACAAATACGGTACGAGCATGTTTTTGTATTGTCTGTGTGTCATTCTTGTATAAAAACTAAGAGAACCATGCAAGAACTCCTGTGTATAGTACATATGTATATATATTTTATATATTTATAACTTCACTTCACTTAACTAATGGTAAAAAACATAATTTTAACAAATATTTAAGTTCACCAAAGCGACCTACTACTACCCTACTTAGAGTCCCTACCCAATATCAGATCTGCAAAAGTGCAAATTTTTGTGTGATAAAGTACTGCAGCTTTTAAGCTGCATTAACCAGTAGTTTTATATTAACACTAGCTGAAATAACAATGCACAATGTAATAGAAGTTTTTTATAGTGATGAGCCTACACAGAATCATCATTTGACTATATTATTGAATATCATGGAGTGTTTGGCATCTAAAGTGGAAAGTAAAACTGCTAAAAGGAGCTTGACTACTAGAGTTACAAAGACTCCAAGATAATGCTAATGTTGGTTTGTGCTGTAAGACAACTGACTGATAACATGAACTTTATAGGATAGTTTAACTGTATGTCAGTGTATTGTTGACAGCTTGCTGCATTGGCCTCAAATGGCAAAAAAATAAGTTTTTGCAGGTCTGCCAACATCCTAAAGACTGCAATGAAAGTTTTGTTGCCACTAGTTAGCACATGACCTTGTTACCTATTACATACTTTCAAGTGTGTTGTTATATATTGTAGTTGTATTGTTTATTGCAGTAACCTCTTATTTTCCTCCCCAAGGCTATAGTTTCTTACACTTCTCTGACACATCACTGACATCTTCTGACACATCTCTGTCACAAAGATACCATGATAATTTCAAAGGTCTGGGTGGGTTCCAGAGAGAAATACCTCTCCCAGTTTGCATTAAAAAAAAAATCCTATATTCTCCTTTCTCAGTTCTCCTATACGCTGCTTACAGCCTCCTGCAGTAACTTTCATCATGTTCATATGACTACCCTTACAGTTCAGCCTTGTGGTTTAAATTCCGACCTTCAAACTAAGTTGTATCTCAGCTCTGTGGATTCACAGATCAAATGGTCAGGCTTTGATTTATTCATTTGTTACAATAAGAAAGTAAGAGAGGCTTTCATCAACCACCCCCATAAACATTTTTTACATCTTGTGTGAACAAGTTAAATACCATCCTGGTTTGCTCACTTCAAATCATCTCCTATTTATGTAGGACACTGTTTACATAAAGGAATGTAACTAGGAGAAAAAATGCAGGAAGACAAACTATGATGACCTTGTGTAATGCAACAGACGTCATAACGCCTCATCGTTAGAGGGAATGAACAATGATATATGAGGTAGGGACGGAGGAAGGCAGGGAGGTGACTGAGGAATGGATGTGAGTCTCCTAGGTGGCCATGCTGCTGCTCTGGAAGGATGTGGGCACTGGTCAGACCACACACACATACACACAAACAGCGACACACATAAACAGTAGTAGTATAGCACACTGGTAGCAAGGCCTCACCAAACGTCAGCTCTTGTTATTGTTATGCAGTGGTAAGGATTTGACTCTGGGGCTTCACCATATTGGAATCATAGGAATTAGAGTCTGGGTTAGTACAGCGGTAGGTATTTGATTCCCGGTTTCTATAATGGTGGGTAATAAATTGTGGGTGTTTGTCATCTTGGAGCTGGAGGAATTTAGCTCTGGGTTAGAGGTTCCTGTTAAACTGTAGTTCTGCATGAAGAAGAAGGAAAAACATGCCGGTAGACTAAGCAAGACATCCTTCCATCTAAACTACATAATTTTAGGCAATTAAAGAACAAAATCTGTTCACGTATAAACATGTAACATATGAATCATTTCATTTCATTTTAGTTTGTTATCCTTCCATGGTGCAAGCATCATGCACTGTAACACATCTGGCCATCTAGGCTGCTAGCAAATCGTAAAATGTTTTGGTTTGCAAATATCAATTCACATCTCTCTCTGGATACAGTAACAGAATAAACAGTGTCAGCATTTGACAATGTGCTAAATGATTCCAGCATGTGTTCGTGTAGATTTTTTTTGAATTATCTATCTCAATGAGGCAGACTTACCAGACAACACCAGACAGGCAGGAATGCACACTCATTATTTATAAATCCTGGCCCTGAGCCCTGAGTGAATTATATCTGTTAATCAGCTGCATTGAAAAGCTTTTGACGTCAAAGCTGGGCAGAGCTAACAGAACAAGAGATGTGTGTATGAGTGCATTTGAGTGGGCAGGTGGGGCTGTCAAAGTCAAAGGTTAAGAGGGGTTGATGGGTGGAGCAGTAGTGGTGGTTGGGTGAAAGCTGCTCAGCAAACACAGCTTGCTGTCACAAACAAACCAGATATATGAATAGTCTGTGAGAGAGACAGAGGAAGGTTGATGAGTGTGGGAGAGAGGGAGAGGAAGGCAGACAGGTATACAGAACGCTCACGAGAGGGAAAGAGAGAAGGTCCGAGGCCCTTGGTTTACTCACAGTGTTGTGATACGTTCGTCATGTTTTCACACCAAGGGGATTTTCAGACTGCTTGTTTCCATTTTACTGTCTGGCACTGACATTCAATTGTCAAGACGTACCTGAGTTTAATGCAGCTTTTAATGTAGTTTAATACAGTTTATCAGGACCGACAATTGAGACAAAGCTGCAAGAACGCACACAGATCAGATCAAATTATCTTCAAAATGAGACTGGCAAAAAGATGGCAAGTGTGATAATAGAAAAGACTAGAGGAAATGAGTAAATAAGATTAAATTAAATTAACAAAACAAGGAGAGATTAAATAAAAGTGAGAACATTATAATTACTCTTATAAAGACAGGTCACACGATATGAACATACACTACCAGTCAAAAGTTTGGACACACATAGAAATGACCATGTTTGTGAAAGAAAAGCAGATTTCAT
>JAUMHL010000017.1:7803649-7815841 GCA_032362345.1 Sandelia bainsii
CACAACTGAAGACATGTATCTTTTCATGAAAAACATGGTAATTCCTATGTGTCCAAACTTTTGACTGGTAGTGTACATTTTACTTTACTGAGAATGTCAGATGAGATGATATGAAAAAAGTTGTGTTTATATGAAACTGAGATTAAACTGAATCACCTTAACAGATGATATGAGAAATAAACTAGAAGATTAATTAATATTAATTAATCTTATTTACTCATTTCATATAAACAATTTCCTTTAGAAGTGAGACATAATGCAATAAAAGAGAGATGAGATTACATAACATTACATGCGATGTGATAGAATTAATTATATGGATTAGATGCAAGAAAGCAATAATTTTTCTGAGTGGAAATGGTAAAGTGTAAGATAAGAAAAGGTGAAGTTAGATCAGATGAAAGATGAAGATATGAGGATAGGCAGATATTATGAGGTGGCAAAGTGGAGATTATCCTTTATTAATGAGATTATCTTTACAATGACAACTTCATGACATGGAATTAAATGAGATGAATTATATTCACAAGCTCACTAATGAGGTGGAAAAGTGGGTTAATAATTTCACTGAGGATAGAAAATAAGATTATATTATATAATTTAACATACATACAGTACTAGTATGCATGTATGTTATATGAGATAAAAAAAAAGGACGTGAGGGTAAATGAGATTAAATTTATCTATTACATGAGATGTGATGAGATAAAATGAGATGACACGACAACTTTACTGATGAGATTATTATTACTACTAAATAAAAAAATGAGATTAACATTGTTTGACATGATAAAAGTGAAAAATTGTCTGTACTGAAAATTTTAAAATGACAAGATATGAGATCACACTACATATAATTAAATTAACTTTACTGATAAGATGAAAAGAAACCTCAGTCTCTGATTATTTTTCTTTAGATTTTCAGGCAGCTTCTGCACAACCAAACATACACAGCAAGCTAAACTGTCTTGCTAAATCAGCTAAATCCATCCCCACATTTCTGTTCTGTGACTGGTTCAGTCCAACCCTCAAAGGCACAAATCTGCCACCACATCAAAGCTTTTTCTTTTTAGAGCTCAGTAAAGACTTTTGCTTTTTTGCCTTAATTTATCCTGGGAATATTTGCCAAGCACACATGCTGTCTTTCATCAACACCCTATTTCACACATACAAAGTTACACACATCCATACCTGGCTGCTGCCCAGTGCAACTACAGTCTTCTACTGTCAGCCCAGTGGACAGCTCTACCAGAGTAATTTGGACATTTTGAAATTTGCTGAAGGACATTACTATGGCTGTAGCTGGAGGAGTGGTGAGCAGGTCACATTCATGTCCCCGACCTACATACTTCTTGGCAAATCAAAGATCCAAAATCTCATCAGCCCACTGGTCTAAACTTAAGGCTTTGAAATATGAGAGCAAGACCCTTTTGTGTATTGAAATACATTAACAAGAAAAAAAAAATCCAGCACCCTGTAAAAGGATTTTGGAAATCTTTGGCAGCAAAACTGCATTTTTAGATACCAGTGCCATCCAGTTCTTTCAAAGCAGATGAATAAAAAGCCAACGGTTTAAAGTGACATTCTTTATTATCATATTATCAAATCACTAGCAATACATGTATTTCTCTTATTCTAGTGTTACTCCATTCTGTTTTACTCATTACCTGCTTTCGAGTGACATGACAATACATTGCTGAAACATTTCACCCAAGGTAATAATTTAATCTAAAGCATTACCTACATGGGTGGTTAGAAGAAAAGTCATTAAATTACCCGTTTATTGTTTGGACATCATGAATATCTGTATAAAATGTAAATGCAATCAGCACTGGGATAGTTACTTGACAAAATGAATATATCACCTACTAGTAGTAAGTAATTAAGTTCATTTTTAGGCTGTACCATTACTTAGTTACTTTTGAGTTACTCTTGCAAAGCCTAATATGAAATTAAATGATTCATTAATTTGTATTAATAGTAGTAAATAATAAAAGTTATTAATTAAGTTACTCATCACATCTCTTATAAGTTGTTTCTCATGATTTTCATGACTGCTCAAAAACCTCATCCACTCTAGTGCTCTCAAGTGGGCTAACTGATGTGTCCTTGCAAAGCCTGAAGCCAAACCAGCTTCATTAATAAACAAAATTACCTGTTTCTGAGGCTAACCCATTAATAATTCACCTTTTCATGCTTTGACTGAACTGATTTATGATTCCACCTTGGATGTTGTCTGCACACTCCACATACTCCACATACTCAGCTGCCAGTTGCCTTAGTTTCTTCAAATACACTATGTTTGGTTGTGATGGAAGTTCAGCTCTAACTTTTGCTTTTCACCTTCCTGTTGCATGGAGACATTAAAATTTCTCTTTAGGCATTCGAGCCCGAATCAGCGGAGATAACATGCAGGATAACAAATAAGACATTTGAGTAGATTCAGTTTTGTCTATAAAACATAGTGTTTGATACTAAGAAATGTATTTTACTTTACATGTGCATTTACTTTGGTAATGTATTACTTTGGAGGTGGCCTTAACATTGATTGCAATAAATGCAAATGTTGTTGAGACTGACAAATTGCCATCCATTCAGTCATTTTGCTAGCATAGCTAAAACAGATTAATTGTGCAACAGCTCATCTATTATATGTGACCTCAGTGTAAAGTTGGCACTTTGTATAAGATGGCACATCAGCAGATCTGACATTATATAATTAGGAAATCAAGTGCCGTCCAGCATGGATGGCCATCCATTGATCATTGACTGTGGTTCCCTGTTCCAAACGAATGGATCAGTGCTCACCTCTTCATAAGAGCCCTCCCTTCATGCGGCAGCATGTTGCTTTGCTCAGACCAGTCTGAACTGCCCCTTGCTAGGACACGGCTGCTCCAGCATCAAACGATATTTTTAATCAAGTGGTCAAGAGCTATTGCACTAACATTTTAAAGTAGCTTAGGTCAACAGTGTCCCAGAGCCTGTTCTGTTAGCTGGAACGCTCCTGTATGCAGTGAACAGGCCTCTCTTTGTGTTTCAGTCCAGCAGCCACACGCCACACCGCACCGCTCTGGAATCCTGTTTGTTTTCTTTCAAATTTCTCAACCTAGTTCACTCCGATGAGGAAGAGCAGTGTACAGTGTATGTGTATGTATGCTTACTGTGTCTTAAGGAGTGTGCATCAATGTTTGTACCAATGCAGCAACAGTGTGGCTCATTGAGCATGTGTTCATTTTAAGTGAGTGCCAAAATTCACATGCTTTAAAGTGGAGCATACTGAAGAATTTATATATCATAAACTCTGAGTCTTTCTAAATCCAGTCATCCCTGGCCCTGTTGTTAATGTGAGAAATAACAGATAAATGGTTACTGGACCAATCTCTGCTTTCTGTAGCCAACAGGCCTGTTTTTTTTATTCACATTCAATTCAGCCATTGAGGGATTTTTAACAAGGTTTCTACTGGTGTTTCAGTACACTTTCTGAAGGCTTGTACATGGTGAATTTTCTCTACATTGAGGATCAAGACAAATTCTTGAACTTCACTCTGCTGTTTTGCATTTTTCAACTCCCCCACAATCATTTCTAGTCAATCCACTTATCCAACCAGTAATCTGCAATTATCTACAGTGCGACAGGCTTGTTAACACCCTCAGTGTTGACAGGACAAACAACTGAGACTTTCTCTTTCATACCTTTAGTCCTCCTCCCCCTTTTTCCTCATTTGTATTGTTGGCTGACCAAACCAGAGGAATTCATTATCCCGGAAACTTTAGCAGAAAAAAAGTAAGCCAAGCACAGCAATGCTATTCTTCTTTCCTGTCCCCTCCTGACAATTAAACCACCACATACAATCAGACTATTATTACTGAGACTAACAACCACTGTTGTTTTGCCATATGACCTTTAACCCTCCCTATATAAGGAAAGCCTTGTTTTTATCTTGAAGCCTGGTTGTATCTGTAAAAAGGCTACCTGGATCTGATTTCTTTCTATAAGAATTGATGTCAAGCGAAAGGGTTTTTTGTTATTAGTTTGACAAAGATTTTTATGAACAGATGATTTTAGATTTAAAATTTTGATGATTTTAGAATGGCACCTGTGGGATAGGAACTCCTTTCCTTGTGTGTTGTTTTTGTCAGATTTTGTTGGCTATTATCTGCCAACTTACACTTTTTGCTTTTTCTGAGGTGATGAGCATCCGTGGACTTACTGTGATCTTTCTGCATTGTTTACATGCAACAACAGCTATAAGCCCTGCAATTAGCTATTACTGTAGCCCTGCAAACACAGGTCTGCTCCCACAAAGAGATACCTGATAGCCACCAGGATCTGAAATCCACCCCCGCTAAGGAGGCTAAGGTACAGAGCTGGAGTGAAAGCCTGAGAAAAACTGAGACATCTGTCTTGTCTGTCCGCCATCATTATGGAACGAAGATCTCATCCCAGTAAAATGAACAAGAAAGAGGATACCGTCTGCTTCCATGTTGTGCATTATTTATAGCAAGCAGACTCCAAGAATTTCAGCAGGTCTAGAATTATGACTGTTACAGAGTATGGGTATAAAGCAAATAGGAGCTCTTTGTCTGGAGTCAAATTGCTTTTATGAGTCTGTTTGGTCATAGCTCTGTTTTCCCTGTACACACCATAAGCCTGCGCTAAGCCTGTGTTTTCAGATTTTGCTACATATTCTGGAGACTGTTTTGGAAAATCTCAGTTTCCAGGGGAGAAAAACACTATTTTAGTTTGAACGGAGGGCCGAAATGGTGAGAAAAAGATACAATTACGATTGCTGCTGGATTTGTGTGAAAAAGTTTAAAGCATAGATCACTCAGTCAAAGCTGAAGATTAATACTGTCTCACAATGTATTGCAAAGCATTTATATTTCTGTTTTCTCATTCGGACCTCTATGACATTTTCAAACCCTTTACTGTTCCATTTCCAGTAACCTGAGGAAATGCCTTTTCTGGGCTGTCCCACTAAATGCCACATATAGGCGGCCCCTTCTAATAGTGCAGGGTAGGCTGCCCTGTAAAGCCCCTCTAAAATTCTCTGCAGGGTGGTGTAACCTGAATGCCCTGCACCTGCATAAACACACCGAGCCAAGAGAGCTGCCTGCCAGGCACGCTAAACCACATGTCCAAAAGGCAGCAGAATAACATACCTGAGAACAGTTACCATGAGAAGTAAAGTTAGTAGAATACAGTTAAGCACAAAAGACTGCAGGCTAAGAAAGGTGCAACCTTTCATTAATATGTGTTTTGCGAGTGCAAAGAGAGGTTCAGATCTTGCAAGTACAGGCAAAACATACCTAAAAACACAATGCAGCACATATGTGTAATTTGAAATACAGTAAAAGACTTTTGGCAAACAGTTGCAGTGAGAGAAAAAAGAAAAAGAAAGAAAATAGAAACCAGATGGGTGGACGAGACAAAGACATGATGTCGAAGCTGAAATCAGATTGGGTGAGAAAAACTTGGGCTCCGAAACTTCAGCAACAATTAAGCAAGGTAAGTGTTTAAAAAGTGAAAGGAAAAATGTGTTGGAACCAGAAAGAGTGAGAAACGGGCCTCCGAGACAGACTGCGTATTGACGCGCTGTGACACAACACCTACCTGTCAGATGTCGCCTATAAAGGCTCTCCTGACAGGGACAAGGCTCCATATTCACACAGCATCACATGACACCTTGTACTTACGTAACTGTCACACCCCTCAATCATTGTACTGTAACCTCACAAGGGGCCCTGGCCATACATGCTGGGCTACTTGGTAGAACAGGAGGCTCCCATTTAGCCAGTGGGCCTCCACGTTTAATCCTGGATAACTCAGAACTGTGCAAATGCCTTTAAGAAGTGATTTACTCTACCCTTTAGTCTTATTTCCTGGATTTAAAAATATTGACTGTGAGTAATATTAGAGTTGCTAAGGCAGCAACTAGACCGTGGCTGAAAAGACCACAGTGATCTCAGAAACAGGAATGAAGCTTGAAAACAACAACTTAATACTACAGCTCACTCTGGCAAAGAAAGTACTAAAACTGGTTGGTTTACAAAATGCATTACATCATTTGTAAAAAAAAATCCTAGATTACTGTCACTGATTGGACAGATTTCCTGAGTGATAGTTCCTTCCTGCGTTATTGCCTCCTCCTCATCCACCTTTGATGAATTAATACACTCCCCATGACTGAATACAACTGGCGAAATAGCAGTGACCTCATAGCTGATGATATTTTTTAACTTATTTGAAGTCTCGCAACCTCTATGACATGAAAGGAAGTGTAAAAAGTTTAACCATATCCACCCAAGATCGACAGCATGTGTTATGTCGCACAAATCGTTGCCACCGTTTTTGAGAAGGTCATCCAACATGTCCTGCCCTTTCTGGAAAAGACCTACTACAGATTCTGTTTGGGTATTTCAGATGAAATAAAAAAAAGAAGGTTAAGAAGAAATTTAAAGGAATAATTTGAGATTTTGGAAAAGTTTTCTTTTACATGAGTTGATACTGCTCTCAGTTATACTTACATGATTAATCAATATGAAGGTGCCAGCTAACCTGGCTACGTCCAAAGATAACCAGGGGCAGGGCTATAGGGGGGCAGACAGTCAGGGATAGCACAGGCCCCCTCAGAAATCTTATTGACCACCCTGCTGTCCCTATTGAAGCCTTAGCACAAGGAGAACTAGTGCTACAGTTAATTATTTAATAAAACAGAGCTTTATATCATTTTACCCATTTAACAATTGTGCCCCTCATACTTCAATGTGTGCCCCACTCTGGCTCTCCAATTGAAATATTCTAGACACACCCCTGCTGCTAACACATTACACATCTGTTAAGCTGCACACAAAAAACTGTGTGAACTGACAAGGTGTTGTGTAGTGGATGATTGCTTTGCTAGTTCCAGTAACTTCCTGGTGTGTTGTCATGTTAAGTTAACACATGTTTTGGCTCCATCATTTATGTAAATAGGGGGGCCAAAACATTAGAAACACTTCTTAATATAATGCACTTTACCAGAACTCCCCCACCCCGATTATCACCTCAAAAATATACATATAGTAGAATTATCACCTTTGTGACAGTTTTGAGAGACCTGAGGAATGATAACCTTTTAAAAGTAGAATTAATGGCAGAGCTGCTGTGTTGGATTGCATTAGATTTTACAGGTGAACATAATGAAGTGAGCGTTGAGTGTATGTGTTGCTGTCTGTGCTGAGGTACAGTGGGAGAAACATATGTGAAACTTGGGTTTTGTCTGCTGTTGGTTTGACAGCTAGCTGAGCGATGACTCCTTCCTGCGTCATCACTTCCTCTTTACTTTGCTGAGAAATCCACCCTCCACTGTTCCAGCTGGGGAATATATCATGTTGTTGTGAAGAGGATGATGGGGCATAATATTTTCCACTGTCAGTCAGTTGTGGGCAGGTACGCTATAAGGTAAAGGACACTCTGCCAGAACATAGTTTGAGTTTTTAGTAATTTATCTGTTGAGATGTTAAGATATCACAGTGTCCTCTTAGTTGTGCACAAATGGACCCAGTCTTTCCCCATTTACTAAATTACTGAGTTTATGAAAAATGCATTACTCAGTGTCTCTCATTAGCTTCAGAAAAAGTAGCCGCTGATCTACTTGACATCCACAGACAACATGATACTTAAATGGCAATACTTTCAGCAAAGGAGAGAGAAGACAGTGAGTAACAACAGACCAGCTTAAGACCCTCAAGCTAACAATCACATGTGCAAGAATCAAGGGTCAGATTGCCACCAGACAGACAGACAAACAGACATGGGGCGAGAGTGTAGGTTGCAGTCTGACCTTGCCGCTCAGACAGATGGGGAAAGGCCTTTCGAAACCAGAAGCTCAGACAGACAGGGAGGGGTCCTGTCAGCCACTGTGCAGAAACTGCATATCTGGAAACAATTAGAGCAGACCCTGGCCAGACTGTTTCTATAAGGCACTGTACTTTTCTATTGAGAGTTTATTGAGAATATTTACTTCCTAAAGAGTATTTCTTCACAGAGCACAGTTCATTATACTATCAACTTTTATGAAACAGCAGCTGACAATATTGTTTTTCACCTTTATTTTATTAAGGACACATTTATGATTACATTAACAGCTTGGTAAAAGGTTAAGACCTCAAAGAGCAATATTTTCACAGCCGTTTGTGGAGGAACAGTCCACCTCGCACTAATCTTTTACTCTTTGTTCATTGGCATTATCATTAGTCATCTGAAGACAGTATTCCCTTTTGCAGTGTTCAGCACTAACAACTTCACAGTTCTATTGTTGACCTTGAATGTTCTTTCGCTCTAGACACCACACAGACGCTGGCTTGCGTAGTGAGTGCCAGAGGGTCCGACCATGTTTCACTGGTAAAGCCAAAACTCCTGCAGTGGTGAGAGGCACTCATCACACACTTCCCTAATAAGAGTGTTTGTGGCTTGAACATTGTTCTTTTGCCATTTTTTTTCCTTTTATATTGATGTTAGTGCCAGTACGGGAAGCTGTGTCTGTGGGTTGCTTTTATGTTCATACCACACTTTCAAATGTTTTATGTTCAAACCATACTTTGAAATTTGAACTTAATGAATTTATGCCATTAGTCATACAGTTGCTACAGACAGTACTATTCTTATTTTTGATTACATAAGGACAGTACACAGGGCACAGGCATCCAAGCATCCTTTCATTTAATTCAAACACAAATAAAATACAAATGTAATTATGTGTAAGAGTGTATGTCTGTTCACATGTGGTAAATGGGCAGCAAATATTTTGTCATTACATTTGACTGAGGTGCAATAATAAATGGAGATTTGTGTTGCTGGCAGGCAGCTGCTAAATAATCAGAAACAAGTTCTGCAGCAGGTACATTCTGTTTCTGACAGACAAACAAACTGGAAAAGCAGCCACTATGCTCTATATGAAACTGTGTGAGAGCACAGCTCATGCTGACAGCCAGGCAGTTAATAACCATCCAGTAAAACTGACAGTAAACACACAAGTTTGACATCTCAGGCAACCATAGTATGAGAAAAAAGCACATGAATTTAAATGAGAGCTTTTATAAAGTCTAATGATAGAAAAACATTCTGAGTTTATTTGATGTTGAGGAATGTCAAGGTGATGTCTTGACCTGGATCTCTGCACATCACGACTTGAAACACCTGTCTAGGAAGTAGAAACCCACAAAGCAAAATGTCCATTTTTTCTGTGCTTGAAGAAACATTTACCTTGGCACTGAATAAGACAAAGCAACAGTATGTGATTAAAGCTGATGTTTTTATTCAAGGCTTTTACAGGAAGCTAATTAGCTGAGGTATGCAGTCGTGTGCCAAGCTAATAGAGGGAAGCTGACATTCCTGCAGGAATGTGGTGGCCTCAGAAAGCTGCAGAATATGTATTTACATTCACAGCCTCTGGTTCAAACTGTTCAAAACATGGATGTTTTTATTCAAATACTAAAAAGTAAGGATGTGGTCTAGCTCACTGGGTAAATTTAAAAATACTGAAAAAATGCACCCAGGTTCTTTCTTCTCTTGTAAAAATAACTCTGAAAAGAAAAAAATTAACTGCGCACACACAAACAGCAATCAATTCTGCTGTGTCGAATCCATACATTTCTAAGTAAACCTCAATAACCAAAACAGCTTGAAATATTAAACGTCTTGTAAGACATAAAACATCCACTGCTTACCTGTGTTTTGTGATTACACTTTTTAAGGTTGGCCACAATCTGCAAAAAGAATGGCTACTTCCACCATAACGACTGCAGACTGGATGGCTAAATTTAGTCGGACAGCCCTGTGTAGCTCCACTCAATGCACCATCTCCTGCCGTTGCTGAACAATACTGAATATTCTTGGTTTAGAGAAGCAAAACAACAGGAATGCAACTACAATGTAGCCACGTTCAGTTTAGTTAATGCAGTGTGCAAACCTTAATTTTGTCCAATTTTGGTTGTCGACCATTCATTTTTGTCTCAGTAAGTTGTAGTGGGATTTACTTATGTGAAACTTTGAAGTCAGATTTTGAAAAGGCGATGAATTAAGTCTGTTATTGCAGCTGAACCGACAGATATTCTAACCTAGCATAAATACGGGAAGGAAGGGCAATGCGATTCTGGCTCTGTTGTTGAAAGATGAACGTACCAACACCTCTAATGGTCATTGGTTGATGTTATATTGTGTTGTGTTAACCACAACTGTTTGAGGGAGTTACATGCTATAACAATTTGTCGACTGTTTTACCATCCAGGAAACACTTCTGTGATAAGACTGGTATGTTACTATGTTCTTTTAACAGCTGCTACATGTACTATATTTGGTTAAAAAAATCATGTCTTTTTTACATTTTACTTATGTTTTATTAATTTACTTATTGATTAAACATACACTATACAGCATGTTAATTAGTTAACTTTACTGGTGCTGGAAGAAAGATTTTTTAAAACAGAGCCAAATTGGCTGTTTCCCAGATTATAATATAATCTAAGCTCATCTCCTGGTTCTAGCTCCATACTTAAAACACAGACATGAGAGAACCAAATAAGTGAATTTCCCCAAAATGATGACCTATTTTACAAATTAACAAATCTTCAACAAATTACCAAGCTTATTCACTTCATCACCAGGTTTCTTGAAATCTGGAAAACACACCATCATGGTTCAATGTGGGGTCCAGAATAGGAAGTACTCAGAACCAAGCAGTGTGTCGGACATGATGTCTAATATTAGAATCCCCCTCAACCTCCCGCTGAAAGGTCACTGAAACAGAACAGAGGCCATCCTGGTCTCACATGAAGCTGTGTTTAAGAAAAGACCACCTGACTTCCATATCTATGTGTGTGGTAGTAAATCGACAGCTGGGGTGAGTTTCTGCTGTTTGTTGAAAGAGTCACAGCCCCAAACTTCTTGTCAGTGTAGTCTAAACACCTTGCAGCATACAGGTTTAAAATAGGTGCTTTCCACTCCCCTCTGCCTTTGACAATTCAGCCACCCATCAACACATCAGTTGTCATATCTGTACAAATGTTCCCACTCTTTCTATTTTCCACCTGCAACCTTCATCTAGTCAAAATGCTTTCTTCTCTTTTGGTGAAACAGACTGGTGAATACATTCCCCTAGAGCTCCCTATCTAAATGATTTATGAGAAAATGTGACCAAAAAATGCAGTCTGCCTTTCAACTATGCGCCTCTAGCATCAAATGGTCAATATATTATACCTTGGCGAATTACCCCTTGTAATCCTAAACCCAACTATTTCGTGCAGGCAGTGCATAAAACGACTGGGTCATATACATGTTTCCAGTCTGAACATTTTCCCCCACTCTGGGCTTTAAATAGACACAGTTTCCATCTTGACAGTTCATCTGCCCACCAACCCCATTGTTAAATCTCAGTAAATGGTCCCAGGCACCAGATCCATTATTAGTTTCCACTGCTGGCCTCTTCATAGGCAGGCTTCAGAAACTTTCTCTCAGTTTCCAACTCTTTCATCTCACTGTAAAGGACCTGAGCCTTCTCCGTTGTTAAATGTCAACAGATCACCATCCAGTTCATTTGAAATTGTTCTCACGAGGGTTTTTGCTGGCTTCCAATTGTAAAAGAAAATAGCAGCTCACTTTCTCAGCACATCTTCATTAACCTGTTTGATCTGCTGATGAAGCACACATATTGCAGATGACAAAGTAATGTTTTTTACAAGTGACTGTGTGTAATCATGTGTGATTAGCTTTCCACTGTGATTGTTGAAAGTCAACTAAAATACCAAATTGTCAATAAATTACACAATAACAGTATTTTCTCTCCTGTTTGTACCCATGTTGTTTTCAGATTTTCCGCCGTCACTGTTTCTC
The DNA here is from genome assembly GCA_032362345.1 of Sandelia bainsii. NCBI lineage: Eukaryota > Metazoa > Chordata > Actinopteri > Anabantiformes > Anabantidae > Sandelia > Sandelia bainsii. Next base: position 7,815,522 of record JAUMHL010000017.1, read on the forward strand.
TGTAGGCAGCCCAAGAGTTCAAAGAAGAGGAAATATGCAGGCAGGAAAATCATTTTGAGATTTTGGTTTCATATTCAGTTTACACAGTGGTATTTGGATGGTTGGTTTGAAGGTTAGAGCCATGGAACATTCCTCAAATGGTGTGCCAGCTACCACTAATGGAATTTAATTTAATGGACAGCTGAGTACAGATAACACAACCAAAACTTAACTAACTTCCAATATGGACCTACTGTAGTTACACTGCAGCTTACATATACATATACATATACATATACATATACATATACATATACATATACATATACATATACACTACC
>JAUMHL010000017.1:7815941-7828732 GCA_032362345.1 Sandelia bainsii
GGATAACTGATCATTAGAAAACCATGTGCAATGATGGTAACACAACTGAAGACATGTAGCTTTTCATGAAAAACATGTTAATTCCTATGTGTGTCCAAACTTTTGACTGGTAGTGTACATATACACATATACACATATACATTATACAGACCACATTACTCTTAACTAGGTGTATCTAAACTGGCAGCGGAGTGTGCAAATACTTCAGATAAATGCATTCACAAAAATTCACACACTTCTTTCAAACAGGCTTAAAATGGAAAGCACACAAAAGCAAATTAAAGACAGATGATTTTAGAGATGATATATACTAAAAATGTTCACTGTGAAATTAAAGTCTATTCTTGGCCCAGTATGGAACTAAAATGCAGTCTCAGTACAAAGAGTTTGTTGTTTTTGATGTTTATCTTCCTGTTTAGCTTTGAAAGTGCTGGGAAGGTATGACTGCAGTCGTACTGAATACAAGCAGTGTGTGGGAACCACTGAAACATCCAGAAGATGTCTCAGAGGACACAGAGGGCTCCTGTGTGACATCAGCATTAGGCATGACATCATCATAAGTGGTGTGATGGAACTGCACACACAAAACGTTCAAAAAGCTGGGACTAATTTCCGCTGTTCGCAGTGGAAAGAGAGACTATATGAGGACAGTGTCGTCATCAGAGCCTGGTGTGGGCTTGTGAAAATGTAGCCTGGCCAGACACTGAGTGTGTCATCTCCACAGGCCCTAAAGTTGGAAACATCCCAGCTGCTTTGTAGCCATGATGTGATGATGTCACACAGTAGCTATGAAACAAGCAGTGAAGCAGTGACACTATAACTGGCATGCAGAAACATGCTTAAACCCAAACAAGGATAGAAGGCCTTGACCTGGAATTACTACACAAGTCACATGACCTCAAACCAGGATGACTTCAGGGCTAATTTAGGAGCATCACTTCATCAGCTTTTTCTCTTGGCAAGGGTGGTAGTAGTGAGGTTCACTCTCATTTGGAAAGATAATTAACTAATAGTGAAACAATACATTGGAATGACATTACCTCTGTTAAATATAGTGGTGTTAGATACTGTAAAATAGAGAGACTTATACAGTTTCCCAGGTCTTGGCCCTGTTGCTGCTATGCTCATATGACTAACGCCAGAAAGTTTACAGTTTGATCATTTCAGCATCTATCAGCTAGCTGTTTACTTTTGCACTGTTACACTGTTCCTAAAAGTTTGCAAGGCCAGTGGTGGTACTGTACTGCAAGTGCATTGTATGTAGTAAAAAGTGACTTTTAATTTGATGTACTTTGTCTAGAAACGGTGTTGCAATGCATAAAAGTACAAAGGGGACCACTCATGACTACCTACATGAGAAAGTGGTCACTTAAAGTGAGATTTCCACAAAGGACATTCACCTAACAGTTCCCATTTCTACTGTTTTTGAGCTCATTGTCTCACAGTTACTGTTTGTAACTTACACTCCTACATCCAACTGGCCAATTTATTAGTTGTAATAATTTTTATTTGTTAAAGTTTTTAGTATAGTGCAAAAAAACAAAACACCCATCATCAGACAGTCAGACATGGCTCCTGTGTGTAAGAGTGTAGAAGATTTAGCACGGGACAGCTTGCACACAGGTATGTTTTACAATGCTGATACCACAAAGTACAAAGCTGAACAGACTCCCCTGACGTTGTATCATTACCACAGTTCCATTACTGATTTCAACCCACAGTTACTCTCTTAGACAAATAATTCAGTCTATACTTAGCCTTGACATATCTGGGCCTACCACACACAGAGCCATGTGTTTCCTTTGGCCACTACAGTTAGCCCATCCACACATTTAGATCTGCAGAACAGTGACTACGCAGCCTGCTGATAGTCTGCATAGGAAACTCTGAAACTGATAATCTGAACTCAGTGAATATACAGCAAAACAACCAGTGTCATAACAACACCCGTACATAACAGCATACATCCGTCATAACAACATACTCTGCACATTTGAGTGTCTTGCAGCATGTTGATTTGCAGCGTGTTATTTTGCAACATGACGGTACATTCCTTCATCAAGATGTTTCCTTTAGATATCAGGGAATTGAAGTTTGGGTCCTGCATTTGCAATGACTGACAAAACACACACTCACACACTTTCTCTAGTCTAGACAAAATACTCCACACACACACACCCACACTTTCACTCCTGGCTGTGTTTTTCCTTGGTCAGATGGTCTAATAGGAGTCCCTACTGTACTGAGCCAGCACAGTGAAAGAACATATCCATATTAGGAAAAGAGCAGACATCCTTATATGGGATGCTTCCTCTGTAGTAAGAGCCCAGTGTCCTGGCTTCTCTCTCACATTCCTTCATCTCCAGGTTTCTCTGGGAGTTTTTCATTTCCGATTCGCTGGCTGGAGAAAGAGCAGGGCCGCCTTTCATGAGTCTGGCCTAATGTGTGATCACCCATTTTTCCAAAAAATACACAAACCTCCGTCTAGCCTCTTTCCTGCAATCTTCCACTCTTGGGTTTGATGTAGTAAAATAAGCCTGGCCAGGTTCAGGGCACACCTGGTCTTTCATGTTTGCCATAGACTAAACCTCATTAGGCAGGTGAAAAGCCAGAGAACATGTACTATAGCCTTTGTTGTTTGTAATATCTGCCCTGCATGCCTTCCTGGGCTGTATTTTCACTAAAGTCAGCTCAGGATTTTTAATCATCATTTGTCCTGACTACGATCCAGTGGCATCAAAACGTTCTGTCAAATGTGAAATTAAATCCCCAATCTCAACAGGAATCCTCTAAAAAATGTAGACTTTACGGGAAATATGAAAAACAAAATTCATTTTGGAAAATACTGGTTACTGGTTGCTTTTTATATTACCATTTTACATAAAAATGATATACTTATAACTTACTATGCATTTCTAACCAACATTTTTGGTACATGACTCCTTATAAAAAGCAGAATGTTGTCAAGTTTCAGATGTTTATGAGTTGGTGTCATTTTAATAACTGTCATAGGCTCAAATACTGTATCTATTCTTTAGAAAATAATATATTAGGAAAAGGTCCAAAGAAATTGTAGAAATATTTTGTACTTGTTCTCTACCACCTTATAATCATACAGTCCCTTAAGGAGAAGTATTTTTACCTTGATACTGTAAGCATATTTAGCTGGTACTATAATACTGCTGTACTTTAACAAGGTTTTAAATGTCCTACTTTTAAAAGTGTCTTGTACATGTGACATTGTGGTCAAATGTTTATTTCAGCAAAATATCAGAATGCTTTTATCATTGCTGTGACTTTTTAATGACTGCACAGCTGCTGTCACACTGGAATAAGATCATGACAAAACAAGCTGTATGTGTATCACACAGCAGGATATAATCACAATGGTTCATTTATGCATAAGTGGTATTAATGCACTCAAAACATGTTTAAATGAGTAATACTCAAAGATGCACTTCTGCCACTGATGTCAGTACACAAATATTCCGCTGCAGTGTCCCGCACAAGTACAGGAGACAAAGTTACAAGACTGCAGCAACTGCCAAGTTGATAGATAATCAGCTCACGTTGACGACACAGATGAATTTCCTTTCCCTAACCACTAGCTGTTAATTTACAAAAGTACATGCTGTCTGTGTGTCTTTGAAGCCAAAGCTGAGGAATGCTCCTGTGGGCTTAAAGTCTTAACCACCCATTAGACATCAATCAGTTTATTAAACTGTTATATGTTTATGAATTTTCATGAGTTTCTACCTGTTGTTTTTTAACTGTTCTTCTTTTATGTAAGTCTCTGTGTGCTGCTACTTCTGAACTATGCTAAGTTGTTTCTTTTTTCTTCCTCTTATAAATTAATATTTATAGGTACCGGCTGTCTGTTTGTGAAGTCAGTCTTCAGGAATTCCCAGTGTGGGGTCCCAGGCCTCTAACCAGACTCTACCTCCCATTCCAGATGAAAGCCGTTCTGAGAGAGACAGTGTTGTTTGGCTGAGCAGCATAGCCTTGCCTTCAGACAGCAGGAATGTGGGATGTCTGGAGTGGGGGTCAGGAAGCGAGGAAAGAATGCCAAGTATGTCCATGTTTGTCCAGGGCTGGCTCTCCATTCAGCCCCCAGTGACGTGCAGTGAGGGCCAGCGAGTATAAAGGGATCGCCTCTCCAGTCAGAGCTCAGATCAACTACTCTACTGAAGCTAAACTCTAGCTTTCACCAAGAAAGAAAGTAAGACTGTGACCGGAGCAGCAGAGAAACGCTTCAAGGCTATCGAGACAAGAGATCAACTTGATCAGAAAAAGTTTATCAAGCTCAGACGCTGAGACTAAAGGAAGACTTTCTCAACAAGACCTAAAGGAAAACTAGAATCTATTTCGACAAGAGAGGGAAGATGTCTGCTGGAATGAAGAAAGTGATCTTGCTGCCTCTCCTGTGCATCATGCTCTCATACATGGTAAGCCAAAACCACATATATACTGTTGTTTTTGTATTATTGCAAGCTAAGACTTTGTCAGATTTCAATCACACATGCAGTGATTTGAGTCTTTAAACTTTACTCGTCTCAAAGCATAAGCCCCAATATCAAAAGACATTGTGTTCTCCATGTGCTTGATGCATGACCAGTAATGCAACAGCTGGAGATGATATTTACCCAAGCATGTGTCTGTTCTCAGGCTGCAGGTCAGGAGTGCAGCAGCCAGTGTTCGTGCCCCTCCATGCCACCTCAGTGCCCCCCAGGAGTGAGCCTGGTACTGGATGGCTGTGGCTGCTGCAGGGTGTGCGCCAAACAGATGGGGGAGCTGTGCACTGAGAAAGATGTCTGTGACCCACACAAAGGCCTCTCCTGTGACTTTGGCGCCCCCAACAACCGACGCATAGGAGTCTGCACAGGTGAGCTACTAAAAAATTCAGTAATTACTTTAATTGTGACATCCAACTACACACCATTACAGAAGTCCTCCTTAATTTTCCTTAATGTCCTTAATGTACAAAGTGAATCATGACCTTTCCTTATCATTTTTGTTCCACAGCTCAAGAGGGAGCCACCTGTGTGTTTGGAGGCATGGTGTACAAGAGTGGAGAGACCTTCCAGAGCAGCTGCAAATACCAGTGTACCTGTCTGGATGGAGCTGTAGGCTGTGTCCCTCTTTGCTCCATGGACATCAGGCTGCCCAGCCCCGACTGCCCCATGCCCAGACGAGTCAAAGTGCCAGGGAAGTGCTGCGAGGAGTGGGAGTGTGATTCTCCCTACACACACAGTTTCATGGGCTCTCTCTTACCTGGTACGTTTGTCTCCTTTTTTGTATCATAATACAGTTTTTTCTTGTCCTTATACGCAAATGACCTGCAATCAAGAATGTCTTTCTAATCCAGTGTTTACTTCTGTGTTTACAGCCTACAGAGAGGAAGAGACCTATGGCCCAGATCCTTCCTTGATGAGAGAGAACTGCCTGGTCCAAACTACTGAATGGAGTGCCTGCTCAAAGACCTGTGGCCTTGGGATCTCCACCAGGGTCACCAATGATAACCGTGAATGCCGCCTTGAGAAACAGACCCGATTGTGTATGGTGCGACCCTGTGAGTCACAGCTGGAGCAGAGCATTAGGGTGAGTGTTTGTCAAACTGCACTGCTTTCATCACCAACTATACAGACAATACAATAAAAGCACTTAAGTAGCCAAAGACTGCCTGTTGATGTTGTTTTTCCTCTCGTTTTCCTCCTGCAGAAAGGAAAAAAGTGCATCCGCACTCCCAGACTCTCCAAACCCATGAAGTTTGAGATCTCTGGCTGCACTACCACCAAATCCTACAGGCCAAAGTTCTGCGGTGTCTGCCTGGATGGCCGCTGCTGCACCCCCCACAGGACCACCACCCTGCCCATGGAGTTCAAATGCCCAGATGGACAAGTCATGAAGAAGCACATGATGTTCATCAAGTCCTGTGCCTGCCACTACAACTGCCCGGGGGAGAACGACATCTTTGAGTCCATGTATTACAAGAAGATGATGGGAGACATGGCATGAGCCACTGAAGGATGATCAGTGCTTATGACTTGAAAACACACAGAACTCCATCTCAGTTTGCAGCTCAGTATATACGTTTTGTCATGTTTTATTTTGTCATTTTCTCATTGTAAAATTAGTCCAGATACTTGTCTAAGTGTCTGCAGCAACATAGACTGAGAGACATAGACAGAGGGTTGCATAGCAGCTCCGAGAGATTCCTGCACTATAACTTCTATTTTTGACAAACCTGCTGTCAGGTTTCCGCCCTTTTCCTGTTAAAATCCTTTTTACAGACTCGTCCATTTTACTGTATGCATTTAAATGTATACCTTATGTAAATCTTGACCTCCTCTCTAAATGAGGTGTCTAATAAGTCCCTCTACCCTCCAAGCCCAGACCAGACCTACAAACTCTAAGCAGCTGTAGAGGGAGTGTGCAGACCACAGCAGGCTAGTGTTCCCCTGTCCAAACAGGTGTGAATGTGCCCTTGTGTGTGTATGTATGTGTGTGTGTGTGTGTGTCTTTCAGCGCAGGCCTGAATATCGGCCTTGTCTGTATCTGTGCTGTTCGCTGAGTAGAGGAAAGGTCATAGTTTGTGCCCAGCATGTGGATGAGAAAGCATGCAGCGTGTTGAGTTTAGGTTTAGATATGGAACACAGTGGGCTTTGCCATGGCACTGAAAAAAAACAAAAAAACAACTATTGCTGATTCAGGTCAGAAGGAAGAAACCAAGTGTCTATTTTGTACAAAAAATAGAAGAAAAGACTGGAAGAATTGTAATTTCATTCCTTTATTATTGTTGATTTGTAAATTATGTATATATTTGTACAGTTTAAGTTAATTTAAAAGCCAAATTTGTTCTGTGCTTTGAAATGTATCAATAGTGTATTTTTTGTTGACTGTATTTTTTACTATTTTATTGAGAAGTGTAACAAACATGTTACATGTTTCACTTTGTAGCTGGAAATAAAATGTTATATTTTTATACAAACATGAGTTTTATTGAGATTTACTGTCGTTTCAACACCTTGTTCAAAAGTATTCTATCCATGTTACATCCATTACCTGACAGAAACGAATTCAACAGCACTCGCATGACTAGGGCAGCATTTGTTCGTATTTAACTTCTAACATCTCAGAAAGTGTAAATAATAGTCAGCTATGAACACAAATATTGTTTTCCAAGAGTCAGATGCAGGAAATGAGCCTCGTTCAGTGCATATTATGTAAGGTCTACAGCTGAAGTGAATAAAACAGTGTACATTTGTTTATCACAAAGTTTTCATTAGGCGTATGCTGATTAATAAAAACTGTAATCTTGTGATAATCCATGACTGAATTATCTATTGTCATAGTGTCTCTATGAATACTGCATAACATAACATATATTGATTTTACATATACTGGCTCATCTTCTTTCTCCTCAGGGCTTATGTACATAACATTTGTAACACCAGTAAACAAAGACATTATGAGTTCATCATATCATATACAGCAAACACCTAGAACAATGCACAGAGCTGGTGACTGGTATTAACTACTGGTTCTGTTATTATTATGCTTTAGCTGAACCAAATAGGTGATATAGAACTGTATATGCACTTTTGCACAGAATATTTGCTTATTACTTCTGTCATTTTTACATAAGACAAGATAAAAATGACAAACCTACAGGTAGGTCCCAGAGAATAAAAAGGCCCAATGTGACTGCAGTGACCTTTCAGTCCTCCCTCTCTGACAACACTCACCTTTAGAAAAGAGGACTCATGCAGTCTAATGTCGCCATCTGGTGCCCTTTTCATTTAATTATTATGAATATTTTATAACATTTCTGGGTGGCATCTGAATATTTAATTCACCCTCTAACACCTAACTGGAAACCAGGTATGAAACCGGTGATACTAGAGAGGGAGATCTCTGCAGCCTTAAATGAATCTGTCTCACCACTATTTGCAGTACAGTACTGGAGTTGTTGGAGCCGCATAATGTTTTTCTGCAGAAAGCTCTAAAAGCTCTGTTGTGTGGAACTGTCCAATACAAGACTAAAATTAAAAAATGGTTATAATATTTGTTTTCTTTGTTATCTTTTCAACAACTTTTATGGTATTGATGTTGATTGTTTACAATAATAGCAATAGATAAACACCTTGAAAGTACAATATTTTTTTTTTACAATATTTAGCTTATGCAGGTGATAGCTTGATAAATCACATTTTCTTCTCTTGCTTTTCAAGATTTTTAAGACACAGATACTGATATTGTTTATCATTGTCCGTTTATGGCACGAAAGTGTGCAGCACAGTATGATTCAAATCTGCAGTGGCTCTTCCTTCTTAATAGTAACAACAACAAAAATAAGGGTTACAATGTTGTTGTTTGGAGTGAAATATACTTTATAAACAGCTTGTGTGTCAGTGTGGTGATTCATGCTCTCTGCTCCAACGCCCACTAATAAGAACAAGTTCAGTCTGAGACTACAGTGTGAATTTATGTGTCTTGTTGGTGAGAATTTACTGCATCACTATGGTCTACGTAAGTACAAGTACAATATAGTGTATATGACTACAGTATTGAATCAAGCGTCACTGTGTTACTTCACTGATTTTACCAATGCCACTCAAATTTAATTAAATATGATGTTTAGTATGTGATGAAAATGAATATAAATAATTAAACAATCTTTTAAAATGCCAACAGAGTTGTGAATGTGCTAGTAATAATAATAATTGATACTTTTATTGATCCCCTTGGGGAAAGTCTTTGTGGACAAGCTGCCCCTGTGAGGCACCAAGGGTCAGGGTATCGGTGTCTTGTCCAAGGACACCTCGACATGTAGCCTGCCGGGACTGGGAATCGAACTGCTCACCCTTGGGTTTGAAGACAACTGCTCTGCCCACTAAGCTATCATGCTGTAGTATGCAGAGTTTATTAATTAAATCTAATAAACAGATACTTTGATTTTAAAGGAATTACAATAATTTACCAAACAAATTTCCAGATAAACTATTGAATTTATTCTTTTTTTTTTTACACAAATTCAGTACAGTTTTAAACTACAATCTGATCACTTATCTGCTAAAAATGTTCACTTATTGCCTTGGCTTGATTAGAGTCAACTGTATCTATAATAAGTAAGCATCTATTTCATCTTTTTCTTCCTTGTTAGTAAGTAAGCATATCAGAAAGAGCTTTGTACATGTATACATGCCATTATTGTACAACCTCACCTTTATGGCGAGTTTACACCTGGATCTAACTCAACCTTTCACACAAATCAATGAATCTCAAAAGCAGAGAGAGATACGTATGCAGAAAGAGATGATTGTCAGAGAAAGCGAAGGAAAACAAGCTGTCAACCTTCAGAGAGAGAATGATAGTTCCTGTACGAGTCTTGCTGCGTGTTCTGAATATATATGCCTGTGTCTTAATGCACAGAACTTGTGCATGTCTAGCTGCAAAGTGCATCTACTGTTACTGTTGCTACTCTATGTGAGGGACAGAATGTCACAAGGGAGGCTTCAGCAGAGTGGTGCACGTGGGCATCCTCACGAAAAATAGCGAAGGATAAAATCTTGTCACATATTCACACGCTCTATCTGTGGAAACCAGGCAGCTGGGAAAGCGGAGGAGGACAAGGGGGCAGAGCAGGTTGCGGTGTCAACTTCGTACCAAGCTTTCTCTCAGCCTCGCCGCAGCTCGTGGAGTTTCTGGGCAACGTTTTCAAGCTCTGACTCAATGGCTGCCAGGCTTTCAATCTCTGGCTCCTGCAGATATAATGAGAGGAAAAGACACATTGTGTGCAAACAATTATAAATATATACACAAACCTTTTGTGCACAACAGCGCTAAAAATATCAGGACATAATTAGCTTCCGTGCCTTTTTCCCTGCCTGTTTGCAGGGACACATTACAAGGAGAATAGCCTCTTTTTGTCCTGCTATTACAAAAAATGTGTACCAGTGTCCATCAAGGCTATGATAGTGTATCATAGTGTAACTGACTTCCTTTGACCATGCTGCCAAACAGCAGCTGTACCATTTTGTAACTTCACTAAATTTAAGCATTTAAATCTAACTCAGTTTTTAGCATTGAGCTAACAGACAAGTCAGTTTCTCCTGTACCTCTTTCTTCCTGTTTTCAGTCTTGATGCTAAGCTAAACTAAGTGTCTGTTCTCTATAAAGCTTGATGTTTTATTGGGCTGGTATCAATCTTGTCACTTAAAGCTCAACAGGAAGTCAAATAAGCATATTTCCCAAAATCCAAAATTCCAAAACTATTCCTTTCAAACTTTCATATCTGTGTCTTCTTTGACAAAGTCACATTGCGCATATTGCAGGAAGACAAAAGAAATAAGAAGTGCACCTCTGACTTTCTACTGGCGCTTCCCTCTTCCTCCGACACTCTTCTCTCCTCTGGTGCCCTTCGAGCGATCATTTGCAGCTCCTTCTCCTCCGGACTCTTCTGAGAATCTTTTTTCTCCTCCTTCTCCTCCTCCTCCTCCTCCTCCTCATCCGTGACATCTTTTGAGTGATGTGGCACTTCCTGTGCTTCCTGTCGATCTGCTTTTTTCTTCAGTTGCAAGCTTTTTCCCCTCTTGGCCCACTGCTTTAGGCTCTTCCTGCTCCCTCTCTTCATCTCCCTTTCCTCCTCCTCCTCCTCCTCTTGTTTATGTGAGGAAAGTGCAGATCTCTTGTCTGTCTCCTCCTCATCTTCTTCCTGAAACTTCTTCTTCTCTGTTGATTCATTTGTGAGCACATCACTTTTTTCATCAGATCTAGGACCTTGGAATATGAAAAATAAAAGTCTGTTTTCTGAATGACAGAACACCCTCCACCATCAGCAGAATACCACTCCTCATAATGAAAGATTTCTTGCCAGCTGGCTGTTTTGCCCTGCTGCTAGCTGTGCTTTATGGGAATTAATGGCATGGCTGGAGCAATCAAATGACTTGGCTGAGCCTTTTTCTAAAATAGGTATATGTATTTCATTGTACTTTGCCATTTTAGCTTTGAAAAATTGTTTTTTTCATGTTAATCAATTTAATTAATCAATAACATTTATTGTACAGAGATTATGGTGAGTGATTCCAGCTGTAACCAGTGCACAGCAGCTCATTTGAATTCTGGGACATAGAGACATTTAATCATTTCTGCTGGGGTGTTGTCAGTATGCCAGCCATAGTGGCATCGCTCCCCGGCAGGACGGACTGAAATTCATCATGTAGATGGAAGCACTTCCATCAGTCACCCAGCTCTGTGATCTACGAGGCAGTTTCTGTATAAACTCCACCTGTCTTACAGTAAGATCTAGCTATCAGCCTTTTGTCAACTTTAGGGCATCTTTCAATTTGCTTTGATGTCTGTTATTTCTTGAATAAAAATAAATCTGACTCAACCAGAACCTTCATCTGAATGTGCATGTTTTCTGGCATCTCTATAAGAAAAATTATAAACACCAGTCTCCATGAAAAATATCTACTTACCATTCTTATCCTTGGTCATGTTTTCTTCCTCTGAATTCTCCTCTGAATTTACTCTCTTCTCTTCAGATTCATCATCTTCTTCTTCCTCCTCCCTCTTTTCAGTCTTGCCCTCACTCCATTCATCCACAGACTCAGAGACTTGACTTCCTGGGCGCTCATCATTTTCCCTCCTCACCTCTTCAGTGCTGTCGTTGTCCTCTTGTAACTCTCCATCTCTCAGTGTCTCATCCTTTTCTTTCTCTTCAGCTACATTTCCTGTCCTCCTCTTCTGGGAAAGGATGGATCTCTCATGGGTCCCTCCTATGGCCTCCAGCATGGATCGATCTGAAAAGGGGGAGGGGTAGAAATTTAATTAACTAGAAGAAATCGATTTTCCGCTGATGTTAAAGACCGTAGTGCTTTTGTGCTTAAACAAAAGTGCTACAGTTTATTACACTGGTTGTTTTGTTTTGTTTTGTAACTGTCCGATTGTCTAAATGGAAAGGGTCAGTATGTTGGATGATATGCAGCAGTATTAAATCACATAATATCGATGTGCCTGCCTTCATTTTTCTCACAAAACCTTAAAGGAATATGCCACAATTTATACAGTATTATCTTTTTATCATGTCAGTGTGCTAAAGACTCTCCCTTTAACACAAAGAGATAATAAGAAGATAATAGGGATTTAAAATCAAGTTGTATTAATACTTTTTGTCACAATACAATTTTATAGTAGCTTACTGGAGTTGCAACTGCAGGTACATAAATGTCCAGGGGCTGGATGTCACTTCCCTGCAATGTGTACACTTACCAACAAAGCATCTGATCTAAAAGTTGAAAGAAAATATATGTTTCCTTCAATACTAAAATTTGCTGACATGTCTCACAAAAATTCTCCTGCTTCATGTTGGTTTTCATGTCAAACAGTGAACACAGTGATCATGATCAGCCTACCCAAATATCTCTGAACTCTCAACCTTTCTAATTATTTAAGTAAATAATAAACGGAACTGAAACCAATATTATCAGTGCATTTAATTGTAATATATACACTACCAGTCAAAAGTTTGGACACATAGGAATTACCATGTTTTTCATGAAAAGATACATGTCTTCAGTGTGTTACCATCATTACACATGGTTTTCTATTGATCAGTTATCCACTTAAATTAATAAATTTGCATTAGCAAATATAACATGCTATTGGAAGACACTATTAATGTTTGCAGAATTTAGGCCTCTGTATGTTTACGTAAATATTCCTTTTAAAAAACAGTTGTTTTCAGCTACAATAGTCATTTACAATATGAACAATGTCTACACATTCAT
>JAUMHL010000017.1:7828832-7854432 GCA_032362345.1 Sandelia bainsii
ATGTTATGAAATCTGCTTTTCTTTCACAAACATGGTCATTTCTATGTGTGTCCAAACTTTTGACTGGTAATGTATATATTACAAAGCACATAACTAAAGGTTTGTGTGTATATGCCCAGGAGCTGCAGATGGAAATTAAGTAGTTTCTAGTTACTAATTTATTTACTGATTATATACACAAAACAGCAGAAAATGTGTGTAATGAAAACATGCTCAGTGTGATTCAGACTCCAGAGGGCTAACAGAGGTGTCGGTCACACTGATATGTAAAATTCATGTGCTGTACCATAACCACAAAATTTGTTGCAGTGCCAATATTTTACTGTCAACCCCAATGTAAAACTACTTCTCTAAGTATGGTTGCAAATGCACCCAGTATTAAATACATGTTACAACTTGCTATAATGACTATTGTGTATCTTAAGTCTATTAATACCATTTGACAAGTTTTGCAGTTTACAGAGCTGTCAAGCATTGATGGCTTGTTGTCCGATTAATCCAGTGGATCAGAGTTGGTGGAAATGTATCTTTGACAATAGAAACGTTTGTCACTGCTGTACTTGTTCTTTCATTGTCACTAGTCCATTGTTTCCTTTACAAACAGTCTAGCACTGGCTTTAAAAAGCCAGGTGTGCTGTCAGGTGGAAGGATCTCAGCATGTGTATGTCCTGATTCTGTCTACAGTGAGCATCAGCAGGATTTTAATTCACCTCAGCATTTCTCCTCTGCCTCGTGTTGTTGACAACAGAAAAACTGCAAATAATGGAAGTAATAAATCATTTTGACAGTTGATGAATTTTAACAGGTTTATTAGATATTCCTCAAAATGGAATCAACTGATATATTGTTGAACTGCGATAAGAATAAATTGAATGACAATGCAGCAAAGTACAGCCACACTTCACCCATTGTTTATAACATTTTCTAATGAACAAAGGTTCTGAAGACACTCACCAGCAGCACCCTCTGTTGTCTCAGACGTTTGGGTCGTTGGGCCAGGTGTACCAGCAGCTCTGTGCAGCTGAGCTCTCTCTTGGTCACCTAAAATTAAAATTAGTTATTCAAGAGTCTGTTTGTGTCTCTGCCATCTGTCTCGTACTCATAAACAAGTATGTTCAGCACACAGACATCAGCTTGTGTGATTTGTGACTCACCCTGAACAGCGATCTCCTGCAGCTCCTTCAGAAATTTACGATGGCGAAGGATAGTAACAAGCCTGTCATCTGCACACATACAAATACACAATAAAGTGCATGGATGTAAGTGCTTAATTATCTCGCTTGAGACAGAAAAGAACAGAAAAAAGGCAATGAAATGATTCTGCAGGAGGTAAAGCACAGTTATGTCTCCTCCTCCTTCACTTTTTCACAAGACTCAGCAATGTGCTTCAGTGGTTTGTCACAGTTAATTGCCCTGAAATTTACTGCTTTCAAAGCACGAGCACAATTAATCACTTGGCTCACAAAGACTCCCCCAGTGAATTACAGCAGCTGTGAGATCTGGACTTTCTGCTGACCTACAGATGACACTGCACACTATACACATTTAGCACAAAAAAAGACACCTACTGTACAGTGCTGTGCTCTGATTTCATACATTGATCTTCCTTTCTCCTTTATCTTCTGTTTCTTTCCTTCTGTGGTTGTGACTCTCCCTCTCCCCTTGCTTCTCTTTCCCTCCCTCTGGTGGTGTAAAGTTTCCCTCTCTCCCTGCACCCGCTCAGTCACAAACGCACAGTGAGTAATGCTGTGATTGATTTTTTGCAGCAAGGACAGCATTAAAGTAATACGCTGGCTATGTAACTGAATATTCTTTACTGGGAAACTAGTGACCCTGTTGTATAAAAGAAAGTGCAGTGGGATTTTATCCAGCAGGTTTTGCATCAATCCATTAACCTTACTCTGCAGGCACTGTGCACTCATCATGAAAAAGGAGAATATGTATCAAGTCTCTAGAAATACACTTGTTCTTATCTTGACCCTAATTAGCAGAAGCATTTTGATAAAGATTATCTTAATAAAAATAAACATACAGTTTACATAACCCAAAGCTCTTCTTCTTCTTGGTACAATATTGAGTATTGAACAGAAGACAACTTGACCAAAATCCCTGTAGGGTTGCAGACTTTCATTTTGAGTTCACTTTGTATAAAAATTAATATTTTATTGTTTACTTTACATTTACCAAATACAAAATGAGATCATCAAAATGAACATGTTATAGTGTTATGGCAGAAAATATCCTCATACTAAACTTTACAAAGCAAAAGTTTTTAACTAAAATGTCAAACATGGAAAGTGAGTGAAGTAAAACGTGTTATAAAGGTATTAATAGCTTTTGCGCTATTAATAGTTTTTGTGCTATAAATAGCACATAAGCAGTCTCACAAAGTTCTTCACAGACACAATAGACAAGCAATTTTTCAAAATAAAACATAAAAAACAAATAATTGTTGTGGCCGAGTCACATGAATGAAGACTAGATCTTTTAGGTCAATCATAATATCCACACCAAAACTGATTCCCAAAGATATATACTGAAAACCTCAAAGACATTTTGTTGTGTCACAGGTCCCAAGCTGGTTAGTT
Source organism: Sandelia bainsii (assembly GCA_032362345.1). Classification (NCBI taxonomy): domain Eukaryota; kingdom Metazoa; phylum Chordata; class Actinopteri; order Anabantiformes; family Anabantidae; genus Sandelia; species Sandelia bainsii. The sequence goes on from JAUMHL010000017.1 coordinate 7,831,421, forward strand.
TGGTTATGAAAGTGTCAGGAAAAGGGCTGGAAAATGGTGATACACTTTACAGTGGAGATATACAATATTACAGATATGTAATATATGATATTGATATATGGCTACATTACAATAAATCATCTTGGTTCATCAGGACAGTGTATCTTTAAAGAATATAGTAAAGGCAATACACAGGGTACATAAAGGGAAGGCACTTACCTGTTTTCAGTGTAACCAAACACTCCTTACTGACAGATACAGAGTGGGGCCTTGATAGTACATCTGCCAGTGCCTCCACAATGCATTTCATTACCTGTGGACAAAGACACACAAAATGCATGGCTATATTATGCCAACTAGGATGCTATTACAATGAAAATTAATTCTGGTAAAAACAAATATATCTCTCTAGTTCTATAGTTTTTTTATAGGTTCAAATCCATCTGCTTCTCTTTGAATGCTGCTCATCTGCTAATTCACCCACTAATTCAAAGAAACTCCTAGATGAACTCCTATTGTGCATTCAATGTCGAGCCAATCCCACACGACTGATGGTTTTTCACTCATTTTTTCAAAGCTTCTGCCTGCCAGCTCTTTGAGTGTTACTCATTCCTCTTCCACGGTATTTAACTCTTTCCCACATTGTCTTTTATACCCTCATCTATCCATCTATACTAGAAACTACTGTACCTGCCTCAATGTATGAAAACTATCCAGTAATACTAAATGATGGAGGTCAAGGCTCTCCATTGCTTTTGAAATGTATCTATTTTATTTAATCAGGTCAAATTCAGATAACCACCAGTGAAAGTCATTAAATTACTTCAGTTGCTTGAATCATACATTTCTAATCACTGCTTGTCTTAGGAGTGTGGCAAGCCAGAAAAGAGGCACCATGGTGCTTGGAATATTGTCAGTGCTTATAGTACAGTACTGCAGAGTTAAATACAATAATAGCAGGGTACTGTATAGCCTACTATTGTTATATCCACTACTATAATAATACTAACATTATGATAAATACTAATACTACCATTAGTAATATATATATATTACCTTTACGTCCTCATTCTCCAGCTGACTCGAAGTCACTGGCAATGACAGAACTGCAAGAAACGCAACAAAAGAAAACATGTCATCTTATGATTATCTGATATTTTCATAATCCCTGAAGCTCAAATTCAGCTCTCACTGTATCTAAAACACACGCAAGTCTGTTTTAGTAACAGGGGATTAAATGTGCCAAAGGCGCAGGTGGATTCATTTGATCTTCGCCGCAATTAAAGATGTGTTTGTCGCTGTCCTTGGTGCTGAACCCAGGCTGTCACATCTCTTAATGCAGATTTCTCTCAACAACGCGACTCGACAGTGATATGAATTAACTTCAGTGGGGTCTTTCTTACCGCAGTTAGACAGTATAGTCAAAATGAACACTCCTCTCCCGATCATGTTTGGACACGAGGCGCATTAAGCTCTCCAGGAATAGAAAAATTGCAAAGCTTATATCAGAAGGTTAGATTTACCCCCTTTGAACAAAGTCTAGTTAATTAAGGACGCATTCTGACAAAAAACTTAGCCGCCTTTCGGTATTTCTGGAGAGTTAAATTTCCTGCTGCAGCCGTGACCCGGCAGCCTCCGTCCTCTCCGGTCTTTCCACCAGCACCTCACCGCACCAGTACGCGCTTTTATAGGACGGCGAGGAGAGAGGAAATGACATCACCCTGGCACAAATTATTACTATTGTACCTGGTCGTACCTCAGTGGTTGTCAGGGCGTGTAGCCCACAGGTTTATACCACCTCCTACAGTAGATGAGTAACTCACCACTATTCCTGTGTATTGCAACATTTTTATTTTATTTTACTGTAATTATCTATATCTTATCTTATCTTTAAAACAACTGCTGAGCTCAATATGGAGGTAATCTTACATATAAAACTAAAAAAAAAAGCTTTATTTGTAGCTATCACTGGAAAATTAAAATCTTCGTAAATCTGACCAAACAGGCAAAAAGTGAGAATGAAAACATGGATTGTGTCGTGATCCCATGCAGGACAAAACTGTACCATCACACCATACTTGCTGATTATGCCTCTTGACTACCTGAATGTGTTGCTAGGTGACAGTTCATTGAAAATGATTCCTGTCAGTGCTGTTACACTGCCCTCTTTGATCACGAGAGCAGGTGGCCGGAGTAGAGCTAAGATTAAAAAGGGGCATTTTTCACATTTCATAACCCAGAACAGAGCAACATTTACCCTTCTTATCAGTGGGCAAATAGAGGAACGTATTCAACTGTGTATGACAGTTTAATACACAATGTACTGTATGTTATCTAACATTTATTATCTGATGTGATCTGATCTGACAAGATATTCTACAACAGATAGTGGTTCAGAAGAAAAGCCTCCTCTTCCATTAGGACAATGGAGGTAAATCTTTATATAGAGCACAAAATATGGTCAAGTAATGTATGAATTAATGTAGCTCGACTTCCTGTTGTTCACCATTAATGGTTGTAAAAATATAAATGAAGTCACTATGACTTTTGTATTTATAGTGGGTCATTATTTAAGGGTTGTTATTTCACATTATATGCCACCAAATTAGCAGGATTCTAGTTACATAAAAAAGTGTGTTTCAGACATTTCTTATCTCTTTGAAAATATCTGTTCTCATGAAAATTGTCAGTCGAGTTACCAATTTGGCCCAGACTGTTATTTCTTTTCCTTTGCCCAGAGGTTGAATCCATCTGACTTTGGTCATCCTAGAAGAATTTTCACTTAATCTGTGAAACATCTCAATGTTTTACTTTTTGGATTGGAACAAAATTTGACAGAAACATTCATTGTTTTCATATAACACACAAAGAAATGTTCATGGCTCCTTTCATGTCCTACCATCATTTTAATTGTCCCAGCAATTTGGTTTGTGAACAAAAACCTTCAAAGTCAAGCACATACCCATGAAACTGCATGTGCCTTGTGTTTGCCGATTTGTAAATGTGAGCATAGGAACACGCAAAACTAAGATGAAGTGAAAGTGAAATATTAATTTAGCATCACAGTGCTTCTAGCATGAATGTAGACTTGATCAAGTATTAATAGTAGAATCAGGTACATCCTGCATTTTTTTTCATTATTCTACATGACTTTGCATAGTTAACTATGTGTTTTCTACACATACTATTTTACCAAAAGGCCTATTGTAATTTCATTAGAAGTCCTTAAATTAAACAATAAAAACATTGTACTGCTGAAATATTACATTATATTAATTTTTTGTTTGTTTACAAACATATTGTATATAACCAATGTATGGAACATCAGAAAATTGTTCACCCTGATCTCATGAGCACTGAGTCCCAGATGGACATTAGCCTATGAGGTCATTTTCTCTTTTGTTACTGACACATTCATTAAAAAACAGACAAAGAGGTTTCCAAGGTGTGGGTTGGATTGTTTGCTGTTTCAAATTTCCTACTCCACCAACCACTGAGATCCCAAAGATCTCATCATGCTTTCAGAGAGACAATAAAAACCAATTTGCGTCAGAGGCATATCCATATTGGTCCTGCGTAAACCGGCGGCGGCTTTGTTTAAACATGAAGAGGGCTTTCTCTGAATGCAATAACAAGGTCATTATGAAGTCCAACAGCTACAAGGACTGATTGAATTTCAGCCCAGTGTAAGCTCTAAGAGAGATGGTAGAAAATGAGGATACAAGAAATATATATATTTTATATATTGGAGCATAGTTAACTAAAACACACATTGTGTCTCTTTGTCCTGTTTTGCCAAATTAACGTATTAAAAGGGGTCTCTCCCATTCAAAGTGGGTTTTGCCTGCATTATGTAGCATAATACGTGTTTACCTTGAAACAAGTTTTAGAAAGTCACCCCCTTCTGCTCCGTACAATTCAACTCTACAATGCTGCGCACATGCTATGTCGTTTCAATTTCCTTTAACATTTCTGAGCAAACACAAGTAGCCTAAGATAAGCATAATAGAGCATCCACCTGCCCTTGTAATTATACTAATTAAACAGAGTCAGTACACACTGTACTGTGCACTCTTTGTAACCACAAAGCAGATGAATAGGAAAGTCTTCTGTAGTAGATTATCATATACCATAGCTACTCTGTGTGTATAGATAACCAACAATGACCGCACCATCCAGTAACACGGACAATATTAAGTGGTTTTGTTCAGTGTGCTCTCTTGTGCTTTGTGCATAATAATGCAGGTACTGGAGGACTGAGAGGGGAAACAGGGCCAGCAGCAGCCTGAAGATCAGAGGAACAGACGTGTGACTAAATCAGCTCCAGTCTGAAAAGTCACAACTTTCTGGAAAAATCTGGGGAGGGTAAGATTGATAACAAATCTTTAAATAATTTCACGGAGCAGATCATGGAGTTTCAGCAGTGCGTCTCTGTGGGAGTGCGCATGTTGCTGGAAATGAGGAGAATCACCACATATATGTCACATGTTCAACAAATTTAATTAGATTAATTGGATAAAGTTTAATTAGTTGAATTTACTTATACAGTGTGTTAATGTATAAATGTCACATGAACCATTCAAATTTAAATTAATTCTTTTCTGTGCTAATTACAACATCTGCAGTTCTTATGGAGTAACACATTATAGTTAAAGCTGCACCAGGTGAGACTTCTCCTAAAAAATACACCATTACAGTATATTATTGTAATTATAAGTGTGGGAGAAACACAGAAGACTTTCCCATTCCCACATTCAGTGTGGTCTGACTCTTAAATCATGTTGGTGCAGTCCTGGTGAAATACAATTTAAAATCAAAATAGAAAAATGTTCTGCTAAGAACAACAATGGTTTCATCCAAAGAAAGCTGTTCCCCAACAACGACTAAAAGGGTTCACCATCTCCACTTCCAATTGCCTCTAAAAGTTAAATATTTAGGTTGCACAATTCACTGTTACATTATCTGCAGAGTTTTCAGATCTTCAAACTGCAGTAACTTCCTTTATGCTGCTGTTTGGGGCCACAGACATCCAAAAGAGTGGCTCGCAAACTCTCTTTTGCAGGTCATCCACTGTATCACCTAACCAGTGAAGCAGTGATGTGCTTGTAAGATAGTTCGGCAAAGTAGATGTTAGATAAGTCCAAGACGTCCAAAACCCACAAGCAGTGAGAGCAGCAGGGTGATGGCTGCATGTGATGAAGTGTCAGACTGAAGAAATGGCTGGCTTGACTTGGCTGCTATTGGTCGGGTGAAGATGTATGGGTGTTCCTGCAAATAGAGTAAAAGAGAATTTGGGCAATTGTGAGCATTTTGGATCATGCTTTGTGTTGCATGTTTTAGCTCATTAATTCCACATTACTGGGAACCATTTTTCAAAGCTTGAGTTTTAAGATGCGTTTATATTCTGTTCATTTAATTATTTTCCTTTCGGTCTTACGTGTATACTGTACATACATGTATTATTGTTGCATTGTAAAGCAACAGCATACAGGGAGTAAATAAACAAGACCAGGAGATGGAAACTAAGCAACATTTTTGTCATGTACATTAACATGCACATGAGACAAATGTTCATTCAATTCCAGCATTTAAAGATTTGTTGTAGAACAACTGACTCTGAAGTCAGAACACCCTTGAATGCACCAGAATGTTTCACTAATAGTTTATGAAACCTTTCAGGTTAGTAAAGCTTCTTTGGACTTGTCTTACCATAGGTGGACAGATGAGATTAATGGGATCAGAGAAGCTGCTTACAATCATCTTTCCTCCCTCAGGCTGAAACTGTGAGCATGAGACAGACGATCATTTTTGTATGTTTGCATTACAAAAACTAATATCCTTTATTTTTCTATTTTCTTGATCTACAGATAATTTTCTATCAGGTTATTTCAGGACATTTCCTCACATAATACATCATTCTCAAAGCCCGTGTGCTCATCGTTGACCTTTAAACTCTTGTGCTGTTCAGTCAAATAAATGCAGTGTAAGTGATTGTTCACCATGTTGTTCCACAGCCCCTTGGCCAGCTCCTCGTGTCCCTTTATGGTGAAGTGGAAGCAGTCATGAGTGAAGAAGGTCATATCAACCTTTCCATTCTGCTCAGAGAGACAAAACATACAATAGATTTACTGATGGAGTGTCCTGTTGGTGAAACATGACTTCTCTCCAGTTTTATGTTTCTGTCAACAAAACCAAAAGCTACAACTGTCACACTCAGGATCCTAATGATTCCATCATCACTTGTGTAATGTTTCACACTGATTCATCTCCTGAAAAGCAGACACTTTAGCCATGTTAATATCCCTGCGGCCTTGGAAGGCGAGAAAAGATTACCGGGAGACGGGGAGGATCAGCGTGTTTGAGGAAAGGCTGAAGAACGACAGCAAAGTCGTCTCTGAAGAAACGATCGCTGTACAGCAACTCCTCCAGTCTTCTCTAGGGAGTAACATGAACACAAATGTATCTTTATCAATGTATCATACAATACATTTTAACATTTTAGGATGCAAATGTAGACATTATGTTTATTATGTTAATAAGAAAAGTGATGGTGATGTTAAATGTTGCCTCCCATTGTGAAAAACTGAATTAATTGAGAGGTATAAACTTCACCTGGAACTCCAGATTGACCCGCACCAGCTCCCGTAGTTCAGGAGACTTTGCTACTGGCTCTATCAGGCACGAACAAAAAGACCTAAATCAGAGGGTCAAACAACAAAAGACAGTGGGGCTTATCCAATCAAAGTTTGATCTTGTTCTTACTGGACAGGATCACAAATGTAAATGTTTGTATTGTGGCTCACCGCTGGAGCAGGCACCCTGGGGTGGGCTTCTGCACCTCCCTCAGAGTCTGCATGGGAAGGATCTGAACCACATTGACGATCATACGCGGAACCTGCAACACAATATGAAGAAGACATTTGCTCTGTAGTGAAATCCAGCGGCGTAACAAACCCTCACTAATCCAGTATTAATCCAAATATGTTTCCTTTGCTTTCACTTTACCTCATTCATAAGCATTTCCAAGGAGAGGGTCACATAGTGAATGAAGTTATCTACTGAAAAAAGAGCCTAGAGAGAATATAGAGACTCTGCAGAGGTTAATCACACTGTATAAAAAAATGTTTCTATTGAATTTGGCATTAACACTCAAAAGAAAAGAAGACAGACCTTATCTTTGCAGTAGTCACAGATGTCATTCATGCCCATGAGGATGGTCAAAAGCTTCCAGTCCTCCTCGAAGTTCAGACCCTGGAGAAAGGAGAACTTGTCTAGATATTTATATCAACAGGGGGGTTCAGGAAGAGTATCTGCTGCTGGATATTTCAAATTCCAGCAGATGAGCAGTCTCTAAGAGTAACACTTTAGGAATAATAGGGTCATTACTGTACCTCGTAACCTCTCAGTGTGTCAATCAAATGTCTTGTCTGGCCAGGGAGATTGCTGAAAAGAACATGTTTGTAAGCATCACTAATAAATGAAACAGAGCAAGATGTAGCTCGGACATTTTTGTATAATTTTCTCACTTGACATTTTCTGAAGCTCAAACTGAGTTGTTATATATTTAAATATTATGTTATATAACAATAAGGGTGAAATGTTTTATTGTCAGGGGATGTGAAAAGTTTTATGCTTTATGTAAGTAAATGAAGTATAATTTTTAAAGGCTTGAATCAGTGCACATCACATTAATGAGTCCTCACAAGGTGTTGTGTCCAGTCACAGCCAGGTTGAAGCCTGTTTCGCTGATATGAGCCTGCATCCCATGAACAGTCTTGCCGGGAGAAGCACCGAGCAGATTGGGATTGAATAACTTGATAATATCTAGAGTACAATTGTGAAACAAATAAAGAAAGTGTATTGGATTTTTTATTTGGATGACGGTTGTTTATATGAAACAATAATTTTAAGAGAAAGGTGAAATATCGTTAGTGATTAAAACATCTTACTTGCCAAAGTAATGACATCCTGAAATGACCCGTAACCTCCAATACTGCAAGAAGAAGTGGAGAATAAAACATCAGCACCAAAAAACTATTCATGTTCATTTACAGGTAATGCTAATTTAATACTGTTATTTACAGGCTGAAAACAACAGAATACATTTTCATCTAATGAATAGAGGGAGCCCCGTGTTTAACTAAATGTGTGTGTGTGTGCTGAGTTATTGTTTCTGCAGGATGATTTCACACACGATCACCTCCATGACACATGACGAAACTCGATGGGAATCCCGAGGACAGTGGTAGCGTTGGCACCAATGGCTGTCTGCAAAGGAAAGGCACAACACCTGAGGAGGACCTTAACAAAGATACAGAAATCCTGATTGTAAGTGTGTCATCTGTCACTGCAGCATTTAGTCATCATGGTTTTAATTTTGTATTTATCCATCGTCCCCCTTGGTTACTCATTCCACAAATAACCTGTATGTAACTGCTCTGTAGGATTTAGCAAGAGTTCAAAATGAATGAATGGTCAAACAGTAGATCTGTTTGCTAGATGTTACATACACACCTTTACCAGCGTAGCTGAGAAAATATCAACAAATAACACCTACTGTCAGAGAATCCCCCAAGGCAGCGATGACTTTGATATCAGCCGCCTTCACAAATTCAACTAGAGCAACGAATGAAAGGAAAGATTGTGAAGAGGAAACAGAGAGGGAGATATGATGGTTTGAATCTAGTGTTCGAACACATAGATCAAAGATCGATTTGGGGCCAATCTGGATGTTGACAGACCTGAGGAGGGGACGGAGGGAGAGGGACTCATGTCTGGGCACTGGAAGACAGGGTGTTTGAAGCTCACAGGTCGAGTTTTCTCTGGAAACTCCTGAAGAAGTAACAAGATAAGCACCACTGTCAGATGATAAACAAGTACTGTATATATTTTATTCACTTGTACGGATTAAACATTTATCTTATAAAAGAAACTGAAATTTAAAGCATTCTATTGTAGCTTCATTTTATTATTTTCCCATTAGGACTTCACTTTTAATACCTTGTTGAATCATTTTGCTTTATGTCTTTATTCTGTGTTGAGGTTGTTACCGTTTTCTTGAGCAGGTCTCTCTTGAAAATGAGTTTTGGAATCATAATGGGATTTTACCTGGTTAAATAAAGTTAGCGGTGTTGTTCTGCACACAGGTTGCTATTTGATTTGGTCAGCTGTCACCCCATGGCGACCTGCCTCTTATCTTAAAAGTAGGTTATTTTGTTGTTTTCATTTTGTTTTTATACCAAATCTTCAATGAAGGTTGTTTGGTCATAGTCATAGGTTGACCTGACAGTTTAAATGATAAAAAGTCAAATCGGCTAGCAAAATTATGCTCTGTAATAATAAGAATAAATGTAACAATAACATGTTCAGTGATAAAACCAGGTGTTAACAGTACCTTGTTCAGGGCCTCCTTGCTGTAGTGTCGTATTCCCTCTTCATACTCCCACCACCAGTCATCGCCTTGGGGAGAAAATTCGTTTCCATTTCAGACTTTTTAAATTGGCCCAATAAGTCGCCTCTTACCATGTTCATCATTTTAATTTTTAATTTACAGCACAAAATACGCTCTCGACCACTCTTTGCTTCGTAATTTAAAAATAATTAACCTAAACCCTTATTTGTGACCAAATGTTAATTTCACAAACAATCTGTCTCCAAAAAAAAGGCCTGTTTCAGAAGCTGTTGTAACGACAAATATAGACACACAGCCTCACGTGTCCTCTGCCCTCCTGCTTATTCCAGCATTTACCTTTGACAGAGCCGCACACGAGCACACATGTTGCCACGGTGATCCAAAGCCACTCCATAGTAGAGCGTATAGGCCAGTCAATGGGTCACCCCTACAGCCTGCACAATGTGATGCTTAGTTTTTACAGCACTGTCACTTTGTCTCACTCTCCCTCTAAAGCGGAGTGACAACCTGCAAGTCCAGTGAGAACTGTTCAAAACCACGTCAGCAACACAATAGGTTACCCTGGATTTTTAAGGCACATCGGTGGAAAAATCCTTCACTGAAATGATAACAGCAACATGTCCTGTCGGGTTTTCTACATCACAAAGCGTCACAACTGACAACAACATCTAAATAATGACAAAATAAAAGTCAAATTAACCTGATAACCATTAAATATCCATAAGTCATTTATTCATTTCTTTACAAACTTGTTTTTGTGATGCTAAAAATACAGTCAACAAACTTGACCATGTTTCATGTTTCATTACAGACAAAATGTGAGTTGTTCTGTTAACAATATGTGGATGCAGGAAACGGTTTGTAAAAAAAACATTTTACCGTCCTTTTTTTTTTTTTTTTACTTCATTCTCTTCATGCACATGTATTGGCAGATAAATTCTCAACAAGTCTAACAACAAGCACATATTGTGGAACTGAACAAATGGATGTTCCAGAATAAACTGCAAGTGGCAAAATTAGAAGTTTCTAATGACATTTGGATAAACACTCAATGGCTTCATTTAAAGCCCAGATTTAAGTCCATCTGAGCTGAGACGTTTAGGCAGAGCTCTTACTTGGACTTTTGGTGAGGGGGTGGAAATTCTACAACAGCTGAAGTTGTGTAACCAAACAAAAAGCTCACTTGAATATAGAAACAATCCAGAGTTTATCCAGAGCTGAGGTGCTGCTATCTTTAAGGCTGCTCCAGTTTCTACCTCAGCCAACACACGGCTTAAGAAAAAAACCAAAACTTTTTTGAAACTACTGAACTATCAAAAACAAACCAGTAGAATAAACTCAAACAAAAAATATTGATTTGCAGATGTTTAATATATCAATGTACAGCTGCTTTGACCATGGTTGGAGAGTAAAATACGTTTACGTGTCAGGGATTTTGGTGACAGCTCAGTTTTGTCCGACTTTAGCAGCTTCTCCTTCTATCTAGATGTCTGCCGTGTTGAGGTGGTAAACATCAACCTCTGGTGCTTAGAATAAAATAATCACAAGCATCCAGTCTAAGTAATCCATTTATCACGTTTCTTGTTCTTATACTAAGAACATAACATGGCTTTAGTACTTTTTTTAGCGCTGTTGTTAATGCTGAATGAACAAAAATCCGGTATGCAGTGGTACTGCCCTGACAACATGTCAGTTAAACAAATTACTGATAAATGCAAACTTTGCAAACTGACTTTTTATCAGCAGGACTGGGGTTAACCAAATAAAATATCTTGAGTTCACATTTTCCTGCCTCAATCTTTTTTCTAAATACTGCACAAAATTAGGATGTAAGCAGTTCAGCTGAGAGTAATTTACTCAAAAAGAGAAAATGAGAAACTAATGTGCATCACAGATTCCAACTATGTTGACTTGTGGATTACTCGAGTCCAAAACACCTTTGATCAGGCAACCGCAGGGATATTTCCATGGAGTGGATACGGGTGCTTCTGGCAGTATCCTGAGTCACAGACTAACAAGTCCCCAGTCTGTGTTAACACTCGCTCTCTAGCACTGTCCATAAACACCCCCACTGTCTTGCTCTCAGCACAGGACCAGCATATTTTAAATAGAGGAAGGGACTTGAGAGACTGAACCATCTAAGTCTTTTTTTTTTTTTTAGCATTTGCAGGGGAGCAGGGAGAGTGGGAGTGGTGCTCACGCCAGCAAGTATTCAGCTAGAAAGCACCAGCTGCTTTTTGCAGTAGGCTGGCAGAGCCTCTGTCTGTCTTTTACTGCCCTCACTACATCTGACATTCTTTTACTGCTGTTCCTCTTCCTCTTGGGCCGCGCCCTGGGCTTGCGTTTCTTCCTGTTCCTGTGACTCAGCCTGCGGTTGCGGCTGGTCCTGAGGTGGTCTGGGTGGGGGTGCTGGGGCGGGAGCAGGAGGACGAGGGGGAACTATGATTTGGTGCTGGCGCTGTCTGTAGGCAATGATTGTGCCCAGCAGCAGGGCAATGACAGTCATGAGGTAGAGGTCCCACTCTGGCCCAAGAAGCTGGTCCAGGTCCACCTGAGAAATCAACTCCTTCAACTGGCAGAAGCCAAATGGAGACAGGATGAAGGACAAATACACCAGTTATTCATTTCAGTTACCTCTAATGAATAAGTTTTATGCAGCTTGAATTACATACTCACATTAAGATCCTGTAGGTACTGCAGTGTGTAAATCAGGCCCAGCTTGCACAGAGCCAAGAAAACTGGGACCTGGGCATCAGGACTGGCTTCGGCAGCCATGTCGTAGAAGCGCTTGGCCAGATGGATGTCCTGCAGAAAACACATAAAACAATTGTTAATCACAAGCCTGTCTGTGCCTCTTAGATGTTAAGACCAAATACTATACAATATTTTCTGTATATGTCGGTGGTTTAAAATGCACATGGGTGAAATGTGCATGTGAGTAAACAGATGTCTTTGTGTCGCCAGTAAAAACTGTTTCTCACCTGTTTGATGCCCAGACCTTTCTCATGCATGTAACCCAGGTTAAACATGGCCTGGGCACTGTGCTGCTGCTCTGATGCCAGTCTGTAGTGGATGACAGCTGTCTCGTAGTCCACATCTGTCCCATAGCCATAGAAATGATAATCTCCTAGTTTTATCCTTGCCACAGTGTAACCTGGGAAAAAAATATATGTTTATATGGATTCTCACTCTCTACTCAGTGGGTTTGATTTAGAGAAGTTAAATTCAGCTGTTCATTATGTATTATGATTTTTTTGATTGAGAAGAAATGCTAAGATGTAAAACACGTGAGGGACAGGAAATCACCTTGTGCTGCAGCTCTTGTCCAGTGGAGCAAAGCACGAGGATACGTCTCATTCTCACTGAAGATCTTTGCCCCTTCTGTTACAGGACATACAAAAAAAACAAAAAAATAAACAAACAGTTAGCATTCAACTTGGTACTTACAGAAAATACACACTGTAAGACACAAAAACATTTTTAATCAAAATCTGTTTCACTAAAATCAGTTTAAGAAGGCAATTTCACAGATTTTCAACTTGATTCCTATGGTTCTATTTTAGAAAGTATATATGGATGAATGCTATTAAACTTTTCTCTGCTTTATCTACTTTAAAATATCCCTCTGATTCTAGCAGAAAACTCTGGGGGATATCATCTGGAGGACTTTTCAGTTCAAATGATGTCATCTGGTGGAGCTTTAGAAGAACAGCATAACAATGAAGAGCAAAGTCTTCGTCCTCTGTAGTCTTACAACCTGATGAAGTCATCAACTGAAAACTATTTTCAGCTATGAAGCAGAGAGACATTTTCATATAGAGATAAGTTTAATACCAGTAATATACACACAATCCCCAAACTAGACCCATAGGAAATAAATTGGTGACGTTGACCCTTTAACAATAGGCAAAGACCAATTTGAATAATGTGAAGGGGGTTGTTACCGTCCAGTTAACAGTATATAACAGTATAATAAATATGAAAACTACAATTACATTTCAGATTAATGATGTATTCATTTAATTTCATAAATGTAATGTAATTAAAATGTATAATGAAAAATGTTCAACATATGTCAGTTCTTCCAGCTTTAACTGTGATTCAGACTAGCCGCTGCCAACTGTTACTTTCTCTCATGCTATGTACGCTATTAGCTGAATGTAAAATTTGGCAGTCACAACTACCACAATTTGACGGGTAAATAAGTGTAAATATTATTTACATAAACTATCCATTGCTATATCAGAAAAAAAAGGAAAAACTAGACACATATGGGCCACTGTCTTACACAGGACCTGAAAGTTTGTCTAGAATTTGATTGTGTTTCACTCTACTATTAGCCATCTACAAGAAATTCAAAGCAGGCTGTCTAATCACCACTGAGCTATGCTGATAAAGTGATTTATGGTGATATTATAAAAGTTGAACTGAATTGAATATTATGATACTAAATTCCAAGTCAAATTCACTCTGCCCCACTGTCACTATGCTAATGTATTGGTTTGTTTTTTCTTCTTACTCTGGTCCAGAACGAAGGCCACGTTGCTCTGAGCCACCTCATAGCCCTGCTCGGCCAGCAGCAGATACTGCACCAATGCAGCATCTGTTTCACCCTCTTTAAAGCTCCCATAGGCCATCATCAGACGCTCTGACCAGCGACCACGCTCACACACGTTCTTAAAAAGCTAAAAAGGTGAAGACAGAGGCACGCAGTGTGAAATACTAAGAACTGATCCATATAGGAGAGTTCTGTACAATAGTGTAACAGCAGCTGTTTAAGGTTCTCTGGTTTGTAAATTAAATCACATTCCAACCTGCAATACAAAATCAACGGGAGACTAGAATTAATGATAAAGTCATGAGAAGGTAGCATGTTGCCTTTAACGGATGAGTAATTCAGTGCTCCTCGCGTCATAATCAAAAGAAGGAGCAGCTCGAGCGGCTCACCTCTACAGCTGTGTGGCAGGAGCGCATCACACCAGTACCAGTTGCATGCATCTGGGCCAAGTTGTAGAAAGCCAGGATGTGGCCTGCCTGTGAGGCCAGATTGAAGAACTTAAGTGCCTGTTTGTAATCACGCTTCACACCAATGCCATCTGAGGAACAGGAGGAGTAGGAGAAAAAGAATAACAGTGAATCACACGGAGAAGCCTACAAAAGTCTAAATGAATGAGAAGGAGACTAAGGGATGGTGAGAGAACTTCATTATTCAAACCATCAGACCCAGTAACAGGATTTAACAGTTACACAACATGAGGCCATGAGACACTGAGGGGCAGACAGATGTGTACACACACATCCATCAACACTCACTGTAATACATGGTGCCCAGCTGGAGTTGTCCATCCACCCAGCCCTGCTCTGCTGCCTTTTGGAAGTATTTAAGTGCCAGCTCATAGTTCTGAAGACACAAACACAAAGTCTAAAATACTTGTTTTAATCAAGGGTGACCTTGTAATACCAGAAAGTGCAGCTGCCAGGTTAGAAAATGTAATATGGGTTCAAGTTTGTTTATCTTATTTTAATGTTGAGATTGTTTCACAGGGATTATACTGAGTTGAAAGCATCCTTACCACTGGGACACCTCTTCCATATAGGTATGCCATGCCCAGGCCACTCTGCCCCACTGGATTGCCCTGGATGAAATAAAAGCAAACACTAAATGAAAAGGACATCATCAAAGCAACTAAGGATGGTGAATAGCAGACTTGAGGGAAAACTGACCAATTCAGAGACAGATGAAGACATTATTCTACAGCTTCTTACCAAGTCTGAAGCCTTCTTGAAGTACTGCAGGGCTGTCTCATTGTTCTGTGGGAGAAACTCACTGCCCTCTGAGTACATCTGAGGGACAGAAGAAATTACGATGAAATAAAAAAAACTTGATTAAAACCTCCAATACAAATGCACTGCCCTCTGTGGAAATAGCAATGCCAAATCATTGGATTAATTTATTTTGGATTGAATTGAGATCATCTTGCTGCTTTCCAACTCACAGACTGCTTCCCTCACACAGTACAGGGTTACATAGTCACAATGTTTGCAAACACAGAACTGAAACAGCTATTAAAGAAAAAAACTCACTTCTGCAAGAATGTGAAAATACTGAAACAGTGAACGGGGTACTTTAAAGAAAAAAAGGAAATGATAATAAAACAAACAAATAAATCAGCTCACACACATTGACACAAACAAACGGCATGAAAGAAATTTCTCACACCTTGCCGAGGAAAGCCATAGCATGCGTATTCCCTGCATTTGCAGCCTGGTTGAAGTAGTCATAAGCCCTCTGTTGAAGGAAAAGCATGACAAATACATTTAGCAATTTACAATCCCCAGAAAAACTTTATTTTATCTTTTGAAATTAAGTGTCACCTGATGATTTTGTTCTACTCCACGTCCTCCGTGCAGGTGTAGTTGACCTAGTCCCACCTGTCAAGGGACACAAAGGAGTTAACTTCAGTAACAGTATAATAAATATGAAAACTACAATTACATTTCAGATTAATTATGTATTCATTTAATTTCATAAATGTAATGTAATTAAAATGTATAATGAAAAATGTTCAACATATGTCAATTCTTCCAGCTTTAACTGTGATTCAGACTAGCCGCTGCCAACTGTTACTTTCTCTCATGCTATGTACGCTATTAGCTGAATGTAAAATTTGGCAGTCACAACTACGAATGGCTCACACTCAGATCTACCTGACCACTAGCTATTTACAAAATTGTAGTGTTATACAGAACTCTTTTAAAATTTGATTTTCAAAAGATTTTATATAGTAACTACGTGACATTATAAGGACAAGGACAACTATATCACCACCTGAGCTTGTACATCTCCCTTCTCAGCTAAGAACTGGTAGTACTGGATAAGGTCCTCCTCCAACATCCCACTGGTGGAGCCTGGGTTCTCCACCTCATCCAGGAGCCTGATCCTCTGCACCGCAGAGCCCCCTGTAAGGGACACATCACTCGCCACTGGAGGTGGTGAAAGAGCGCAGGGTGGGGAAAAAGCAGATGGAAAAGAAAGGTGTTTAAAAAATAAATAAATAAATGAATAAATAAAAATAATAATGATAAATCACATCTAGATTCTACATTAAAAATGTTATTAATTGCAGTAAATTTTTACCCTGATTTGCCACAAGCCTATAGTGCGTTAGTGCTGACTCACAGCTCTGGGGAACACCCACACCTCCCCAGTATCTGTATCCCTAATATCACAGGAAGAAAGCATTTTATTACACTAGTTCATTAAAAACAATAAATACCATGATTCTGTCATTCATTCTCTGACAGACAAATCAACGCACCAGAATCATATGAGCTATCAAGTTTCCACCAAGAGCGCCAAAGGTGTAGTAAACCAAGGCCTGAAAAGGAAAGAACGTAGAAAATACAGTACATGAGAAATTGGTGAGAAGTCAGACATTGTATTAACAAAAAAATTTGCAATTACATTCAAAGAAGAAAGGGCAAAAAGTTCAAGATATATATACACACAGAACAAAAAAGTACCTTAGCCTGACTTGAGTTCACTCCAAGTCCTGCAGCATACAGAAAGCCGAGAGCCTAAGGAAAAACAAGAAGTGTTACATAAGTGATTTTCTTAATACATATAAGCATCATTCTTAAGATTAAGTTAATATGTCACATTTTTATTAAGTTCAGTATAAACCGATGAGTGGAACATGTACCGTCTGAGCTTTAGGAGAGCCCTCGATAGCAAGCTTCTCAAACATTTCTTTGGCTCTGGTGACATTCTGGTTCATATAGTCCCCAAACAGCATGGCATACGCCACCTTCTCCGTGGCTTTCTGATGGCCCTTCTCTGCCACCTTCAGCAACTTTTCGTATAGTCTGAGAGAGTAGTTGGATAAGCAAACATGGCACAGGTGATCAGGCTGACAAAGGCATAATAAAATATCCCTGACACCTAAAACAAATAAGGATGTGCTGAGATATACTCATACCAAAACTAAATTTACACTCACATCAGATACTACCTGATAGGTAAACAAGAAGATTTAAGCTACAAAATATAAATGATACACAGAAGACTGGGTAAATTAGATAGGCAAGTTTTAATTTGCTCCATCTTATAGCAAATAACAAGACATATTTTTCTCCAGCTTGTGTGAGCTTGACAGTCTTCCTGTAGTCATGATAGTTGAAATAAACAGAGCAAAGATCACCTGTGTGGTTTAAACTATCATACTGCTTTGTCTTTACTTTTTGTCTTTCTGAAATGTTTTCATCTTCATCAGGTTTCAAATTTCCTCATCTATTTATAGTCTATAGTCATGCAGCCATACTTAATGGTAAAATCTAAAAGAAACTTATTGTGATAACGTCATTATCAACAAAATCCAATGATTTTAACAATACAGATGTCTTCAAGCCAAAAGACTGCAAATCAGGTTGATAACAACCATGGGAAAACAAAAAAAGTAAGAAACTCACTCTTTCTTCTGGGTTTTCCTGGTGGTGGCATTGAGCATGCGCAGAAGATTCTGATACTGCTCCTCAGCCTGCTCTGCCTGCAGTCTCTGAAGTGCCTGCTCCTCCGCTAAGGAAAGACAGCAGAAGTCTATAAGAACAATTTTTCAAATGAAAATGAAACCATGATGTGCTCTAAGACTGCTGATGTGCTCTCAGACCACTTTCCATAATCAGTTTCAGTGGCTGTTTTTGAGCTATTGGAAAGGTACTGAAAATAATTTGCAGTAAAAATATCTCTATGGTTGGTTTTGTGTCTACAGCACCTAAAAAATGTTCAGCCAACTATTTTAGCACAGACACTACTGTTTAATGCTGCAGAATGCCTGCATTTAAAATTTGATCCTAAAATAGGAAATTAAGTTACTTTGTGAAAGTCAAGTTCCTGAATTGAAGACTTACTTTCACAGAAACCCCACTTTTTCTCTTGGTCATAGTCGTACATTGTGGCACACCACAGCCGTCCATCCCCACGTCCATCAGTAGTACAATCTGAATACTCCTTTCCCTGGAACAGAAATGGGAAGATGCAGGGCTCTCCATGGGCTGTACCTCCATTCACCACTGGAACTGTATTAAAAAACAACAACAAATTTCAATATAATAATAATAATAGGGAAACAAAAAACAACTAGATATGATGATAAACATTATGTCCATTGTTGGTCTCTATTTATTCTATAAAACAATAGTTTCATAGAAATGTACTTTATATTAATAAAAAATCTGTCAATTCAATAACTTTGCAGAAATCTTTATCTTCATACAAACTCAACATTACACTTGCACAAGTAGCCAGCAGGAAAAACTAACAATACCCAAGTAAAATGATGTAACTCATCGCAAGAGCAGGTGCAAGGCACTGTTAATTTCTCAGGGGGTTTAACCTTTTTCCCCAGTCTGGAACTACCTTGAAATCACATGTGCCGTTGCTCAGAGTCAGCAAAGCTGAAAACAGTTTAACATGTCAAAACTCAAAGCTCACAAAACAGAAACACTGATGTGCCTCATTCTCAAAAACAGATGTAATTTAAGACAACATGAAATTGAGGCATCGGTGAAGCTACTGACAGATTATGATTACTACAAGCCAAAAATGCTAATAAAAGAAAATGACATGTTATTGTAGGTTCGGACTTGAGGTACTTGAAATATACCACATAAATGTCTAAACAGTGATGACAATCTTTACTTCAGTAACCAGAATAGATCTAAACCCTGTATTTTTTAACATAAAAACATGGAATTTGCAGTTATAAAGTTGTGTAAAATTTACACAACTTTATAACTGCAAATTCCAAGCCTCAACCTCAAGCTTCACTGCATCACACAGATATACCCACATGACCAGTAGCTCAAGAAACCCTTATTACACACAGCTACAGTTTGTGAATCCACGTAGTGTCATAAACAACTGAAATGATCCGCTGTGATAATCATGACACATTATTAGCAGAGTTAACATATAACATTAAACCTCTCCCACAGAGGTGGTGGTGGTGTAGGTAGTCTCACAGTCATTGCTTTGCTTAATCAGTTTCTGGCTCTTACTTGGACAGGCAAAACACACTATTCAGAATTCAGCCTGTTACCACTGACAGAAGGCATGCCAGCTCGTGGTCTACGTCTCACACAGACATTTGGAGTCAGAAACCTACATAAGCCAAGAAAACAAACTATTGCCAGAAAAAGCAGCAAGTCAGTACAGTAGTTAAAACAGTGAAGCACAACAACTTAATTTATAACATTCACCACTTTAAAATCAATAAAAAGCATGTTTAAGGACTTTAAGGCACCAAACTGTACTGTATGCATATTCAACGATACCAAGACCACACAGTTCCTCCACTGCAGTTCTTTTTCCTGGCTGCACAGTATGAATTATTTACAGCTCACTGTTTGACTTTGAAATTTTGTCTTTACCCTCTTTTGGTTTCTCCTCAGCTAAAGGAGGCTGTTCAGGCAGGTCCTCCTTCTCCTCTCCCTCCAGACTATCTCCAGGTGACTGTTCCTCTTCTTTTGGTTGGGAGACATCATGGCCAGAGAGAGCATCTGCCACAATGCCTGATGCCACACGTGTGTCTTCCTCTTCAGAGTTTGGGTCATGATAAGACTAGAAAGATAAGAGGTTATTGTAAATGAACAGCTGAAAGGAGGGATTCACATTACATATTGAAATACATTTGCTACTAGAAAGGGAAATGCTATGGATTTATACTCAAATGTATTTGTAACGATTATTTGCATCCCTCACTTTAAAATGTCTTCTTTACTGTATTAGATTACTGTATTAAACACCAGAATAGAAACTTAATGATCCTTCTGTATCCGATGAACAGCCAAATCTTGTACTTTTGTAATGCAATAATAAAGACTTCAGGGAAACAGAAGTAATAATAATAATAATAGTAGTAAAATCATTTTCAAGGTTTGATATGCTAACTTGAAGATCAGTATGAATTGTTTAAGAGTTACCTTTAGCTCTGGTCCATCATTCTGTTGATCTTCATCTGAAAAGTAATATTACAGCAGTGTTATGTAAACATACATACACATAAATACCTTGATCCAACACGTAGCTGCAGTCACTGTTGTCCGTACAGGTGTTTGCCAGGTATACAACAAACTCACATACTCACCAGCTGTTACTCCTTTGATGAAGACTATCAGGATAATGGTCAAAAAGTAAAATGTTCTTGCCGTCTTTAAGCACCTCTTACAGCCCATTATTGTTGCTATTCACAAGCTAACAATCTGCTAGCTGTAGCTGCTGCAAATTCTGTCGCCAAACATTCAGTTACATACGAGTCCCGCTAAAACAAATAACATACATAAACTCACACACACGCCCGAAAAACAGCTTGGTTCGTTTTGGATACCACCCTGGTTAATTTTAGCTACTCAACTGTCAAACAAGCTAGCAAATCCCAAGGCTAAGCTAGCAGAGTAGTAACTGTCTGAAATGACGTTCAGCTAAGAAGGTGCTGTTAGACAGCCACACAAAAGGCAAGACGGCTCATTTAAACAGACGCAAATCCTTGGTTTTAAAATGAATTACCGAGCGCCTATTGCTACTTCAAAACATCAAAGTTTAAGAACGAGATACAAAAGCTTCAGCGCTTGACTTACTGTTAGCTACCCATGTTAAGCCCCTACTACTGATCGACACTTCCTATTCTCACAACCTGACCAATCAGAGCGCCTTCGGCCTGACAGCAGCCAATGAGCGCGAAGCAAAGATGTGTCAGCGAATCAGGTACGTACACAATTATGTTTCTAGTTGACGGGCTTGTCCACGACACCAAAACACTCAAAACCCTGTAATGATAATTTGAAAGTTAGCGGTGGTTTCTCTTTATCAGAGGCACCCCAAGCAAGTTAATTATTCATTATAGAAGCATAAAAGTAATACAGATCAGCAACAACGTATACAAACCTCTGTACAAGGTCAAGTGTAAGAAATGTGTCTGGCTTAAACGAGACACCCAGTAAATATGCTGGAGTCTGCATGAGAGTGGAGAGTGAATGTTTTACTCTGCACCAAAAACTATGAAAAAACTTAATAGTGTCTAGGAGCTAATAGGAGCTCAAACCAAGTCTTTATATCCTGTGGATTTGGGCAGATTTGAAGTTTGCAAGAGGCTATATTGTGAGAGATCTGTCCACCCTGTTACTACAGATCACGTTTTGTCTTTACTATCTGATTTACCACCAGACTATTATGAAAACAAAAGTATAACTTGTATTTTCTTTTCTTCTTCTTCTTCTGACAAACTATAAAAAAAATTTGATAATGGAAGGACCTACGTCAGGTCCAAAATTTCAAAATTATGTTGCCTAATGGTTTTAGAATAATCATATTGTTATGTTTGGTGTCTGTGTCTAACACTTAATAAACTACCCCACTGCGGCCAAGGCCTTATAAGCCCCACTAATGCCATTGGCACATATGACCATTTGACTAACTAACTAGGGTCATTAATTCTCACATGAAATTAGCGGTTATTACAGAGAGTGAAATACTGTAAGAAGTGCAAGCGCCTGACATAATGACATTAAAAAATTAATCAAAAATCTACTGTTTCAGATCTTCTCTCCGAAGTCACCATTCTTGAAAATATTGATTACAGAGAAATCTCTAAAAGATATTTCCATTATACATGCACTTTGTTAGGTCCTTTACAAAAGTAGTCATACTGGTAGATGTGGTAATTAATAACAGTATGTTTATTTACATGATATTTGAGTGGTCATTTCAGACACAGTAATAAGACAAATACATCACTGTATGGAAAAAAACATCCTCAGTAAACAAAATAATACAAAGCATGACAGACGCAGTTCAAAAACTGCTCATACAGTGACACATTATTTGTTATTAACACTCCAGCTGTCCATAAGACAAAAAATCACCATGTTTGACTTTGAGTTGCAAATATGATCCTCCACAGGCTGTTGAAACTGTGAGAAACCACACACAATGAGATTAGACTTTTTGTTGAAAGCCAAGAGAAGCACATGTACATGCCAAAAAGATAAAGTGGAGATTTTCTTTTTCTGGCTGAATATAACTTCTGCCACTGTACTGATAACCAGAGTGAAGAGTACAGAGCCAAAAAACAAATCAATAAAAGCCAAATGTATGTGTGCCCAGAGAGTTTTGAAATTCTATGTGAGAATGTATCATTTCTTAGGCCATTTACACAATCAGCAATTTAGATATCTCCAAAATTATCATGGAAGAATGCAATTTTAAAATTAGCCTCATAAAAGTTGTAAGGCAACTGACTTGATTTATTACATGTGAGCTAAAAGGCACCAATCATGGCAACACAGGACAAGGCTCTTAAGTACAACATCAATAGTGGCTAGGGTCTACCACACCATGCAGGACACCATGTGCAAGCTGTGCAAAGATGTCCATGAAACAATCCAGCACATAACAGCAGGATGTAAGATGCTAGCAGGCAGGGCGTGGAACGCCGTAACCAAGTGACTGGCATAGTGTACAAGAAAATCTGTACTGAATATGGGCTGGAAGAGATCATATTTCACCTACATTAGCTTCTCTCCATTGGCTCCCTGTAAAATCTAGAATAGAATTTAAAATCCTTCT
>JAUMHL010000017.1:7854532-7872095 GCA_032362345.1 Sandelia bainsii
ATGTAAAGTGCCTCGAGATGACTTTTGTTGTGATTTGGCGCTATAGAAATAAAACTGAATTGAATTGAATTGAATTGGAAGTCGCAAGGTCAACATGGAACACTCCTCCAAAGGTGGTTGAGAATGATGAAGCTAAGATCCTGTGGGACATCCAGATACAGACTGACAAACTGGTAATGGCTGTTTTTTCTCCCAAACCAGGAGACACCAGCAGTTTCCAGGAACATCTGAGATATCTGTCCAGAACAACACACTCCTAGGAACAGTATGTGTCTGGTTTGTGCTGTGTCTTATGTTAAAAAAGTATAAGGGGCCACTCCCTCACATTTACTCCCTCATTCACTACAATGTTTATTCTTTCTTCCTAGTGAAAATTCTCATAATTGGCCAACAGAAAATGAACATCACGATTCAATACAATTTAGATATGAACCCATGCTATATTCTTTCATCTTATTACTGCAGGCACAACAAAGTGATAAGTGGTAATAAATCACAGTATACAATTGCAATAATAATTCCATACAATATCCAATAATATTACGTTTACAATAACATGGCTCAAGTGCTGAGAAAAACTATAAGAAATACTATGCTCTAAGAAATAATATGTTTCCAGTGTTCAAAAGTGGTTTATCAGGACTTTTCTTTTTTTCTTTTTACTTTTCTTTCACCTGCACAACTGTACTATACTACAGGCCAGTCATACCTGAGGGGCAAAATTCCAGTAAGAAACATAAGGCAAGGTGGAAAAAAATTGAAAGGCTTGCAGTCCAAGGTTATTTTTGCACACACTTTGTAATTTTTTCTCTCTCAGTAAAAGAAATCTCTTACCACACCTTTCAAATGGTTTTTGTTAAGTTCTGTCAATGAAATATTAGCATTTTCTTTGGTAGAGCAAATGTGTAAAACTATCTTACAATGCCTATTAAAAAAAAACAAGGAAATGGTTTGTGTGTCCAGAGCCAGCGAAAAGCAAATAGAACCAGGTGATGTAACTGCTAAGTACAGCTGGACACTGTGGTGAGATCAGAGAGCAGCATCCCGTGGAGGCATGATGGTAGGAAAGAGTTTATCGCTGGACAGGTTTGATGACCCACTCTGCTGTAGGGTTCAGTTGTAAGAGGTCTTTCATATAGGTTTCCCCATCTAGACATCTCTCCTCTTAGAAAGGGCGAGAAACAGAGGAAAGAGAAAAGAAACAGGTGTATATGATATACTGTAGTTACTACAGTTATAAATTACTATGCAAGTGCATTTTTGTCCTGCTGGCTCACTAACTGAGTCATCAGTACAGAACTGAAAATGAAAAAAAAAAATTTATTAATGACTTTTTAGTAGGAGCACGACTTACTGATGTTTCCACCAATCTCATAGAGACACAGCTCTTCTCGTTTCACTGCCACTGAACTGGGAGTACAAAGAAAAAGAGCAATGGAGAAAGACAGTAAGAGAGAGTTAAGGAGATATGAAGAGAGGATAGGCCTTACATAGGTGCTGTATGAATGTCTATGTAGGACAATGTATGATGAGCTGTATTTATACCTGTCTTGGCTGATGAAACGGGTTAATACATCAGCAGCTTGCAACTCTTCAGTAAGTTGAACTGCCATTGAAATTTTACTGAACTGGGGCGCTTGGACTCGAATGAATCCCTGTGAACCCTCCTGGTTTCCGAGACAGAGTGACATAAACAGAGAGAACGAAAGAGAAACATGCAGTCAATCGCACATCCATAAAAATACAAAATGAGGTCATCATCCAAAACACTTCCCTCGTTGAAATACAAACACTCACAAGAGAAAGAGGTCAGAGGACTAAAGAATGTGGACTTGGATACATTTCTGTTCTTCTGTTTAATAAACTCCAGTCACTGTCTGGTCTCAAAGCACTTAACTTAGCATACAAGATGAAATGTTGCTGCAGTTACTCATTCACCAATAAACTGTCAGGAGGAGCAGATCCATATTAATATGCTGGCATAACACAATAGCCTAACCCATTGTGAGGGGGGCATTTTGCTGCCTTAAAGCAAAATACTAAATAGTAGTGAGAAGGAACCGTAACCAAAAAAACAAAAACAAATGCATATTGATGATCATTTAATCACACTGTGCCATAAGCACCTTAGGGGATTACCAATCAGATGTCCATCTGGTTTGATAGAAAATTGTATGAACTCCACAATAATTCTATTAAAGTATGTGACATTTTAAGACTCTTGAGGTAAATTATTTATGCTGAAAAATTCTGAGGACTAATCACTTCACATCTTATAAAATGATCTGCCATTATGTATTTGGCTCAGATGGCCACGTCGCACCATGAAAAATAACAGAAACGCTATTCTTCTAAGGAACCACTAGATGTCACTATATTAACAGACTTTTTATACAATCTGTATCACCGCCACAGAAAGATAATTTGATTGTTTTAATTTAGGTTTTTAATAGGTTTAACATAGCGCTCTCATTACTCAAGGGACCCTAACTCCCAAAACTGGTTGTTTGGTCGTGATATTAGAGTCGGCACATAAAGTATTTTACTGTAAATTAAGTTGGATATGAAGGTCAGCTGGATGACTAGATTCTTATCATTACATACAGGATTATTATGTAGTCCAGAAGGTATATGTATTGTAAACCGGACTTATAAACCAAACGTGTAATAGAAGTTAGTTTGTTTAAGTAAGAAAAAACCTATCATGAAATAAATATGTAATTAAATTCATTCATTACATTTCTTAATAAAGTTATTTCTCAAAATAGGTCTCTGACATAGCCATGGAATTAAATTCCTACCTCAGGGATAGCTTTATCAGATGGCTTGTCAGTGGTAATCTTCTTCAGCAGCTTTCTTACAGCTCTCTCTTTGTTTTGTTTCCTCTGACTTTCCATGTTTTGTTGTCTGACCTGGGTCACAATGAACTTGGGTATCTAGAGAGAAGATGCACACACAAAAGTCATATTAGCTGCACTCAGCTCACACTGTACCATCCTCCATACTCCATGGAAAAATAAACTAGATTCTTTTGTGAATAACATTGCCTAATAAGGCCTGAGAAACAGTGTTGACACTGACACAAACTCAGTTTTCATAATGATGACTTGAATGGTGGTGTGAATTAAGCTAGGGGGCTTTTTTTTTTAATCCTTACTGTCCATAGAAGATTCTGGTATCTTATCAGCAGCCTGACGATATTGGCTGTGCTGGTTGCCATGGAAAACTCCTGTTGTTCTGTAATCTTGGAGCGAAAACCTTTGAACATGAAGATGTTGGGTGCCATGACAACAGAGACATTGTTGAGAGTCATTTTATTTTTCTCCTGATGGTCAATCACACGCTGGAAAAACTCCACTAATGCCTGCAAACAGAAATTTATTTTGCAATAAAAACAGTTAAGAATTTCTCATAAAGTGAGCAAAATGTTGTATGTAGCACCTTTCAAAACGAGAGCACATCTACCTTCAAAGTATCCCGATTGGCCTCAGGCAACAAAAGGACCAGGAGGTTCAAAGCTTGCAGCTGTTGCTTCTTTGTGGGGAGCTCTAAACACATACAGAACTGCTAAGTACACGTTTCCAGTTCATTGATTCATAATGTGGCTGCTAAGTGCTTGTGATGAAGCATAATTCTTCATGATCAGATGGTACACCTACTGTTAACAGCTAGAAATGCATTGAGGTATTCCACAGTCAGTAATGGATGAGGTAACTCCCTGATGAACAGCTTCAAAAGGCTAGCAGCATCGTGCTGTTTCAGTTGTTGCCATGGAAACATCCTGTCATAGAAACAGGACTCGAGCTCCTGGCACAGTGACTGAATATGGGACGGACACAGGAACTTCAAAAACTAGTGACTGTCAAAAATCTGTCGTGGTTGTGGTGGTGGCAGTCAAACATTTTAACCAACCTTGACTCTAGTGGCTGCTCCAGGGATCCGTAGCAGCCCTTCTGTGTCTAATCCTTCCTCCTCTATATGATTCATGAGCTAGGAAAAAGAGAGCAGAATTAAGGTTAGGTTACACATCTCAAGAAAAAAGTGTAAGTAGACAATACTGATAATGATCACAGCACAGTGTGAGTAACATATGCTTTTGATCCAGGTTATACTGTGTTTAATGTGACTTGAGTTGATATATTGCAGCTAATTGATCAATTAATACAAGATTTCTTCTCATTACTGCTGTAATGGTGACTTATCTGTGTCTTAGACTGACAATACGATTGGCTTGAGTGCTCACCCTCTGCAGTATAAATGGCACTTTGGTCGCAGGAGCCCGCCTCTGGTCCTGATCCAATAAGGTGGCAAGGGGAACACCAAACAGACCACTTTCTGCACACAAACAGACACAAACATAAGTAAAACAGTAACATTATCATAAAGTACATTAACTATATGTTTACCTGGATAAAATAGTAATTTGTATATATTTCAATTGTTTTAACAACTGTGTGTGTCAATGTTATATGACTGTTTGTGTGTGTATAACTGTTCTTATTTGTTATCTTTTTATGCTTAATTTGTGTCATTAAGCAAGAAAGGAATAAGAATGAGTGGTATATCCAAACTGTAAATGTCTGTTTATATTATTAATATTGTGTGTGTGTGTGTGTGTGTGTGCGTGTGTACCTTTAGTCTTAACTTTCACAGCTTTGTGCTCTTTGAGGTCTATCCCAGCTGTGTCAAACAGAGCAGTCATCTCCACAAGCACCAGTCTATGCACCTGACATGACATTAAAACAATACAAGATGTATATTTAAGGCGTAGAAATTAAATAATGACCGCCTTTAACAACAGCTATGCTAACTTGTCCCTCATCAAACATTTACACATGTGCATCGACAGATCAAATACTATCACTACCTACTGTAACGTATTTACCTTACTCACCTTTTTCATATCCAGAGGAGACAGATCTCCTATTCTGGTCTGACCTGTTTTATCTCGGAGCAGCTTAAAGTTCTGGAGAAGAAAAACAAAGTGAGAGGGGAAAAAAAAGGGATGTTGCTGCAAGAGAATTAAGCACTGCACATTGTTAAGTTTTGACTGTATTGAATTATGAATTTGCACTGATTAATAGTAAAGTTACTGAGTTTTATGAGAAGTGATTCAAGAAGTGACATCCAACTGTGGAAATATTCTGTTATACCAGCTTTAACCACCAGGTGTCACTACAGACCAGCAGTCAAACAGCTCACACTCCGCTTTCTGCACGTACAGTATGAATCACAATGTGTGTGCATGTATGTACATTTGTATGCTCTGTACATATAATTTAAATATACACATAATAATGTAATGTATGCTGTTGTGTCTACATATCCTGTCTCTATATTACAGGGCCAAATTGAAAATAAAAACCTGACTGTACTATTATCTACAAATTGCATTTTTAAACATCCAACAATCCATGATAAAGCGTAACATTAAAACATAAATAAAAACTATTTCACAAACATCAAATGTGAGATAATATTCAACTATTTCCATAATTATTTTTGTTATTTTACATTCAGATGCAACAAATAACATAACTAAAAAATACATAGTCCAGCAGTAAAAACATCCTGTTTGTTGTTAAATGTAAGTTGTCAGATCTCTGTTGATCACTAACACGCATGAATTAATAAGTTTTGCATACATTTGTATGACGATGTATAAAATGAGCGCATCCTGTTCCACTGTAACTACAATACTGGCTCTTCCACAATTGCAGACATGCTCACAGAAGTGGTAAAGAAATGATGAAGTAAATGTACATAAAGCCTTTGTGTAAGTGTGTGTACAGGAATGTGACTCACTGGTAGTTTGTCATCAGGTGAGTTAGGGCTCGCGGTGAACTTTTGACGGTTGTCTCTATAAGTGAGCGCCTGCTCTGAAAACGCCACTTCAACGTTTAGTTCCATCTCTGTTTCTGTTATACACATAAACAAGAAATAAAAGATAAGACCAC
Organism: Sandelia bainsii; assembly: GCA_032362345.1. Classification (NCBI taxonomy): domain Eukaryota; kingdom Metazoa; phylum Chordata; class Actinopteri; order Anabantiformes; family Anabantidae; genus Sandelia; species Sandelia bainsii. Next base: position 7,860,490 of record JAUMHL010000017.1, read on the forward strand.
ACAACATAGCCTACCTAAAATGTGTTTATGTAAGTGAAGTACATACATATACACACAGAGGCGGAGAGTTAGGAGTGTTTTAATTTAGTTTAACCTCACAGTGTTTTAGTCATACAGTAGAAAGAGGAAGATGGGCCTGCTGCTTCTTCTGTACTTTTATAAACTCTACTGGTGAATTAACTTTTAGGCATAACCTGATGTTTGCACCCATTTTTACAGTGATGTACAATAGACAGAAAATAATAAATCAGTATTTATTGCATGAACCTTTCTCATTTTGTGCAGATCTGAAATAAAAATATCATTGTATTATTGTAGCATATATTTTCACTCTGTGTCTTTTTTCCATTTTATAAGGCCACAAGCAGCAATTCATCAACATCTGCTGAAGTTTCCAAACTGGAACAGGAGTGCTGCCGTGTTGCATTGCTGCAAATAGTATTGTATCACATGTGCATATATAAAATACGTACATGTTTCTAAAATAATAGTTGCTAGGCAGATGTTTATTTGGTTCACAGTTCACCATTCTCCATGCTGACTCAAGCTTCACGTCTGTCTCTCTGTAGGAGTATTTTACACATACCAGCTGAAGTTCCATCTTTTTGTCCGTTCTCACTTCCTCCTTTGACTTTACTAGGCTCGTCATCCTGCAGCAGACAGTATGACACAGAGACACGTAAGGGCACAACACACAGTCTAATGTTCAACAAAATTCACAAATTCACACAGTACTCCCCCTAGCAGAGCATTCTTTGTGTTACATATTATTTTGTCTGTTAATTAGTGGACAAAGTCAGTGACTATGTAAAAGAAAATACAAAACCTGCCTTTCAAACCTCATATTCCTCTGATTAGAGTAGCATTGAATAAAAGTAGTGAACATATTTTATCCAAATCATCCCTTATGTTTTCTATATACTGTACTACAGTATATAATTATCTGGTCTGTTCAACAAAATTCAACCTCGTGTAATCTCAGTATAATGTATTTAAAGGAACTGATTTGATTTTGCTGTGATAAAGGGCAAGTTCAGCAGACAGCTTAGTGACTGGTGACTGATTTTACTGTGAGATTGAAGAAGTAGCAACATATACAATGTAAGCAGAGTGATCACTTCCTCTGTGGTTTAGAAAAAAAACTGAAGAAATGTCAAATTCATGTGTTGTGGTTGTTAAAGCTAAAGACAAAAAGGGAAAATACTATGAAGCAGCATCTTGTTTTTTCACGTGACACATCCAACAAGAGACATCAAGTAAAACAATGCTGAAAAAAATAAATAAAAATAACTTTTTTTACAGTGTATTTTTTTTACACGAATTAAACAAACTGGTAGGTGGGTTTTGTTGCCTCTGGACAGGGCGGTTAGCAGTTTCCCAGTTTGCCACCTTCACGCTAAGCTTAGCAAGCTGAACCCTACTTATACAGACACACAGCACAGTATACAGTATTTTTCCTGGAGCTTCAGTTTTAGAATATCTAATTTCTTAGACAATATAATTATGTTTGTGTTCATGTGTTTACGTGTGTGCATTTGTGTGACCTAACCTCTTTCGGAGGTCTGAATATATCCCTGACATCAGGTACATGTTGTCGGTTGCGTCGCCGTAGCAACGTCTGCTGTAGTGACGCCACGCGACGTTCTACAGCCGCCGCCTGAGTTCTGGTCAGTGTGGACAAGAACACTACGCTGTCTTCTTCCTGTCAGTCCATCAGTCAAAATACAAATCAGTCAATTAGTATAACATCTATTTAACATCTTCTCATGTCAGCCTTTCTTGTTAATTACATTGTCACTTAGAAAACAGGTTTCACCAGCATACGCTCATTCAGAGACTACTAATATATGAAACTAATAAGCTATGACTCAACTTGGACTCAGGTCTCACTAATTAAATACAGGATAAATGATTGACACCTGATCCAGGTCAGCTGCCAGTGAATCATCAAACAGCCGTGCTAGGCCCGCCTCTGTGAGCCATGCCTCCTCCTGCTCTCCTTCTGAAAGAGAAAACGAAAGAGACAATATTAAAAAAGGAAGATGATGGATAACTTTAAATTTGGTTCCTGAAGTGATACATCACTAGTGTCATTTTGTGATTTAAAATGAGGGGGGATCAGTATAATATAGAGTATAAAAAATGGGGACAGATGTATATTTATCACTTAAACAATTCTACAGGTGCAGGAAAGGGAAATGAGTGACCATATTATACAGGAAGACAGAACTGTAGACACATATTATACAGGAAGACTGTGTTTGCTCCAGGGAATAATAGCTTTCATAAACAAGCTAAATAACACTCACACAAATACACCTAAGAATTACATTTCTCATGATCAAGGCAACACGGGGCCAGTCTGCACGAGTCTGAGCAGGCAAGAACAGTCACTTCAGACCACTCTACTAGTACCATGTGTACTCTACATTATAATATTTGTTAAACCTTTGTTTTTATTTTATACAATTCAACATATTCATGTTACAGTTTTACTGACTCACGTCTGTTCACGCCTGAGACTACAATGACTCCAAAGAAGCGTAAAATTATTAAAAAGAGACCCAAAACAAAGGCACACATCAGTTTTATGGTATGTTGATTTTTCATGTGATGTTATTTGAAAATTCTGGTTCACCTGGAAACTGTTCTGAGAGACACACAAAATGATGACGAAAGGGTCTTTTGCATATTTAAGAGAGGTGGACAGGCTTTTACAGTGGCCCATTGTCTCATACTCAGTCAGTGTCTGGAATCACATATACTGTACACCCAAACTAGCTTGTGAGATCAAACTCTGCCTTTCCCTAAGCAGGAAGCACTAAGGGCCAGTTTATCTCCCTTTCACGTCTAGTCATGCACACAGTGTCTCTACCTTCAGGAATTTTCTGCTGTTCCTCTTCTTGAACTTCCCCTTCTCCTCCACCATCTACCCTCCCTGCTCCTCCTCTTGTGCGTGTGATATTCTCCACCTCCTTCCAATAGTCGTCCATCTGCAGCTCATCCAGAGAGTCCTGCAAGACGTGTAGACACATATATACTGTACAAAAATGTCCCTACAGACAGTTTCAAGCTTTCCTTACTGTTTCGTATCTTGCTTCTGCCAGATATGACGCAAAGAGATAAGAAAAATAAAAGCACAAAACTCAGAGTCAGTCTGAACAAGTCAGAGTATGTTGTTTCCAGATCATTCTGCTTTTTTGGCATTTTTTACAGGTCATCACAGCTCCATGCTGGTGTTAAGAGAACACTCGTCATCAGAAAGACCCAAAATACATTCTTCCCAAGAACTACAGATAATTTAAAACAAGAGGAATCTGGGACAACAATTGCAAGCTTGCCAACCAAATCATCTACAACCAACCAATACGACCAAATATCGTTTGCATTGTTGTTTACTGAATGAAAGCACAGTAAACTACTGTTTGACAAGCTGCACAGCTGAAATATTTTTACTGAAATGAAAATCATATACAGCACATGCACAACTGAGAAGTCGTGCCTTGTTTTATGAAGTCTGATGTCAAATATGTAATTGCTCACATCTACCTTGACTCCGTGTGTATGTCCAGTCTATAAATGGCAGCCCACAGTGGTAGTGTGGCAGAAAAGACTGAAAGGAAAAAACTGCCCTAATGATGAGTTAATTTTAGTTTAGTTTAACATTTGTCTCGTGTATTTCCCACAGATGTAAGGTTACATAAAATGTAAAAATCTGTCATCTGAGCTGATGTTAATCATTTTATAATGTATGTTTCATCACATGAATCAGGTGATTACCTGAGAGTTACAGCGCTGACATGTGGCTCGTGGTCTGGACCTGGAGATGGGACTGTGCCTGGGACTGGAGTTCTTAGGGCTGGAAGAGTGAAGACCTGGGGACCTGGGGGGAGACCTGGGGCAAGTGACGGAGCTTGGAGTGGGGACCGACAGTGGTTCGATGCTACTGGTTTTGGTGCTATTGGTGATAGCAGCAGACCCATCTCTGTCTGCATCGAGTGTGTTTTGGCTCTGTCGGACGGTGTAGTGGCCTGTTCTGCGGCTACAACAGAGACAGGCAGAGACAGATGGAGGCACAGACAGATAGACAGACAGTTAGAAAGTTACATCTAATTATTTGACATAACCCTCGTAAAACTTTGCTGTAATGCCCAAGCCAAACTTCATATCTTTAAAAAAATGCACAAATTATAGAGCAAGACTGGGCATAACTGTTTCACTTTAGCAGAGCTGTGCACTTTGCACCTCATTTACCAGTGGCATTATGATAGATATCTGACAGCAGCACATATCATAAAACTGTTCCTGGATTACAAATGTATTTGACTGAGAAACCTTTGCATTTGTTGTGTAGTAAAAAGTTGTGTATGGAGGTTTTTCCTCGGTCAGGTGACACTGGGCTGTCAGTGAGTCAGACAGAAGTCGGCCAAAGACTCTAGCTAAAGATGAGTCAGCAGCATGAAGAATCTCCAGCCAGTCAGCTAATGATGAAAACAGCAGCAGGGAATAAATAGCACGAGCTTGAATTCCTCTTTGCAAGCTCAACACAGTCTGCTTAATCCTCAGTATACAGTATACTAGTGTAGTTTAGTTTAAGGACAGAGTGAAGCCTTGGTACTAATTATGGTTAGGATGACCTCATAGAGGTTGTATAACTAATGACTGTATGGTTTCATATGTACTACACATGCTTTTAATGATTGTTAAGTCACTGAATGGTAAAAATTGTTTTAATAGTTTAGTTTTAATGTTCACAACTGTTTTTAACATATTTTTTAATTCTTTAATTGTGCATGTTTCCACAAATTTGCAAACATCCAAAACATGATGGTCAGGAGCAGAGAAGGAGAACTACTGCTAATACTAATATTAGTAATACTCCTATTAAATATAGATTCTGCAAAAGGCACTGTGATAATGTACAGTGTGTGTTAGTCTCTTTTTTTGGGTTTGTTGACGTCTGACAGGAAACATGTTCTCTTACTGTTTCTCTACCTCTTGAACCTACTGAGTAATTATAGAGTTAGCAGCTACTGTACCATTACAGTACAGCTGACTGATGGTCTAGCTGCCTGCAGTGGATCTGATTTCTGTGGCGCATGACAATCAAGCTGAAAAGCTGCTGTCAACAGTGTTGTTATCCATCCCTCCACTAATGAAACACCAGTCTGATCTCACCTACCCAAACACCCTGTCATAAAAATACAAAATGACAAATATGTATTTTTGTCAATGGGAGCTATTAGAAGGTTGAGCTTTGACAGATACAACAAAACAAATGCCTCAGTGCAAACTGATTTGATTATATTTTACTGAAATGAAAGCAACCTCTACAGCTAAGGAAGGAAAACTGTGAAAATGAATTAAGACCATTTTCAGACTCAGCAATAATGTCAAGAGTAATCCACAAATAAAGTAGCTATGTCAAAACATGAAAAAAAGATGCATATTTCAAATTATTCAAGATATTAAGTAATACAGTGTGCTAGACACCAATGTTCTAGTTTTTTATTAAACGTTTAAGACAGCCATATCACGTAACTGGCACCTTAGTATTAAAAACACTATATTTGCTGATGTAGACTTTAAGGGGATCAAAAAAACACAGGCTGGCTTAATAGTACTGCTGGTTTACTGTAACAGTGATGCTTAAAGTGACACTAACCTCAATAGTTAGCCATATCTGTGGGAGTAACACATATGTACCACAAAGGGAGTGAATTTAAAAACATGAATAAGGTGTCAATATGTAAGGCTATATATCTTAACTGTAAAGCAGTAGAGATATTAAACTAACTGGGAAGTCAGACTGAACAGTGCAAAGTTGATGTTGTGTATTAATTAATTTGGAATTATCAGCGGTGTATTACCATGACCTGCTGAGCCAAGGCAACATACCACGGCAGACTTCCTGCTCCACACACACACACACACACAGTACATACTAATAAAGTCATAAAAAACACTAGTAAATATAGACACTCACAGAAGCATTCACAAAGTATTTTACCAACAACTGACGTGCTCTCCTTTCTTTTCTTCCACACTTCTCTCCCCACATCCTCTTGTTGTCAGACCTTTCCTCTTCTTACTCTCCTCCTACGAATAACCTGGGTCTTCATGTCATCTCCTTTTCCTTTCTGTTTGGTACTTCCCCTTCCCCCCCTCCCCCGGTTTTCTTCCCTGTTTTCCTACATTTGTTCTCTGACGGTCCAATCTCCTCTCTTCCTCTTTCTCCTAGTAGGATTTAGTCCAAGCTCTGTGTAATAGCACAAACGGAAACATGCTGTCTGACGTCTGTCTATCCCTCATTGCTGTGATAATAGTAAATTTACCAAGACATTTCCTTCACACATGTTCATTGACCTGAAAAGCAACTCACCAATTGAAGTGTTCATCATTACATTTGGAAAAAAATGTCCTTGTTTCCACTATGCTAGAAAAGATGTGTTTACTTTGGAAGCAGATTTAAACCTGGCTGACAAACATATGAACTCACAGGATAAGTTAATCATTTACCTTCATCCAGAGGTGCACTATTAAGAACGGCTTTACTAAACCATAAATTAGAAATTTGCACACAAACACACACACATTAACACACTGTTTAGATGTTTGTAGGTCAAATTACTGAGGACATTAAGGACATAGGTTATTCATTCAGCTACAATGGATTTGTTCTGAGGATCATATTTGTGGTTTTGAGTGAAATGTCTCAGTGGATTACCATTAAAATTCATGTTCTCTAAATTTGAAGAGCGTTTAAGTTTTCACCGTGTGCCATAATCGTGCAGATTTGAGGCTCTGATGCAACAGACACCTGAATTATCTGCGGTGCAAGAAAATACATTTCCAATATTGTTAAAAATTAAGTTTTGCAGCTTCCAAGTACTACTTCAGTTTTTTTTGCCAATCTGTGAATGCAGATTGTAGTAACAACAAACTATACTGACTTTTTAGGTTGTTTTTTTTAAATTACAGTTAACATAAAATGTAAAATACAAAATCAAAATATACAGACCACAATAATGTAAACACATAATTCAAAGCTTTACATACAATAGTACACATGACTTTGCTCTCTTTTGCACACACTCATAGTGTGTGCTGCCCTTGTGAATATCACTTTATCTCTGTGGCACAATTTCATACATACATGCACAAATGACCTCTAAAAGAAAACCTTTATCCTCACACCTTTTATCAGCTGCTTAGAAGCATGTGTGTACAGGACGTGGTGCACAGAGAGCAAAACAGCCTGTAAAAGTAGATCCCTAACTGTGAAGTCTAAACAGCAATGAAAGGAAATAGTACTGGGTAGTAAAGAGCCAGGTCAGCACCGATGAGCTGAATATGAGTCAAGATGTGAGGATGTGAAGACAATCGACTATTTGACTGAAATCCTGCCAACTCAACTTTTTCACAACAAAAAAAGTGTAAATGGTAAAGTGCTATTTTATTTTAGAGATGGATGAGATATATTTTTTGTGGTTCGGCAGCTGAACATAAAAAAGTAAACAATACACAGCTGAGGAAGTTTTGCAACTAACATAACAAGGGGGAAGAGGATGAGAAGTGCGTGTGTGTTATTCCCATTAACATCAACAGGTGCCAGCTGCCCTCTGTGAAGACAGAGGCTGCTTCTGTTCCCTCTCTCCCACAGTTACTGGTCTCAGCGATGACCTACAGGCTGAATAAATCATTTAGTTGTGATGAATCTGTACTTGTCTTCGTGCTGAACTTCTGAATCGGCTGTCACTGTGTCAGTCAATCTTTCCGTGCCTGTCTGTTTTATATTTCTCCCATTTTTAAGCCTTTCTGTCTCTTTCTCTAGACGATGTCCATTTTTATGACCCTGTTTATTCCTCAGCTCATTTACAATAGTCCTGCTCATCCTGAAGGAAGCTACAGAGCACTGCTGAGTGATTGTTTTTATCAACAACATTTTACTTGATACGATTTTGTTGCTTACGTGATTGTCTTGTAGCTTGTCACAGCTTGTCGTGCTTTCTACAGATGTCATTTCCTGTGCAGTATTGTGTTTCTGCTGAATGTCCCTTGCATCACACAGTCAATTTGTTTGAACCACGTGTGTCCTCTGGGCACTGTTTTTCCAAGTCACACTACAAAGACTTCCAGCAGACACGTAACCTAAGGCTCCTTAGGTCGGATGTCCACTGCTGGTAAAATGCCAGCAGCTTTCTGTCTGTCTGTGTCACTCTGTCTCCCACTTCCTGACTAACTAAGGCTAAAACTAAGGCTTCAAGTCAACCTAGACAGGACACACACGCACTCTGCCGTGGGAGGTGAGACAAAGGCAGGCTGTAATGTGATGCTGTTTTTTTTTTTTTTAACTAACTGGACAGACCATCTGGAGCACACACATATATACCTCCACTGAATATTAACACACAGGGGCAGGTGTGCTATGTGAACACCAGCTGGACTTGGTTGTTTATTTTTAACGACACATTAAGTTGTTTACAACAGCTGTTTGTCTATTACACACACAGTCAGATCGGCCTGGACAAATAAGCGAGCCTGCTCTAACTGTTCACTCGTCTCCATGTGACACTACAGTAGGTCCTACTCAGTGTTTCCTGTGTGACAGCATCTTTTGAAATATGGCTCCACACTCATAATGAGTCTTTTCCTCACTGAAAGAAGCTGACAATGAGGTTATTATGTCTTGAACAATACAGACAAATAATAAGCTCTGATTTTTTTCCCCCCTTTGGCTATTAAATTCAGACAATATGAGACTATATCAGAGATACAGATACATCAACAGTGCTAATCAAGCAGCTGTTAAAAAGTCCTGCATCAACATCAGTTGGTTTTAGCTTCTCTACAGTGTGGTGATGCCGGGTTTTTTTGTCACAGCAAACTGAAAAGCTTTGTGTTTTCGATGGCTGGTCAGACGAACAGACATCTGAAATTTTCATAAAACCGCAAACCCAGAGATACTCAATTTACAATTAGACAAAAAAGAGAAAAGTAGCAAGATCACTTATAAAATGTTTCTCATCAGCTACTTGATTCACTTACTAATAATTTCAGCTCTGCACAACCCAGAGTCCAACAACAACACAAATAGGTTTATTTTAAATCACAACCACCAGCAATAAATTTCCTTTTATTGAACAATCTTAGTCATTGTTATCTTCAGACCTACAGCGGCACAGAAGATTTCCGAGTTAGATTGTGTGTAAGACTGTAAGAAAGTCAAGGTTAACCTACTGATTAGGAATGTGCTCAAGGAAAAACAGAACCAGAGGCCAAAGGTGGAGTAAGCATGACATAATAAAGTTGCTTTCCCGAGTGCAGTGAACCAGAGTGCTACTGGGAAACAGTGGTGAGATTATTAACTATTCTACACCATCAATATCACGTTTTCACTGCTGTTAAATTCAGGAATGAGGAAAATAACACGGTCAGTGTGACTATTTGCTCTGTCTCTCTCTCTCTCTCTCTCTCTCACTCACACACCCACACACACACACACACACACACTGAACCGCTGCTGCCTTCAGTAATATTATAGCGTTACTGCTGCACACACTCATCTTTCCCACCTGGGCACGGCGGGCTGGTGGTCCTGGGCTGGGGGACAGCTGGGAGCACACAGTCCAGTTTTCGGCAACAGTTCCGTGTTGCTGTGGTAACCCGTTAAAACCACTCCCTGGGACTCCTGCTGCTGCCGACTCATGTTTCTTATTTCTTCTGCTTTCCACACAGCTGACATCCGAACATTTAAAAGCTGATAGGCGATCTATCAGCCCACCCGTGGGTCTGTCTTGTATCTTTATCTGCCCATGCTTTCCATCGCTGGACTATTGTGATGCCGACTCATTCTGGCTGATCAAACTCCCTCCTGCAGCCCAGTCCCTCTCTTGTTCTCGTCTTTCTCTACAACTTGTGCGTCGGCCTGAGGCAGGACAGGGGCTGGATCACATATACAACACAGCACAGGGATTGGCTGAAACTGCAGGGCAAAGTTTCATAGCTGATAGCGCCTCCTGCTGTTTAAAGTGTCGATGTGGGCTACCTACAGCACATTAGTTTTATTTTTCAGATGTCAAGTGCAAGATTACAAAAACCTTATTGACCCCAGAGGGAAATCACTTCATCGCCCTGTTACAGCTGCTGATAGGAAAGAACCACAACCAAAAAAAGAACCACACCAACACAAGTACAAAGTAACACCAAACAAAAATTAAACAAACATTATTCACAAAAATAAAAGGTGTTGACAAATGACAAATATAAGCAAATCCAAATTGTTTTTTAAATCTTTTAAATGCTCAGATAGTGAAATATATACCACTAAAATATATATTTAAAAAACATATTGTGTAGAATCCAAAATGCCTAATATTATTACAGTGTCTTAGATTTTCCCACTGACACAAAGGCATCTCAAAATAATCATTCTAGTGAGGAAAAGTTAACAAATAATATATGTATAGGATATGTATAGGCCTGTATTTAATATTTTAAATATATATTTGGAATAATTACAGCTATAATAAGCTCTGTTTATTTGAAAATCCACTATGACACATTTGGAAAATAGCTAAAACTCCCCAGTGTTAACATATGATTATAGTTACTAGTATTATTATATTACATTATAAACTTACAAGATATTAAGCTTTAAAATAATATGACCCAGTGGTCATAACCATGTGTTTAAAAGTGTATTTTCTCACCTATTTTATGTGATAACATTTAGTGACATTGACTTAAAACTTTGTTTTCTCACTCAAGCGGCAGTAGAATAAATAATATGCAGTATATTTTGTATTTATCAGTTAAGTACTTCCTTTGTAAACAGGTTCATAGCCTACAGAGCTGTCTCTACTGTACTTGTACAGTGGCCCATTTTTTTAATTTATAGATATCAGCTGCAGTACAGTCTGGGCAGAGCATCACCAGAGAGGTTTCTGTAAGTCAGTGGGTCACAAACACCAGAGGGTGACTGACTAAAATGGAATCTTAAATGACAATATTATGTTTGTTTAAATATCATCAATTTTACTGCATTTATGAGCATTTCCCACCATGTTTCTTTGACTCTTAGGTTCTGATGTTCATAATTTCTCTCTTGAGATCTAGGATTTGATCTTGAGCCGGGCTCATCAATCTGTCTTCATATTTATTTGAAGACAGATTGCAGGTAAACTTCTTGAAAGAATCATTTCAGTGCTAGGACAAAAGTTTAAATCTAAATATAGTAATACTGCACTAAAATGTAATTGCACTGACACTCAAATACATTTAATGTCTAATTATATCTTATATTATATATGGTCTACTTAAATATATACACTACTCACAAAAAGTTAGGGATATTTGGCTTTCGGGTGAAATTTATGAAAAATGTAAAAAGTTCACACTACAGTGATATTATATCATGAAAGTAGAGCATAGAAGCATGCAGTGGTGATTTCCTCATCTCAATTTATTGAAACAAAAGCCAACAGCAGTGGTGAGTATACCACAACAAAAAATGTCAATGTCTCAATGACGTGTCATGTGCCCTTGAGCATCAATTACAGCTTGACAACGACGTCTCATGCTGTTCACAAGTCGACTTATTGTCT
>JAUMHL010000017.1:7872195-7910179 GCA_032362345.1 Sandelia bainsii
GGTTATAGTGCATTTTAGGTTCATCCTGAAATTTCACCCAAAAGCCGAATATCCCTAACTTTTTGTGAGTAGTGTATCTACAAACATACAGTAGGAAATGTTACAGTCATTAACTAAAAGCCACAATCAAATAATTTCTATATTTATAATCTGAATCACTACTTTACAAATCTGATCTGACTTTGAAGCAAATGCCATTTTTCTATTATTTCACATATGTGATGAGAAATACTAAACAGGAGCAGTCTCCACCACAAAAACAAATCAAAGTACACAGATTTTCAGGCTGGCTCTCATTTACATGTTCCTTACCTGAGATGAAGGTAATACATAAATCTGGAGACCATTGTGTTCGTTTTCAGGCAAACTGATTCACACAGACCACGACCTACTGGCCATGTGCTGGGAGATGATGGTAAAACACACACTGTGTCAAGTGGATTAACCAAAGAGGTCAATCAGATTTTTCTGCTCCTCCATCTGCCCCTCCCCACTTCTGATTCCATCATCCGACCCCCACCCGCCTTCTCCCTCTTACCAGTACCCTCTATTCCTCCTCTCATTCTTCTATCTTTACTTATTTTCTAATTTCTTCTCACCTTTATTTTTCTTCACTACACCCCCAGTATTGCCTCCTCCTTCTGACCACCTTAACACTGCAGAAAACGCTGTGCCTTGTAGCATAGGTCACAAAGTTTAGCAGCAGTTTGGTGTATGTGGTTAAGGCTGGTAACAGAAGTGGCTAACAGGCTTAGGCTGTTGCACAGGGCGCAAGAAAGTTGTTTTACTTACTGGTTAATCTGAAAAAATCTAAATAAAGAGTGGGCACTGGGTAAACCAAGATGATTGAACATGTTCTAAATGTTTGCTCATTAAGCCCCCTAGTGTTTGTTGACAGACACAACATCTAATGGACCCTGCAAATGATCAACTACCTCCCCCAGTGTCACTGTGGCTGCATTACACACTCTGCCCAGTTGAAACTGTTGCTGTAATTTCACCTTACTCTCAGCTCCACTCTCTGGCTTCTGCCCCCCAACCCATCTGCTGCTAATCAGATTAAATGACAAAAGTCATTTAATCTAATCTGTAGCAGTTCTAACAGTGCCTCCTACCCAGGTTGCACCTTTACTTCTAATTTTCTTCGTCATCAGAGCGTTTTCTATTCTCAATTCTAGTAAAAGGTACATTGCACGCCTCAGGGCATAGATCTGTACTGTCTATATACATAAGATTCACAATTAAACATTTTGTTTAACTAGTTTTTGCACAAATCCACCAAGACAAATCCTTTGTATGTGAAAACCTATTTGACGACAAACCCTTTTTAAAATTTCTGATCCTAAAAAAACTCAATTGGGTGACAGCACGTTCCAGTATTTCTGTCAGAAATAGTTATTTCATATTTGTGCACATTTGTTCAACTCCCAACAAACATTACAGCAGTTTAATGCAAATTACCAAAATTATCAGCAGTATTTTAATAATGTAAATGAAAGAGCAGCCTTATAGTAGAACAGAGGTCAGCACGTGATACGTGTCTGACCCTGGAGCTCAACGGAAATGTCAAATTAAAAGAAAACATGTGGTTTACCACCTATCATCACAATAGAAGTGAAAGCATTTTTATTTTTCCTTATCACCTCAAATGTCATCAGACTCCAACAAAAACTTCCAGTGCAAACAGTATTTATTAGGAGAATTTAAGGCAACTTTATACAAAATGCAGCCACTCATTAATCTCTGACACTTTTCATGCACTGTTGCTCCATAATATTTGGTCATTTGAAGCGAAAACAAATTCTGCAAAACACATCTTTAAACAGAAGAAGGACTGTTGAGCTACATTATTAACAAACATCAGAAGAACTTATTAGTTATTCTAAAGGAAATCTGCATATTATTACATTCATCGTAACAAGCAAAAATACAAAGCTGAACTTTCAGAGTTAGCAGTACTGGAGAGAAAATGTGTTGCTGAAGTTTGCTCCATCTGCAATCTGCAACATACAATTGTGTTCATCAGGTGAGTCCTCAGATATTTTACTGTGTGTGATATTGGCTTTTTCTGTCCACAAGTTAAATGAGGATCTACTAATGCTGAGCACCTTATTTTATATTTTAACTACAATTACCAGTATGTTGTTAGCATTCAACCTGGACCTGCACCCCAGGTCCAGCAAAGCTTTAATTATGTGTCTCTTACTAAGACTCTTGGGAGCTGAAATTGTGGAATTTATACCAAACAACAGAAGGACTTGACAGTGGGAGCAGGCTAATTGTGCCTTTTCATATTAGTAATATTATGTTACTTACATTACACATACAGCAGAGCATAAAAAATTAGAGCAGACTGTGTTAAGATAGATGTATGACACAGTTCTAAAATTGCTCTAACCTTTAACCCACTACACAGAAAACACATTAGCCCCAGGAGGGGGTTTAACGAACAAGATTTCTCACCTTTTCCTCTCATATTTACATCTTCACCGGGCTGCACCAGTCTCGAAACATCTTTGAGTACATGTCTTTCTGTTTGTCCAAGCTGTCTTTATAAGATCTGAAAAATTTTAATGATTTACATATTACTTAACTTGTAGCTAGCTTTGCTGTTTAAAACAAAACAAAAAACAACAAGATATACAACAGGAATATGTAAAGATGAGCGATTAATATATATATATATGTATACAGTAAAAAAAATTATAAATTTAAGTAGTAGGTCTAGTGGCTGAATGTGTTACTTTACTGTAACGCAGATTTAATAATAGTAATAGTAATTTATTATTAAAAGCACAATCACAATCAATTGCACTGCATTAAGTGCTAACCACACCCATGGATCTGACCATCATTACTACTGTATGTTATTTATTTTACAGTAAATATACTAATTGTGTCAACTTACATTGCCACTTTCTTCAAGAGACTATTAATGTCACTGTCAAAGGGCTTCTTTGCCTGAGCAGTTATGAGGCAACTCTGGGCACTCTCGTACTCATGCAGCTCCAGGTACGCCTAACAGAAATGATATCACTGTGAAGAACTGATAACCGTTTTGTTATCACTTTAATTTTTTTCCTTTATCATAACAAACTTGCTCAAATCTAACATCTACTGCATCTTATTATGTCATCGGCTCTATTTCAAAACTCTGTGGCAGAGAAAGAGAACATTTCAAAGAGTCTCATGCTTTTCAGACCCTGTGAGAATCTCTATTTGAAAAAAACAAACAAACAAACAAAAGCCCTGACTGACCTGTCCACAGCGGAAAAGAGCCTTTGTGTTGGCTGAGTCTATCTCCAAGGCTTTGTTGCCATATTTCAGGGCTTTGTGGGGGCTGTCCAGACGGAGCTCAGTGAGAGAAAGGTTCAAATACAGAGGAAGAAGAGCGGCCTTGATCTTCTCCCTCTCTGCACTGCTTTGTGCTTCCCTGTTTCCCAGGAGCATCATTGCCTGTTGGCAGATAATACACAAAATAAAAAATACATTTTCACCATTAACAGTACACAAATAAACACAAGTATGGCATACAATTACAACTGAATGTAATGAAAATTTTAAGTAATTAGTATATTTTAAAAAGAGCATTGTTTCTTTGGCAAACTTCAAGACTGACCTGTTTATAGCGATCTTTAGCATTGTCATATCGGCTCTGGTTGAAGCAACGATTGCCAAAGCTGCGTAGTGTGTTGACAACTTCAAGAAGCGTGGACAGAGGCACAGTGTTCTGTTCTTCCTGAAGATAGAAAAACACTCAGAAATCCTCCATAGGTAGAGTGATGTGTGTTTGACCTTATTTTGGCTATTTAAAAAAACTCTATTATAGAAACTGCATTGGATTATAGGCAATTAATGTAGAATAACAAGCGTCAATGTGCATAATCATATATAATGTGCTGTTGCTTATTTCTGGAAGCAAAAAAACCCCAAAAACATAGTTCTTTACTTTTCCTTAAGTGCACAAATGAAAGTACACATCTGCTGGTGTCCACCATATCTGAGAAACATTAAGCCTTCCTACCAGACTTAGTGCAGTAAAATCATCCACTTGTCCCGAGTCCAGAAAGTCGAGGACCTGAACCTCATAGAGAACCACAGCAGCAGCAGGAATCAACGGAGGACAACCCATGTCTCCATACGCATACTGGGGCTGGAAAAGGAAACGAGAGAACTCTCCCTTCTGCATGGTCAGAAGACCCAGCTCCAGACCGGCCAATGTCACATCTGTTTTAAAATATAATTAAGATAGGTGCAAGTTTTCTTTCAAAACAGCCTTTCATTAGATGTCTTACCAAAACCTACAGCTGCAGCAAAAGCTGCAAAAATATTTTTTTTTACTGATTAATCTGCAGATTCTTTTCTGATAGCGTAATCTACTGAACATATAAAATGTTAAAAAAATCTGCTGAGCTGAGGGTGACATACTCAAATGCTTTGTTTGACCAAAAGTCCAAAGATCTTAAAACCTGAACAAGGAATTTCTGACCTCTCCCTAACTTCATCATCCGGGGGTGTTTGAAGTTAGTGGTAGTTTGAAAAGGCTGGTCAGAATACTCCAGGAAACCAGAGTAGTGGACTGTGTAAGAAAAAGAGTAAGGAGAGATTACGCCTGAACAATCAATCAAACTATTATTCAACATTTTTAAAAAGAAAACTGCTGTACTCAATACTGAAGCATTCTGGGGTATAGGTGGGCCCTCTCCAGGCTGGACCACCTCCTTCAGGATACCACCATCTCCCAGGACATCAAGCATCTGCTGTCGCAGATGTTCAAACGGGCTCTACAACAGCAAGAAAAAGTCAAGTCAACGTTGAGTAAAGCTGCACTTAGTTTGAACTGTTCACTGCTTTACATCCACACAGCAGCGTATGATCATCCTGCTTTTAAACCAAGCAAAAGCTGGTATAACATCAGAAGAGGTGATGAGTTTACAGGTGATTTTGACTTGTAACAGATTTGCATGTACAGTATGTACACTTCAGCAGCTTCATAAGACTCTACTGGTTTTCTGTAACATTCAATAACCTCAACTCCTAATAAGTTAAACATTCAAGACTGATCATGTTTTTGAACATGTTTTACATGTGTTGGCAATGAAGAGTGTACTTGAATGTGCTTAAAACACACTAGCACCGTTTAGCTAACAGTGTAAACTTATGAGTGTTATTGTTTATGAAGACAATAATGCATTAACCTACTCGATAATGAATAATACTGCAAAAACGTAATTTAAGAATAATGTAACTGTAATATTAAATGACTGTAACGTTTGACGTACAATAACGTTCATATCTAAAAGTAGCTGGTCTTTACTTTTAATTTGCTCATGAACTTCAGTGTTATAAGTATGTGTTATAAGAACAATAGTTCGCATTAACTATATTCTATAAATAGGTTAAAGATAAACTTCTTTTAGTCACTGCTCAGTTAAAATGTTTTAGCACGACCATACTAGCACTTTGTTAGCTAGCTAGCGTTAGCCGTGCAGAGCCACTTAAGTTAGCTTACAGGATCGTTCATCCTCAGCTGCTCCTCGGTGTTTATTATCCTCCGGATACTGGATATCAACCCGTTTCCTGGCATTTTGTCGGTACACACGCTACTGCAACCAATTTTATTTTAATGGGCAATTCCCGTTAAAACTAGCTGCTAACTTCGTTTTGGCTCAGGTTTGGGTCACTCAACTGAGACCTTGTTATGTTAATACATGAGACTCACGCCAGAAGTCCATAGAACCACCCTCCTCCTCCTCCTACTACTACTAATAATACTTTTTTATTCAATAATCATAATTTCTAGGCCTGTTATAGCTACTTGCCCTTTAGTTAACACATCAACATATAATAAAAGTATGTACATTATATAAACCGGGAGATTCAGTGAGGACACACACCCATGCATGTAGCTATGGATACACACACACACAGGCTTTTGCATAAAGTATTTATTGTAAATTTAATAGATTTTAATCAATATATACAACCTGCATTAAAATCAGTAGTAGGAGTAGGTGTGACCTTTTTATAGCACTGAAAAATGACAAAAAACAAAAAATACACTCATATTTACAGAGGAGATCAGGCTACAGATGACTTTGATTTTTTTTTTTATGTTTGTTTCTATGTAGTATAAATTTGAATGGATTTTTTTTCTTGCATTTAGAAAAGGTAATTATTTTAGCTTTTACACTGCCTCACTCTACAACTAGCTAATCTAAGTCATCAGTGCAAAAATATCAGCCTTTTATTTGAACTGTAAATCCAATATGGTTGTTAAGTGTCATCTCCTTTATTACATTTAGCTTAGGTTTACAGTATGTAGTTTGTTAAGAAACAATACAAAACAATATTTAAACTGCACAGTGTTAAATAGACAAACTTGGGCCATTTGTACAAGGAGGTATCTATTAGCTAATCAACAGTCATCAAGTTATCAATCAAGTTATCTACTATATAAACAAAGACTGTCTTGTGGATGCTCTTTATTGAAAAAATGTACACATTCTTGATGGAGAAATCTTTAACTCATGTCAATATTCACATGAACTTAGCAGTGAAATGCTTTGTAAATTGAACCCACTGTGATGAATCTGGGTCTGTGATTAACCAGTAAGCCAGTTACAGGTTTTCCTTGTCGTACTCATTAGAAGTTCTGCAGTTCAGCTGGATAGACAAAGTTGCTTCTGAAGAGTTTATAGGCCAGAAGCTGTCCTCCAAATATCATCATCACCAGGCCTGAACCTGCAGAGAGGGATTGAATATCTGAGAAAATTAGATTAATCAAAGGAAGGTTAAGATACCAACAGCAGCAGCTGTCCTCAAAAAACCTCAATCTGAAGGCATGTAGGAAGTGAGCTGCAGCAGGTCTGGCAACAGAAAAAGTAATATCTTGAACAGACAGAAATGACATAGGGATAAACAGGAAGTTGAGTTTTCATTTTCTGGGACTGGACACAGATAAGGGCATACGTGGATACAAACAAAATGATAAACAAGAAGAAATATGAATCTTACCCAGAGCTATCCACCAGTGCTCAGCTGAAGGTAAATCTGACATCACTGCAAACATACAACACAAATGTTTACAATGCAAAAACTATATCTGAAAATTATTTAAGTGTAAAGTATCCTTTTCATTTAGATATACAAATGTAGAGTGGCTGTGTGTGAGCCTATACATCTTTAAACTACAATGATTACATCCAATTACATAACTAGACCTCCGATCCCATGAGGTGCCCTACTCTATTGAGCCACTTAGTGTTTGTTAGTGTGTGCGTTTACCTGCTACAGTCAACGCAATGTGCAGCAGAGTGACAGTTATGGCATAATCCCACACCCACTCCTCTACAATCCAGGCGAACACCAGACCGCCCAAAACATAGGTAACTTCTGTGGAAATTACACCAACTGGACGGGCAGAGAAACAACATATAGTAGTCGCACTCAGCTTGTATTCTGCCTCATCTTTTACATTTCCAGTATTCTTTTAGAAATCACTCTCACATTCAATTGTCAACATATCATATTACATCATACCATATTGTATAACTGAAATCCTTCACAGATCAGTGTTGCTGCTATTGACAAACTGAACGTATTATTGATCTCTCTGACCCTCTCATTAAAGTGGCCATTTTATACTTAATTTAGGGTTTATATTACATTCTGTTATAATGCTTTCTATGCAACAGCTTCTCTGGCCTTCAGATTAAAAAGGCTTGCTTAAGCTACAGACCCTTTTCCCCCGATCCAACTGTTCTGATTGGCCAGTGGGCCAAACTATGCTTAGTTGGAAGAGCACTGTCCTTCAGCAACAACCTAGCCGAAAATCCTGCTGCATACTGGGAGCAGGTTGTAAAAACACGTTGGCCAGACTGAAACCTGGGTTTTTCACTACCAGCCAGCTTGTAAATACACATTCACCTCAAGTTTTGGGCCTCTGGCTATGTGTAACATACAATGCATTTATTCCTTTTTTCTGCTCAATATTAGTCACTTTTTTCTTCCTTGTTCTAAAGTAACTTAACCCCACATAAGATGATACAGTAACATCCTGGCAGTCTATGATGACTGCCTTCATTTAGACCACAGAACTTCTTCACAGCACATATTCTGACTTGTCAAATTAGTAAATTCACAGTTGTGCCAAAACATCAATCATGTTTCTGTTTCATTCAGGTGCCCCAAATAGTCACAGTGCACAACACCAGGAACATCCATTGTTAATTTGACATTTTACATGTGTGCTTTTACTACTACAGTAGTTAAAGCACACATGGATGGATGGACAAAGGCCTTTCCTGTTAATGGTATGTCTTAATTTGAAAATCCTCATCACCAGTGGTTGAATAATTCAGATCCTTAACTTAAAGGTTCAGTATTTAGCTTATTTTATTTAGATTTTTCAAGTGTGGTGGACTGTAGCAGACTGAAGAGGGCAGGGCTGAGCAGAGTGGATTGATTGTGACCCTTATGTTGGCACTTGCTTAAAATGCATACTGTAGCTTTGAGTAACATTAGCATAACTACAATATAAAAGTTCTACGTTTAAAATCTTACTTATAGCTCTAATATGTAACTCAAAATCAACCCACTCTGCTCCGCCCAGCCCTCTCTCTTCCTGCTCTGCTATAGGCTACTGTGCTGTGCACCACCAAACTCAGGTGAGGACACGGGCAGTTGTCGTCATGAAATTACACAATAAATAAAAAAGCTCTAAAACATATTCATCAAGCAAAAATAATTGAAATTCTCTGGTTAGAAGGCCAAGGCTTTTAGAAGTGAAAATCTCTAGACTGCTGGTAGCACTGTTAATGAGTTTAGGTCACAGGAGGCGTCGACAGCACTGCTCCACATTAAGTTAATTTTGGGAGCATAGTTCTAGCATATTTGAAAAAAAGTTACACACTGTATCTTCAAGTAAAATACATACTTATTAAAATGTACTTAAATTATCTAATTTAGAAGTCAACACAATGCAGCATAATGACTCATTAGCACTGTATAATAATCCACATTATCTAATAGGATTACTGTGTAAACAGCCTTCTCATGCTGTAGCAAGTGGTAGTTGAAACCACTATTAACTATTGTATGCACTGTAGTTGTACACAGTATGTAACACTCTTAAAACAATTAAACTGATGTATATAACCTATATATGCAAAGTAAAGACTGTGAAATTAATGTAATGCAGTAAAGGTACATTAGATATGTGATCTACAGTAGAACAAATTTATAATAGTAATGAGGTACAGTAGTTTAATACCCCCACCTCTACTCACCAAGGTATTTGGGGTTCTGCCATGATGGTTGTGTTGTGTAGTCAAATGGAGTCAACAAGCTGTTGATCTCATGAACCCTAGCCACACAAGCAGGCATTAAGATATTTGATACGTAGGATATTAACTTTATTTAGAAGAAGAAATGTAAATTTATAGTCTGCAGTAAGAATACTGTATGTATTTACATTATGTGTGAGTGTACCTGAGCAGTCCAATGCAGAGACTGACCACGATGTAGTAGAGAGAGTAGAAGCACACCATGCACATCAACAGATTTTGCAGGACGACCTGAGGAGCAGAGGAGTCAGTTACATTTGTGACCGATGAACCCCTGTGGGTGTGAGCCGTAGAGCCTGCTGTGTTTTTGAAATGAGCATGTTTCCTGCGGTTAAAGGATTTACGTTCTGAGGCAGAGTGAGGATCGGTTTCAGACACTGAATAATATTTGATCTAAACCCTACTGCAGTATAAACTGTATTACAATTTCCAAATTAATCACACACATATAAGCTTTTAGTCAACGTGTGGTTGCCTTTGGCTTTTGAAACATTTCTCATTAACGATTTGCAGATGTTTGTTTCAGACAAAAACAGCAATAACAGAAAAACAAGGAAAACAAGACTATAAATCCCAAAAGCAACATAAGCTTTTATGACAGTTATTTTAAGCTGACGACAGAACTCAACATTTGGAAAGGCGGCATCATTATCTGATGTCTTGTCTATGTCCAAGAGCTAACAACAGATCCCTGTTTCTCTCCTATATTTTATCTTTGTATTTATGACACAGAAAAGTAATGTTCATGACTACAGATAGCAGCAGACAGTTTGTGCTCACCTGTCACTGATCATTAACTGCAGCCTTTACAGGAAATGAGCTATACATGACACCTTCAGAAGAGAGATAAAGACCTTTTCTCACAGCTGACATTTGGGCTTGTCAAACACAGGTGTAATTAAAGACATTAATAATGGGGTTGCGTTCCCGTCAGGTAAAGCGGTGCCAGGGCCGGTGCATGCTGGCTTACTGGCAAACCTTAATGGAATGGAGTCAATGTTAATCTTATTACTTTGACCTGTGCTTTGCCTGTTGGGACAAATTAAATGTCTGCTGTGATCACTGTCTTCATTTGTCAATTAATCCATCAGTAATTTTTATTATTGATTTAGCCTATAAAACAGCCAGTACAATTACCCAATACTGTGAGTTTGGGTCCTAGAGTTCAAGGTAATGCCTTCAGCTTCCTTTTGTCCAAACAAAAGTCAAAAACTCAAAGACATCCAGTGGTATAAAACAGAGAAAGCTGCAAATATGAAAATTTGAGAAACTGGACCAGTGAATGTTTGGTATTTTCAGCCATGCTGTTGGCTATGGCTCTACAGTTGGCATTGCTTCTTCTGTTGCTCCACACTGTAACAGGTTTTAGGAAAGTGTCTTGACAATAACTGAATGGATTACCATAATATGTGGTTACTATATGCATGGTGCCTCAACCATTCCTCTGATGATCCCAACTTTTTTTTTTATATATATACTACTACTATTTTAATATTTCAAGTTGTCCAGTACTTTAGTTTATGACAAAATACCTGCAAAATTCCTATCAACCTCAGCTGTAGGCTGCTTTGTGTTCAGTGCTAATTAGCAAACGTTAGCATGAATACACTAAACTAAACAGTGAATATATAAAACATAACATCAGCATGTTAGCACTCTCACTGTGAGCGTGTTAGCATAGCATACTAATGTTAGCATTTAGCACAAAGCACCATTCTGCATAATAGCAGCGTCTCAGCTGGATATTCATAGCGTTGCTGTTCTGTTGGACTTCTATTATCTAGTTCATGTACTCCTGGTTACTTGCAAATGGAGAACGACCAGTAGTGAGAAGTGGAAGGGTAAGACATCATGGGATTCGTGTTGGTATTCTCAGGCTGTAGGGATAAATGATAATTTTTATAAACTAATATAATTGTGGCCCCCAGTTAATTGTGCTGTGGCCACCTCAACTGGGAACCACATGGAATCAACATCCCTATTGAGAAAGTCATGAGATGTAGTTGTTCTGAAAGCAGGAAAGTAGCTGAGCTCATGTTAATACCCTCAGACACTGTGAAACACTATCTGGAGTGTTTGTCATCTTCACACCAGACTGCACTTTAAATAAAAACACTCTAGACAGTATCTTGTCAACCTTGGTGAGTTTTGGATGTACTCCAAAGCATGCTTGAAAAGGAGAAACAGCAGTCTAATTGAAACATTTTGACACAGGTCTCATTCACTGCTCAGTTAAATGTTGATTGAATTGAAGAAATAAGAAGAAACATTATAAAACTGCATGTAGCAAATGAAGTAATGATAGAACAATGACAAGTAATCAGATAATATTACATAGTGATCTAATCCAGAGGATTATATTTCTAATTTGTAAGATGTATTTACTCAGCCCTGCTGGTGGCATAAACTGTTTACATTGCTAGTTTAGAAAGCCACTGTGTTTTTTGTACCAACAATAAAGCTGGACTCTCTGACAACAGACAGTAGGGGTGATTAGAAGCACCATTTAACTCTGTTAGAGATAATGATAAACACCTTGCAGTGCACCGAACCTCTACCACCTCACAGACAATTTCTAAATCTCTATTCTAACACATTTCCTACATTGCACCGTGTCCTTACCCAGGTATCACTGGGTGTAGTCTTGAGGGAAAAGGGTCCATGGCGTTTTATCAGTGTGAATCCACAACAACGACAACAGTAGTCCAGCAACATGAATGGCTGCTGGTCTAAATGAGGAATGAAAGCTACATGTGTTTATTTGTGTGTGTGTGAGCATGCTGGTGTGAGGCGGGTGGGGTTGGATTAGGAGTAATGAGATTACTACTAAGAAGTCTGAGTAAATCCTGAAAGAGATAAAGGTGACCGTACTCTAATATAAGTGTGTGCACATACACATAATTCAAAAGAAGGAACTTGGTACATGTTCGGAATAATAGCCACATAGTTTTCTCATTATTTCAATTTAAATCAGGTTTTTCTCTCTTCCTCTTCTCTTTGTTTTGTTTTTGTCCCCTCTTTACTCATGCCTCTATTACTTCCTTCAACATGTTCTTTATTTCCTTTTCCTGACTGCTTCTTTGTACGATTGTCCTTATTTACCTTTTCTTTCTGCTTCCATTAACATTTGGTGGTCCTCTCCCTCATTCAGTCCTTTCTCTTTTGTTTCTCCTCCTTCTGATAAACATTCCAAAATAAAAGCATAAAGCAGAAGAAAAATATGTGATTGTGAAGTACGGCTGAAATGATCAGGTCACTGATTAATCGACTGGCAGAATATTAATCAGCAACTTTTATCAAGTAATTTTTCAAGCAAATATCCCAAAGATTTGCTGGTTGCAGATTCTCATATGAAGCTGTGCTGCTTTTTGGATTTTCAGTAGCACAAACCTTCATCACTAATTGACTAATTATCACTAGATTAATCATTACTGACTCTTAGTTGCAGCGCTAGAATGGACACATCTCCCACAGTTAAATCACACTAACCTATCATTCTTCTCGGAAGTCCAGTTTTTGACAAATCTGTAACAAAACATCAACAAAGACTTGATAACGATGTTGTCTGACATTTCCCAACGTGACCACAAGGTGGTAGCGTGACCCCACAAGCAAAGAGAAAACTTATTAAAACACAACAGAACACAAGAACATGCATTTGAAGAATCCCCCCACGCAGATAAGATATTTCCTGATGCACCAAACATATGTACAGATTCCTGATACCATTGACACAAACAATTTAAAGACAAATAAGACACTGTGAATAAAAATGATCACAAACAGATGCTGGATGATTATCAGCATATAAAGTTGAGATGATAAGAAAGAGAAGACAATAAATAGCTTAGCGATGGCTAAAGTGATGTGGATGAGGTAAATGCAGAAATGAAGACAGTTCAACATCCCCTTCTCCCTCCAGAAATAGCCTAAGAAACACTATATTCTGCTCTTCTACGTCACAGCCTGCGTGTGTCTCTGTGTTTGGGGTAAAGCACTTGCACGTGTGCCTTTGTATCTGCGAGTGTGGGGGTTTACTTCACTGCCACGGTAACCTGCATCATTGTAACCATAGTGACGATGAGGAGGAGTGGGGGCGCATACAGAGCAATGTAGGCATCATGACTATTCATCCCCTCCTGTGTGTGTGTGTGTGTGTGTGTGTAGCTCTGGATGTTTGTTTACTGATGGCAAATAAGAATAGCAGAAATTGAATGTATGATTAATTTTATTTTGATATTGAAGTCTTTTAATTATTATTATTATTATGAGTGCTTTAAGTCCAGTTGTCCAGTTTTAACAAGGTGAACCTAAATCACTGTGTCTGCCCAACACATCCAAAGCTTAGCAGTGGTGAAATAACAAGTCCAGTCAAACCTTTGAAGCTTAAAAGTATTTTAGATGCATATCAAAGTATTTATGAATTATCACGCCCTAAACTGTAAATGACAAATAAGAGGCAATGCCTGCAAGAAGAACGGTGAAGATAAAACAAATTATAAAGCTGGGAGTCACTGTTTTTATCAAGTTGCAGTACATTCAGATGTCAGTCTGAAGCATTTTACCAGTTCAAGGTAAAATGCTAGCAATATGAGTATGAGAAAAGGGACTGATAGAGACACTTAACCAGAGAGCTCCTGTGTCTAGAGAGAAAGTTTACACCACATGAGTGAGATCCGTATGAGTGAGTCTGTGTTGTATCCTCAGAGGCAGAGAAATGAACACAGTAACTCTGCTGTTCTCCTGATGTCTTTTTTTAAGTTCTTATAAAAAGGATTCAACAAACAGAGGGAGAAAGCTACTTATGAGAAGACTGACCTACATGTCAACATGGCGAGTTGTAGAAACAGAGAAGTTGTAATTACCATTCAGTGTGTGTGTGTGTGTGTGTGTGTGTGGAGTAGTTTTGACATCACACAAACACGCAGTGTGATACATCATAATTCATTCAACATATACAAAAATAGGAAACAGTAACTAGGAGGAAAGAGAGGATAGAAATTACACAAGAAAATGGGGAAAGAAAAACCAAGAAGAAAACTGAAATTGAGAAAATTGAGAAAAATTCAGACACCGATTTTAAAGCTTGCATTAAAGCGAACAATAAAATGCCAAAATTCAAACAAGTTCACTGTTTTTAAAAATGTGCTGCTGCTTTGAAAATAAGGTCACCTGAAATTTTAAAATTACACTGGAGCGCACTGGTAGCCTAATAGTTATTGCACATGCCATATAACCACAACGTCCCTGGAGTTTGGTCGGGAACCTTTGTGGCATGTCATACCCTCTATCTCTCTCTCTCCGTCTCTCCTCTCCACTGTCAAGGTGTCAAATGAAGGCTAAAACGCCAAGAAATAATCCTAAAAGCTAAATCAATAAAACTATGCCACAAATGAAAAAGCATGCAAGCTAATGCGTTAACGCTTGTAATCTAATGCTAACAAGTGATGTCATCACTACTGAACAGAGGGAGTGAGATACTAAGTTTTCTAACATTTTAAAGTATGAATGATAAATATACACAATAAAAAAAATAAATCCAGTGTAAACCAGGTCTACATATTTCTTCCTTGTTCAGCCCATCATTCAGTCACTGAGCCTGAAATAAACCTTATACATGCCACTGGTTTTCACCAGTCACTTGGCCAGTCAATCGTCCTTTGATCTACTGAGAAATTAGCATTTCAGATTAAAAAAATATCCTCCTGTCTCGTCCACTTGCACTCTCCTCACTCGTCTGTTCTTTTCACCTCCTATCTCCTTCCTCCACTATTATTCCCCCTGTCCTCAATCTGCCCCATTATCTCTTTTCCTTCTTTTTCCAAAGCTCCTTTCCTCTTGGTTCCAGCTTACTTTTAATTATTTAGCTGCAGATTTATGTCTACAGCTGCTTACAATAAGTATAACACAAAAAGACAACACAATTTTTTAAAACCCAGAATCCCAAATGGGCTCATAAATGAGAAAAGCAACAGTCAACAATCTTGAGTTTGTTTTTCCTCTCCTTTTTCTCCCACACTCTCTCCACATCTTGGTTCTCAACGTCTTCCTCCTGTTCTGTGTCTCTCTGCCCTTCTAAAGTATGTTTTCATTTCAATCCTTCATGGAATGTAAATACAGCAAATGACTGACCACTGCACCAGGGATGTGACTTCTACATGAATCTCAACTAGTCTCATGACTTTCACAACAGGCATGGGGGTTGACCGTCTAGTCTACAGGATTTTATGATCTTACAGGTTCCAGGTTTTCAACAGAATCATAAATATCGGTGAAACGGTGATGATTATTTTTAGTGTGTGTGGGGTTTGGGGTTAAGATGAGATGATGGCAGTTAAAAACAGAATGTCCTAATCATTGTGTCCAAGTGTGCTTGTTCAGCTGTACAACTCACCCTCCAGGTGTTTCATTTCTTGCCAACTTAATCTCAGCCTTTTAAACAAATACTGATCTTGGTCACACACACACACACACACACAGTGGTATCTTATTGCTCCACTGTTCCAACTGTGTTAACACAAATGTCTGTCTTACATTCTCTTTACCTCACTCCAGCCAGCTGGTATATTTGCATTGACTGCCTTCCAGCATGTAAATACAGGAAATGACATACATGCCAACATCTGCAACGTTTTTGCTCCCACAAAAAGTATTTAACATCACAAGCTGATCCGTTTTTCCTCATGCTGTGCATCACCAATGCTACTTTCTCCCTGATTTTCTTCAAAGCCAGTCACCAACACATCATCTGCGCCCTACACATGCAAGAAAGCATGGCACAGAGCCTTGTTTCCCTCCATAAACACGCACACACTCGTCACACACACACATATGCATGCATACAGAAATACTACCTTCCCAGAGAGCATACCATTCACCCCCATTTCTCTCGTTTTCTCACTCCCCCTTCACACACACACACACACACACACACCTCTGTGAAAGCCTCTCACATTCCCACAAACGTAGAAGCGCGTTGGGGGAATAGATGGAGCTGCTGCGTTTCACTCCGGCTCAGAGGAATGAAAAACACGCTTTTACTAGCTGGTGTTCACTGTTCACTATTTTTTCTAAAACGCAACAGCTTGCTACTTTCTAAAAAGAAATAATATCTTTTTCCTGTTTTTTGATGCGAATTCAAGTTTTGGGATATGGACACGGGAAATAACGAGTTTAACGCATTGAAACAACCCCTGTGCATCCATTACACGAGCGGCTTTTCTCTTTTTTCCTAATAAAACAAGGTATTTTTTTCAGCTGGGGAATTACAGGTTTTTCCATTTACGACTTTAAACAGGCGGAATGTGTGAAAGGATTTCCCTTCAATTGTAATTAGGAGCTTGTTTCAGCGGCTTTATTGTCCTGAGCGCGCATTCTCTCCACATGGCGTAAAGCGTAAAGTCACCAAAATATATAATCTGACCTAGACAAACTGTGCTAATGGCAACATATCGCCTCCACTGAGGAACTTGGATGTTTGTAAAGACCGTGCTGCTGTTTCCAAATGCTGCATGGAAGCTGTCTCCTGGCATTTTAATTTTCTCCGGGATGGCATTTCAGTGGAAGTAGCCTTCAAAGTGGAAGATGGCTTTTTTCTGTCCCTGACGTTACAGCTTAATCCCCCTACATGCCTAATGGCAAAGTGACAGTGAAAACTCAGCATTTGTAAAGGTAAGAACTCAGCTGTGCCTGACCTCTCCAACTCGGACTTTTAAATACTCGAGATGAAACAATTCAAGTTGACTCTACGGTCTTCCTTTTTAATCCCATCCATATTTGATGACATTTTGATTAATATTTGATGAACAGGGAAGTTTACTATCAGTCAGCAGCGCCTGACAGTAGCGGCTGCATCTATTCGACAGAAATGGATAAGCTTTAATAGCCTATTGTCTACGATAGTCCAGCATAGTCCTTATTGGTGCGTTTGTGTCCGTGTTTTAACCTATTTATTTACTGAGCTATTAAGAAAGGAATCCTATAGGACTGTGCAAAAAAGACCACTTCTCTGTCAGCCCGCTGTCTTTTTTATTACAATGAACTTCCTAGTAGTACAACAAAGCACATCAGTGTTCATGCCTTTAGCGATAGGTCAAGGGTAATAATGGAAGGGTCAATGATCAGTGTATCTTTTGTCATAAGATTGTGTTATGTGTTGAATAATATTTTCACCCAAAATTTCAGATTCTGTTAGTATGTAAATTATTTACAGTGATGTAACTTAACTGTATATACTTTGTACACTGAACCGGCACTGGCTTCTAGTTGTGATCACAAAATCCTGCTTGTACATATATACATGTCTTAAACTCTGATTTAAAGTGAGCACAGAGAAACCTCTTGAATGTGGACACAGCCTTGTAGTGTCTACGTCGTAAATAAGCAAAAAGCATTTTTGACTAAGAAGAACTTAACAACAGATGGTCTGTGACTGTTTTGTGTGTGTGTGTCTTTAGTGTGACTGCACTAATGCTGGTGAATTAGGAGTAACTCTCATCTTGAGAGCTGTCTGAAGAACTAGGGCAACTGACTGAGCCAAATGGATCATAGTGAGACACTGCTGCCAGAGATTTTATGCAGAAATGCATCTGAGTTTTTAATCTGAGAATCATTAAGACGTCATGCGACGTATCATCAAATCCTCTTTCACTGGAGAACAATTATCACGCCAACCGGATAATCATGTTTAAATACTCCTCTGGTAGGTCAGCAGATCCTTCACATTGATACTCCAGATCATCTCTCCCCATGGAGAGATGTGCAAGCTGTATAGAAGGCCACATTAAATAAGAACTGTGTTTATGAAAAACATTAGTGGAATGTTATTGTCTATTAATCTAGGGAGAGAAAGCCTCAAGAATCCCAGCATGGACCCTACAATGGTCCTCGGACTCCAGTTTGGGCAGCAATGCTGCAGGGCAGTTGGAGACAGCTCGTGCCTAGGTATCAGTGTGGGTGACAATTGGGATTGAGGAAGACAGAATGAGTAATTTTCCTGGAATCAGCAGGGGCCTCACTCTAGTACACAGGCTCGTGCCTGGCAGGAGCATCTGATGATTCAATTCAAAACTTAACTCAATTGAGTAGCGCTGAATTTACCACTGGATGCAATGACACTGATGACACTGGCGGCTGGTGAAATTATTTTTTTGGGGGGTGCACTTTTGCAAGTCAGTTTTCAGTTGTGCTCTAACCACATATCACCACTAGTATAAGCCAAAGCACCATTATCATGCATCACATTAATTTAAATGATTAAATTAACGTAAAAATACACAGTCTGCGTTTTAAGTCATTTACTATTTATGAGACTGAGACTGACAACTGAGAACGTGAAGTCAAGGAGTTCATTCTGCATTGTCTCAAATGTCCCCTTAAACACAGTAACAGTCTGCAGGTATTGCTGCATCCAGGTATCCAACAAAGTCCACCAGCCCCCAGAAAATGTCTATTATCTTAGACAAAAAGTGTCGGTTTTTGTCCCCCTCCTCATTATGTCATCTCATTATGTCCTATCCTGTAGCCTTCATTAAGCTGCGTACTGATATTCACATTGCTGAACATAACGTGACACACAGCATTTTCCATGTGGCTCCTAGTCTTTTAATGTTTTCTCGCTTTTTCCGGAAAATGTATTAAATCCATAATACCTGTTTGAATCCAGATTCGTTCTGATCCTGGCAGCTGACAGAGGAGGCAGGTGAAACAAAACCAAGCTCCGGTCTCAGGACAGACAGTTAGCCAGGACTTCTTCTCATACCAGTTTCTGGAGAAAGACCGAGTGTAATTTCTTCCTCTGTCTGGTGTTTGTTGTTTGATTTTGATGTCCGGCTGCCCTGTGGGGTTCTTCTGTGGAACGGTTCAGTTTTTAGCAACTGAATTTGTATTATCCATGACAAAAAAACTTCTCCTCTGACTGACTGTAAACAAAACACAGGTGCTGCGGTGACTTCCGTTTGGAGCGGTGACGCCAGTCTTGTGGGCGGGCTTTGGGAGCAAAATGTTGCGCCCCAAGGTTCTCCTATACTTTGTATTGGAGGGGGTTCCAGTGCGCATGCACCAGTCATAGCGTGGGTCTATGGTAAAGATTTTTGTGCCCCAAAGGAACAGGAAATACGTCACACGACCGTTCAGTCGCGGTAAACGAGTGAGATAATATTTTTAAACTACACTTTAATGCAGATTATACACAGAACTCATGGTTTGTATAATGTATAGATCGTTTATTTAAATTTTCACGTTTTTTTTAAATTATTTTATGTGATTCCTATCTTCTTCTTCTTCATGTGTGACAGGTGGGGCAGCGCCCCAGCGCCCTCTATTGACGAGCCGCCACTGACCAAAACAAAACAAAACATCTTGATAAAGGGGACAGTGTATCTGACACTCGAGTGCTTGCATCAGGAAATGTGCTGGCAAAAGGTCAGCAGGAAAACACAAACTGACATATTCTCCAGACAGATGAGTCACCCTTGACCATGAGTCTGCAGGAGAAGAGTAATTCACAAACACATACTCGCTATCTTTTTATTCTTTGCTTATCTTCTTTCCTCTGATACAAACTCCTCTGCCTCCTCTATCTGCTCAGAGTTTTCTGTGCACTTTTCATCCCTCGTGTCTTCTCTAATGACAGCCAATTTCCCAGGAAACTTGCGATCAAATAAAATGGCCATCAAACGCTTTTTAATCCCATAAACCAAATGGCACTCTGCTTCCCTGGTGAGCTACAAGCCCAAAAAGGACAGAGACTTGAGTCAGGATATGAGGTTCATGTAGAGGTCTGATTATTCAGGAGCCAGACTCAGAATTAAAAGCATATTTTCAAAGTGATTGTGCGCTCTATGTTTTTAGTTGATTCTTTGACTCAATTACAATCATCTTAATGGTAGTAAACAAAACAAAACACTGAACAGTGTGAACCAATATGATAACTGCAAGGTTAAAGGTCATCTTTACCTTATTGCACAGAATAAAGTAGATGCCATGAGGAAGTCAGGCCGTAGTGTGGAAGTCTTTTCATTGCCTGCCAGTATCAAGGCCCTCATTAGATAATAAAAAGAAGTCAGGGAGACTTTCATCTCACCACTAACATTAAGAGATGTAAAACTCTCTCTCTCTCTCTTTCTCTCTCTCTCTCTCTCTCTCTCTCTCTCTATATATATATATATATAAAATACTACCACTGAACCCATCAGATGTATCTACAGGCGTTTGACTGTGCTGGTGGAGCACTTGAGGAGAGTAGAGATTTACAGGTTAAGAATCTGGAAGTAACTGACACTGATCCATGAAAATATGCTTGGATCAGCTCTGAAACCAATCCATATGATCAACTTGGAACATCTGTACTACGTACAAATTCAAGGGTGATTGAAGGTGTATTTAATATACTACCTTGGCTGTTTTTTGTTTTTTGGCCAATAGTGTAGTACAGTATTGCACAGGATAGTATTCCTGATATCTCCTAAGACATACACCAGCTTGTAAAGAGGAGAAATTCTAGTGGAAATTCTAGATTTCAACAGGTAGTGGAGGGCTTTTTGGGTCAGCAATGTGAATGAGATTACCTTAGGGTGCTTCTCTGCAGCTGACTCTGACCTCTGAGCTTTCTAGAAAAACAAACAGGGAATTCTACTTCAGGGATCAACACAGTGAATTAAGTAAAACGTGTGGCTATAAAAACCTTTTTCAGCTACGGGGCACATTGTGTGTTGTAACCCATGGCACAAATTTGTGTCTTTTTTCATCTCATCTCTCTGTCCCTCCTTAACTGTCACATCCCGCCTGGTGAAGCAGAAACATCATCTTTAAAGTCTGATATTGTGATGTTGCATGTTTGAGCCCATTAATATAATTCCTGTTCACGGTACTGCAGGAACCTGCTGATAACAGTGTTCAAAGTGTACAAATAGTGTTTGAAAGCTTATCTACAGTGGTGCACTTATGGAATATTAACAGGCATCTAACATTTGAGACTCTGCCAAAAAACATTTGTGAGCAAATTTGTCACCCCCCCAAAAAGTTAGGTTGATGGTGTTTAGAAGGCACCAGCTAAACAAACTTCCTAAAACTCTGATTGCAACTGAATTTCATCTCTGCACGTATTTGGCAAAGTGATTACCTACTGATTAATAATAATAATGTGAATAATGATATGTGAATGAATGAATAATATAAAGTGTACACAATTTGCACTTAATGGACTAAAACACAGTGCATTCAAATATTCATCAGCCTCTTTATTTTAGTATTTGAAGTTGTGTGGCATGAGAATATGTACAAACATAAGATAATGTTCACTACACCTTTGCCCTTGACTCAAAAAGGTAATTTCCATCAGGTTTTGCAAAAGAAGAGAAAGCAAACTGTCTTTTTTATATCGCGAACATTTGTCAATACTCAAAATTAGCCACAATAATAATAAAGAAATTTACAAAATAGAACAACAACACACACTGGAGAGACAGAAATAGTACTTACTAGTGTTGTTGATGGTAATACTACATATTTCCATGAGAGCCACTGACACAGTATTCTTTTGTAGCTTTATTAGAGCAATTTGGCCTCGGTTCACCTTACCAAAGCAGTTTATGACACAGAAACAAAAACACATGGCTATAATGGGAGACATACTGTTTTTTTTCTCTTCCTACCCAGCTCTATTTTTATCTCTCTGCTCATTCCTCTCTCATTGCTCCTCTCCTTGCTGCTTTCATTTCTTACCTCATCTGTGTCCATGCTAGATGTCTTTCTCCATGACGTGTTAGCTTACAGTTCACTGAAGTGAGTCATATGAGACAAACTTTTTCTCAGCATGCTTTAGCAGTTAAAAACATCTTTGGAGTTTGTTATGCGTAGATCAGACTACCTCCTCCATTCTCTTTCCCTGCTGGCTGGTTTCTCTTGATCCTGATTTCTTGCATCTTCTTACCTTTCCCCCCACCTTCTAGCTCACCTGCACTGTTCTGTTATGTCTTATGTTCTTATGTTATGTGTGAAATCAGAGACATGGTTGTAGAGCTTTAGCACAAATAGCATGTACTAGATTAAATTAACACCTTGAATGAATTCTCACCCTCGCTCCTCATCCCTGTTGTCTCCGTTTCACTACTGTAGCTCTTCTTCTAATTTCATCCAACTTGCCAAATGCATTTAGTCTCTATCCACCCCACCCTCTCAATATCTGCACACAGAAATATTAAAAATAACAAAAAAAGATATATGGGAAATGCCCTATTGTTGACAGGATATAGGCTTAATTATATACCTGTCAGCTGTTAGTTGCTATAGAAACATGTCACCTAGCAGCAGGGCATGTAGTTGCTATAGGGACAATACATCATGTGACATCTATAGATAACTTCCTGTTATCATACTACAAAAGGCATCTCCTTGCACAAAGACGCAGCACGCACACAGAGGGATTTGACGCTGAAAGTGTCACAACGTAAAGGGGGAAATCTCTGAACTGAGACGCACGATGTAGTGGAGATATTTTTAAAACGTGTACTGAAACAGCATCTCTAAATGTTTAAGTGTCCCGACTAACAGATTGAGACTGCTCCGTGAAGGTAAACTGTTTTAAAAATGTTCTTGCCATACTTTGCACAGAGTTTGCACAGATGAACAGTGGGAGTAATTCAGTCAATAATAAGCTGATCACATGGAAGCTAATTCATTATTTATTCATTTAGAAAACTGCTTATTAAGGCAGTGAAATGGAAAATGGAGCAGTAAATTTCACATTATTTATAACTTTCATTAGATAGGAGGCAAAAAGTACTACAAAGACTACTGTGCAACTTTTTCACTCAATGTTTCACCAGAGAACACGTGAAATTTTCTCTATTCTATAAAGGACACTGAAGGATTCCTTAATGTGTGTTCTGCGTACCAAAAATAGGTTTACACACAAGATGAATAAACAGCATATATGGTGTTAGGCATTGAGCACGATAATTAATTGTGGTGTGGTCCTTGCACATTGTCTGCAGTAGAGAGCCTTGCTGTATCAGTAGCCGAGCTGTTGTCTCATTAGGCTGCTGCTGTGTCTGTTTTGACAGCATTTTGCTGTCAATGCTCCACTTGTTTCTTACTCTAGCCTTGTTAAAACTACAGATGCACTTGGAAACAAAAGCACTTCCCTCTGTCCTCCTGTAACGTTGTCCTCCTGTAAAGGCTTTTTGTCCTCTCAGCTCATCACCATCACTTTGTCTCCTCAAAACACTTTCTCTATTGCACCCTTGTAGATGCTCTGATATTAGTTTCTATGTCTCTTGTTTTTCACACCCTTCTCCTGTTCCTCAATTGCTCTTGTCATCTTTCCTCTACGCTTGTCCTGTCCTCCCATCCATCTCTCTCAGTAAGCTGAGGAAATCTCTCCTCTTGTGTGGGTTCCTGTCTGACACACACTAAGTAGCAAAAGGAAAGAATGAAGTAGAGAGACTGAGTGTGAGGGAGTGCAGAAAAACCTGAGAAAATAGGCTTGTGTGATTCACCATCTGTGGTAAAGCACTTTTCTACACCAGTTTTACCAATATGGTGATTGACATGAAAAATTTATTAAAATGTAACAGGGAGAAAAGTGGGTGGGAGTAGAGAACGTCTGGTCTTTTGTGCGGTTCACAGTTATTTTGAATGCTAAAAGCATTGTCCGACTTTGAATCTTAAAGCAAACTGCACTGCTTTGAGATATGTGCAAGAAAATAAAGGGAGTGAGAAAGAGGAAAGTGACCAAATAAAATTAAAATTAGAAACAGATTAAAATAGATCCAAGAGGACAGAGGATGGGGGAGGAGAAAGACAAACACAGTAGAGAGAGATAAGATGAGAAAGTGGAGGAAAAGGAAGGGAAAGAAAATCCTTACTCAGGGTCACAACCAGAATGCATTAGCACACAGGGTGAGAATGAGAATAGAGAGAAGAGAAGAAAGAGGGGGAGATTTCCAGATACAGATAGGAGGAAGAAAGAGACAGATGTGGAAGCAAGGCATAGAACAGACAGAGGAAGGTCATGAGTGTGTTCTTGTTCCCATGCTAAATTGGCTTTATCCTCTTATATACACAGACATGCACACACAAAAACCAACTGGCACAGAACATCCACCCACACCCAAACTTCGTGCACATGCTTTGCCATAGCAGCAGTACTAGTTGGGCAAGAGCTGAAGTAATTGTTGTTACATGTAAAACACCATTATCAAACTGAACTAAATTTAACCACGCATAAGAAGAAAACACAGCAAAATACAAATTGAGGAAAGTTAGTGGAGTTCACAGGGCTCTCCACTAATGTTAACCCATTCTCTCATAATAACCTCCAGCTGCCATAGCCAACATAGTGTAGTTACTATGTTATAGCTAAATGTTCGTTGCACACAGTTAAAAGTTGACAGTTGAAAATCTGTCCACTTGGAAAGAATCTGAAGAATGACCACACAGATCTTTGCCCTATCAAACAGAGAGTTAGAAACAGAGAGTTAATGATTAGGAAAGAAAAACATGTCTTTAAATAATCCTTCTGACAGCATTACCACGTTGCTACTTAGTGCTCCATACCCTTTACATGGTCTATGGCAGCTTTCTGTGGTCCTTCAGGATGGTTATTCAACATCAAATATTGCCTGATCTGATTCTCTTAGTGCTCAACAGGACAATGCTAATGTTTATGTGAGCCCAGATTAACAGGCATTTAAACCCAAATGAGGGATCCCGAAATAAGCCTGTGTTTGTTTTAAGCCCTCTTCCTTTTACTAACTATAAATAGACATGTGAGCAGCTGGTGAGCAGAGACTTTTGATTCATTTGAATAATATATTAGAATTGCAGCTCCCTGTTTCCAATTTTATAACTGCAATGGTAATGTACGTAAATATTGACAATAAAAACAACAATGAAAATGCAAATGCAGTAAATACAGGATGAAAAGGAGTATGAATAAACTACAAGCTGAGAGAGCATGTATGTTTCTCTTTCTTTCTGCTCTGCTTCTATCTATGTCTCTAATAAGGCTGTAAACAAGCATAGTGCAGGGATAAATACTGTACATGACACATACACAACTGCCCATGTCCTGAAGGCTGACAGCCAACAAGAAAACATCACCAGTAAACAGATGAGGTGGTTGTACTGAGTGTGTGCTGTTTTGTGTGATGACACTTGTATCACTGCTAAACTATAAAATTATTTTCTTGAACTCAGAATGACACCTAAAGTCTGACACAATTTCCCCGTAAACTGTATGTAAAAAACCTGTCACCAGCAGCTTTGCGAAGTCACTGCGCTGTATGTGAGGTGACACTCCTGCATAAGACAACAGAGCTGTGATCATTGGAATTGGTTCAATCTGTGGGAGATGCAGCACTTTGAATATTAAGTATTTTACACCTCTTATATTCAGAGCATCTGGGGGACTATGGCTATGCTGAAACGCATCCTTAGAAGTGTACATAATTATGGATGTTGATGTTGGTTTTTCTTTATGTGAATGTATTTGTGTCTGTGCCTCCACCAAATGGATGGACATGTTTTTTAAATGTGTGTTCAAAATACCAAAACAAACTGTGAAAAAAACATCAGTTCTACATCAGTAGTTCTTTATTGACCTTTGCCAAACAACAACACACACACTCACATGCTGGACATACAGTACAGCTCATATTAAATTCATAATGTGTATGTGTGTCTGTATCTGCAGGATAAGTATGACCGCAGCAGCAGGTGTGCTAACAGGCTTGGCCAAACTAAAACGTCAAGACTCAGCCCGCTCTCAGCATCGGTTCATTCCAGCTACATCCCAAGGCCTAGGAAATGCTGCCCCAGAGGCTGCTCCTAGGTGATCATCTAAGCTTTACTGTCATAAATTCAGTATTAATACAACATGGACTGTTCACAATAAACATTGCACAAATATTTTTTTGCAAACTCTTGGCAAAGTAGAAGCTTGCTTTGCATAATTATATGTCTCTAAAACCAATTTGGGTTTTTTCTCCATACTTTTAATTCAGAAGGAGGAAGCGACGCACTGATGTTGTGGTGGTACAAGGAAAGCTCCGCCTCTACTCAGCCTCTGGGTTTTTCCTTCTCCTGGGACTGCTTATTTTGGCAATAGGGATTGGTATGGCAACACTGGGATACTGGCCGCACAGTCCCTCAGCCAAAACACTGACTGGAGGAGGATCTAAGACAACAACACCTGGAGGCCACAGCACAACTTCCACAGGTGAAGGAAATGCAACCAAGTTGGTTGTCACAGAGGGGGATGTGGCCAACTCCAGCACAACTCATAGTGTTCAAGGTGAGGTAACAACAGGGTGATTACAATCTCAAACTGGTCTTTACAGTTATTATTAAATGGATCATACCATAAATGTGTTCTCCATGTCTTGTAGGTACACCCGCCAAGCAGACTGGGGGTCGTCTGACACGGTTCCTGGAACAGAATCTTCACTCAGAGCGGATGAAGATGCTTGGGCCCTTCACTATGGGCATTGGGATTTTCATCTTTATCTGTGCTAATGCCATACTTCATGAAAACAGAGACAGAGAAACAAAGGTAGAGTGGAAATCTGCAGATCCACAAACACACACACATCCTGGAACATGCGTCATTGTCTACAGTGCCTGGAGGTGGAGAAGTCATACAATAGACTTAC
This sequence comes from Sandelia bainsii, assembly GCA_032362345.1. Taxonomy (NCBI): domain Eukaryota; kingdom Metazoa; phylum Chordata; class Actinopteri; order Anabantiformes; family Anabantidae; genus Sandelia; species Sandelia bainsii. The sequence goes on from JAUMHL010000017.1 coordinate 7,899,197, forward strand.
AATTTGAATTTGTGGGTTGTATAACAGCATTTTGTGCTGTTATCTGGAAAAGGTGCTGAAGGAAAAATTCAGACATTTCAATTTCAAAACAAAAAACCCAAGTGGCTAAAAATTCATGGTTAATGTTCCTACCCTTTTCCGTATTCTCATTTCAGTTCTTCCTACACTATCTACAAAGTGAGGGGCATGCACACTGCAGTCATCCTTATTCTTCATCTCTACATAACTAACATGCAGATCGGATTCCTTCCAACCTCCTTCCACCCTTATCTCTGCAGTGTTCCTCTAATCACATTTCCTTTATTCTTATGCCCTCTCATTCCCGGCTTTGATTCAATTAATCGTCTCCACCTTCCTTCCCCGCTTCCAGGTAGTGCATATGAGAAACATGTGCTCCAAGGTCACAAATATCCAACATAGATAAACACTAATTTAATAGCTTATAATGAAATATTGTCCAATCCAGTGACGTTAATGGTGCTTCTAATAATATATTTCTATCTTCTGCACTAGATAATCCATATGAGAGACATGTACTCCACAGTCATTGACATCCATCGCCTCAGGCAGAAAGAGCAAAGACAACAATATCACCGCAACAGCACCTATGCAAGAGAAGCTGGGGATCTTCGAGCTTTTGTAGGTGACAGCGCAGTGCGGCTAGCGAGCAACTCCCTCCTGGCCTTCTCTTCTCGGGCTGGAGGCAATTCTGGAGGGGGAGGTGGCTCTACAGAGGAGGAGGAGGTGCTGTTAGGGGATGAGGAGTTTCACAGACACAGGGAGCAGGCCAAGTTCGACTGCAGCTTTGTGGGGCTGATGGCGCCGCTCTACAAGGATCGCTCCTTCTGTGGCCCAGGGCTCGGTTTGGCTCGCTCAGATTCAATGCGCCACCAGTGGTCAGTGGATAGAGATGGGGAAAAAGGAGGCCACCATGCACGGTCTATTGTCTCCTCCTCTATTTCTGCATTTACTCTGCCTGTTATAAAACTCAATAACTGCGTTATTGATGAACCAGAGATGGAGGCCATTACTGAGGAGGACAGAAGAGAAGAGAGACGAGACAGAGAGAGGTCACAGCCTTTGATTTCCATGGAGTCTCTGACAGTTCCTGTAGCATCTGTTGCCAAGGCCTCCAAACCACCAAGCTTACACCGGAGTAACTCTGCCTCCTCCTCATCCCACTGCTCCTCTATCTCCTCTTCTTCCCTCTCCCCCACTCCTTCATCTACCTCAGGCTGCTGGCTGTCTCCAGGAGCAGCAAGGAGTGACTTTGGCTCCAACTCCTCCCTGCACATGCTCAGCAGCCACTCCAAGTCTCTGGATCTAGAGCGTGGACCAAGCATGCTCAGCGTGCACCCAGAGCAGAGGAAGCACCCCAGTTGGCCACGCCTTGACCGTAGCAACAGCAGCCGCTGTAACAGTGGCAACCGGGGCAGCAGTAAAGGCTACATGAGGCTGGAGAACAGGGAAGAGCAAGGAGAGCTGCTGTTGGATGCATCACCGTCTGTGACAGTGAGACGTGACTACAGTAAACGCGAGAAGCTGCTAATGATATCAAGGTCACATAATAATCTGAGCTTTGAGCATGACGAATTTAACAGCAGCTCACTGAAGAGAGGCAGTTCTGAGACTCGATTCTGAAGGCAGTGAACTAAAGGTTTAAGACATTTCTGTCTTTTTCTGTAAATTGCTCTCCAGGCAGTGATAGTCTGTTTGTGTCAGATGGAAACTGACGAGTTTAACCGGTGCACCCTGTAGGGAACTCAAATGTGGTTTCAAAGATACTTGTTTGAGAAGAAGGCTGGAGAATAGTGAGTAATGGACCATCTTGCACAGTAGAAGGTTGAGCAAGACTCTGAATTTCAACTGTGTCAGGTCCAGAGGTACATGTAGCCTGCCCTGACAGGTGACATCTGTGGAGGTAGGCAAGTGAATGCAGACTTTCCCAACAGGGATCGATCCCAGGGGTGCTGAATATTGGCTGCTGGGATTGATAGAAATACATCACATTACACCATGAGCCTACTATATACAAAAACAGTTCTCATTTTAACAGGATCTCAACTCAGAGACAAGGTTTTAGGACAAATACTGGTTCATTATAACAGCCTTTGAATTAGGTTTTCTTAATTCCAGGAGCTGCTGGTGAAATCAAGAACACACTAAAAATGTTTAGTGTTTTTAGAAGGTCTGTTCGTTAGCGGGTAGCAGTGACATAAAGACAAAACGTTTTTACCAAGGAAAAACCAGCATGACTAGTTTACAGGATTAAACTGATTTTCTATATTAATAGTATCTTTAACAATTCCAATACAGAAACCAACCAACAATGAATTCCCTCTACTCACAGTTAATGACTTTCTGTCTGTCTCCTATCTGAATTAGTTTATTTGCCTGTGCCGTAGACCTCCATTGTTGTTCAAAAAGGACACATCACTGAGACCACTAGGGTTTCTTCATAAAAGATATAACCTGATTTTTTTTTTAAATGTTGCCAAATAGCTCAGAATATCCTTACATCTTACAGTTTCTGAAGTAAGCAAGAGCTGCAAACTGTGCATTTGTGAGAGCTCCGTGCAATATCTCTTTAGCTAGTAGACAGTCCACACATTAATCACACATTAACCATCAGCAGAGGCAAGTCATTGTTAGTTTTAGTCTCTGTATTGTGGTTGCAGAAAGCACTATTAAAATAGAAAATGACTGTTCGTATCCTTTTATGTCAGATGAGATGAAGCTCTGAGACAATTAAAAAAAAAGATTTGTACTTATATGTCACCTTTGAAAACAAGGTTGCACAGTGCTTAATTGAGTTGTATAGAAATACTAAGGTTTTCTGTTAATATTCAACTAATCTATCAGTCTCAACACAAAAACATATAAAAACTAAACTGATCCAAAACCAGCTGTTTGGTGGAAACCAGCATACGAACTAGTATACTGCTATACTATTCTATTAAAGCTAAGGTATTTGCTGAAAAGGTGGTTTTTGTATGTTTATGTTTATGCTTATCTGATCATCAGATTGTTGTATATGTAGAGATTGGATCACTAAATGGCCCTTGCCATAGAAATATAGTAAGAAGTAACAATCTCTGTCTATGGCTCTGCTACAGGCATTTATTTCTTTCTAGAAAATATTTCACTCAGGATATTCATCATCATTTGTTTGTACATATTGATCTTTTTTCTTTCTTCATAAACCCATTCAGTATTATAGAAACCCTAATATTTGAATAATTGATACTTGAGTTCAGTCACTAGTCTGATAAATAGGGTTACAAGTAAGGATTTGTTCATCACAGATTTCAGTAATGTAATGCCAAACATAATGCCAATTGGCAATCACAATGCTGTATTTAGCAGTGAATCCTCATGACTGCTTCTTAATTCTACAGAATGCAAATTTGTTCAATTTATGAAGCAAACAGTCACATTTAAGGCATTTCAACTTCCTAAATGTCTTCATAATTGACCAGAAGTGTTAATAATTAATTTAAACAACAGATTTCTGGCTCTACTTGACCGATGACTGAAACAACACCTGATATGGAAAATCCAGGAAGCTGTAATAATCAAACATGAGCCATGCTGTTCTCTGCCACATATTTTATGTCACATCTTATGTTGCCTTTTACTTTTTAAAACAATATTCACCATGTAACGAAGATCACAGGATTGATCAGGAGTGAACTGAGCAACATGGTAATAATGTCTGAGAGTGTTTGGTTATTCTCATCACATGCTGAAAAGGTGTGGTGTCCTAAACCTGACAAGTGCAACCACTGCAGCAGATCTGAGGCCTCCATATTTCTCATTAGCTCTATTTCAGGTTTGGCTGTGTTTGTCAGCTACCTTACTGATGCTGCCACATTTAGCACGTTTGTAAAGGGTATTAGGAATACCTTCTCTTCTACTTTTGGCAACACGTGGGGTGGGTTACACATCTTATTTTGAGATCTAACATCATATGTGTGTCCCCAATTAAACACCATGTGTGTTGAAAAATATGGCCTGTTTTAAGAGTGCAGGAATCTTGATAGGGTGCTTCTTTAAGCAGTTCCCATCAGTTTATGGGTCAATGTCCAATTATATCCTCTCTCAAAATAAACTGTATTTTCAATGAAACGTGTCAACATTTGTCCTAATGAGTGTATTGGACTTATTCCTACACATGGATTAAGACACTGGACCCTTTCTCTTGCCTTTCTCAAAGGTCTATCATAGACAACGACGGATAACAATGCTCACACACGTACACACACACAGTGAAGGACCAAAGATTTGACTTACATTAAAGCTTGTATACATATTCCTCCTGAAATGCAAATATAGACACACAAAAACATAAAAAACACTCAAACACACAAAAAATACACAGTTACAATGTGATTTAAAAGCTGGAGGCAGAACATGCTTTCCCATCTCTCATGTCAGTGTTACAGAAGTAACAAATGATAATCCTAATCCTTTCGTAAGGCAGGAAACATATTTAGGCAGTAGAGACAAACGATGTTGCCTCTAGTTAATATTAAGGAGGTAAAGTAAAATTAACTAACTCTGTTGAGGGTTTCCATCACTCTTTGTTTGTTCCAGTTCAGGATTTCAGTCTGAATATGAAATTAAAGCTGAAATCTTCTGAAACAATAGTTTTACCTCCAGCAGATGTGTGTGTTGATGTTTTAGTCACATAATGTTGTCACCACAAGACAAAAATTGACCCTTTCTACAGTCTATCATAAAAAAATAGATCACAATCATGACCGATCTAACAGTTTCAAGTGAAAGTTGCATCAAAGTCAAAATATCAAGGACACTTGGGATACAAAACTTCCTGTAGCTATGTTTTGGTTGCTAAGCGCATCTCTTATCTTGACCCAGTAAGACAGATTGCAGAAAGCTACTGAATCAAATGTTCCAAATGTTTCACTGTGTGTTGGGAAGAAATCCAGGGAATCTAAATGCAAGTGCCTTTTCTCTGTAATCCTTGCTGCTTCGACAGGTGGTGCATCTAAATCTCAATTTCCACTTTCCGAGAGACACTATGACCATGCACAGCACACACTCACTCTGCACCGCATCAGTGTATATTCAGTCCCCAGCCAGTGTGTTATGGACAAACAGCTCGCACCTTCTCACCTCTTTGGCTGCCTCACACACTTCAAGTAGCTGAGGGGCTGCGAGTCTGTTCTGAAGAGACTCACAGTCTTGCAATATTCTGTACATTTACAAGACACACATGGGGTTACTGATAAACCTTTAATTTTTTATCTTCATCTCAGCGTGTACAACGTTAACATGTTCATGCTTAGCAGGAACCACGTTTACTTGTTCACTATGTTTGTTTAGTCTCAGTATTGTATTCTAACTAATTCTAACTGTAGTACTAAACACAGAGTAAAGTAGAGGCTGATGGAAATGTCAGTTTTGGCAATTTTTTCAAAAAAGTATTTTTCAAAATTAAATTATCAGGTGATGGTGGCACCAGATGCAGAGTCAGGGTGGGCAGAGGTGGAGTTTTTTGGCAAAGATGTCCTGTTAATAAAACTTATTTATTGTTATTACTAAAGTGATGACAGTTCATTCCCTGGTGACCACTAATATTAGTATCAAATTTTGTATCAATTGATCCAATAATTTTTTAGCTATTTCAATAAAATTCAAACATATCAAACTCATGGAGGCAATAGAAGAAAGGTTTGGGGGTCATCAAACTTTATCCTGTAGAGTCTGTGGATATCTGCATTAAACATCATGGCAATCCATTCAATAGTTGTCCAGATATTTCAGTCAGAGTACACACCACTAGTAGAAAAATGAGAGAATAACAAAAACCTTAACTGAAATCCTAATCTAACTAACACTAATCCTTTAACTGAAAAAGGTGAATTTCCATTTAACTTGTACTTGATTTTGAAAGTTCTTACATTTGATTTTATAGAAACCTGATTTCAAGTTTGTCTCTGTGTACAGAAAGCGATGCTTTACACACTTCTGAGTTGTACACTGAGCAGTGAAAAACAGCAAGGCTGCACAAACAAACCAGCTACAGAAACTCACACTGCATGTCACTCTAAAAAACTGAATACATAGAAATGTAATTATAAGTATTTCAAAATGTGCTAAAAACATTGTTTTATGTTTTATGAGAAACAAACATTGATGTGGCTCTCATGTGCAGACAAGGATGCACATACTGTATATAGGTGCAAAGGTGACAACATCATGACTAAATCCAGCAAGATTACATATTTAAATCCACATCACCAGAAAAGAATGACTTTGAAGACCAGAGGCACAGGTGAGCTCTTAATGGAGAGGAGAGAGAGGATTGATTTTTCATTTATTTGTTTATTTCTTTCTCTCCTGGTAATAACAGGGTTTTATGCATGTGTGTTTGTAATGGATGAACAGAAATAACAGTGTGTGTGTGTTGTGTACTACACCACTGTGTCTTTGCCAATAACAACAGCAGTGATGTGGGCAGTTTAGTGACATAATCAGCTAATAAACAGAACAATTAGTACAACACATCTGGAGGGTAAATTGAATGGTTTGCAGATTAGCTGAGGAGAATGACTGCCAGGCAGCCGAACTGCATTAGCACAGCTGCCACAGATAATAACAACATATCAGGATTTGGGATGATTGATGCTGAATTAGTAAAGGAAGTGAGTCATCCAGTCAGAAACATATTGGTTTCGAGAGCGGCGAATGCTCTGTTATGTATCATTTCTGATAAGAAACAGTAAATGTGTATTTTAACAAACCAGATTTATTTTCACTTTCTAAAATGTTCAGACAGGATCTGGCAAATCTTACTGATTCAAAAGTAACAAAACAAACAGATTTGGGGTTTAAAAGTTACTCTTACTGGACCTAAGAACAGGCTGGACACCGACAGGTTGGTTTAAAGGTATTTATTGAACTCAAGAGAAGAGGGAAGTGTAGAGTTAAGAAGGGGGTGAGGAGCTTCAGTGCAGGATTCTCTTGAGGTAGATCTCTGAAATAATACTCTCTTTGCAGGAGTGGATGAGAGCAGCAGCCTGAGCAGGAGAGAGTGCAGGGAGATCAGGTGAGAGATGTTTACAAGATGGCAGACAATCCAAGATGGCGGCCTCCAGGTACTGGCATCTGCCACGTGGTCACTAGAATGGATAGAGTGAGAGCACAGCATACAGCCAGGCACCAAAACTCCTCTTCCCACTTGCTTAAATAGGGGGATGCACTGTTAAAATCAATTAGACCGATTGACCAGACAGGAAGTCACTGAATATTTCAAAGTAAAACAGGAAGTGACCATGACAATTCTAGGTGATTTCAAGAGCTTCCATAATCATCATTTCAGAAAAGGGGAATATCTGGTGTTAACCCCTTACTGCCTGAATTTATTTATAATTATGTAAACACATTAATTATTTGTGTTTTTGCTATCAAGCAGAGATTTTTAATTTGAATGTAGCACATAAAATAGGTATAAATTTAGCTATGATGCAAATTAGCGACATTAGGCATAATAGTAACTAGTAAAACAAATTTTGATTATTTTATTGATGCTGTTATTGTTGTAACAGGGCTTTCGTTATGTCATGTCGACCCCTTTTCTAGTTCTTCCTCCTCCCTTTGCACTTTAAATTCTGTGTAATTAAGCAGAAAGCTGAGTTCCCCTGCAGTGAGTGTCACTGAGAGAGCCTTGTGGCGATAGTGGGTGAGTGCGTGCTCATGCGTCTATCTGTGTTTGTGCACTTGCCATGAGGCAGCGGTGGGGGTGCCAGCCTAGTTGCCATAGCAGCCCGAGATGTGCTCTGGACCCCTGCCTGAGCAGTAAACGCACTCACTCACAGTGCGTACTCTTTTAAAAATAATATAACCCCTAACTGCCAGCCATTAAATAAAGCCAACAAAAAATCTAAAAAGTAACACAGATCTGCAGTCCTGGGGTTAATCCAATTGGCTGCTGTCCCACAGTGATAATGGACAGATCGGTTAAGGCCAGCACAATTTATCTGATGCACTTGACCTGGATTTGTCCAGTCACTGCTGGCAAAGAGTAAAAATGATTTAGCATGCTGAATAATATACAAATTAAATTCTCGCTTCCAAATGTGCTCCACAGCTGCTTTGCTCTCTTAAGAAACTGCTCTGAAAAGCTGCGGCAGTAAAGAAGGATACAGTGTAGGCTGTGATAATACTGTAAGACACACCGTAGGCAGGGAGACTATGTCCACTGGCACTGTAGCAACATGACAGCAGAAACTCAAGTGCAGAGGAGATCAGCATGTGCTCAGTGATACCAGTATTATAAAAATGTTATATGAGTTTTCATCTTAAAAAAATGGTTTTGACCTTTTCAGAATCATCTTTAAGTTCTGCCTGAACGTAGGAAGGGCTTGTTACACTGTTCGTGTTTTATGTACCATACTGAAGCAACTTTTTGACAAAATTATGGTCTTTCTGGTAGAGGAATCCTGACCTTTCAGGATGATTACAGACACACGGACAGCCCACACATACTGTAGCCACTGTATGCTTTTGTTGCACTCATAGTCGATCCATGTGAGTCATTCATGAGTTTGTGTTAAGTGAAACAGTTGATGTTGTAACTAATCAACTAAACTGTACAGTTCATTCCTTATCTGGCACCATAACATGTGGATATGGACACGCAAAGAACAAATGGGGGAAAAGTCAATTAACTTTTGGGGAGTGGGTGATTTCTGCCTTGTCTGGCATTTAAAGAACTTTGTCAAGTCTGAGAAAATTACAAACTGGGGTAATTAATTAAAAATACATGGACAATCTCCCTGGCAGAAAGGATCAAATGAACTTAGGCGCACTTAAGACTGAACCCCTTTTTCTTTTGCATACAGACCATTTCCTGATCTTTTTGCCAATCATCAACAGCTTCAGTTATTGTATTATCACATACAATATTTATGAAATTGTTTTTGGGTGTCACAGATTAGGAATTCATAAAGCAGTGTTCTCATGCTGTGTATAAGATGAACAGAAATTTAAAATTCTTATTCTGAACTATGTTCTGTAAACAAAGAGCTCGGAAACACTAATATCTGAAAGTAATACCCCATAATAATTCAGTGTTACAGAAATAAACAATGTAAGTTTGTAAATTTGAGTTCCTTGACTCCTAATATACAATTTAAAATCAGTGTGTAATTACTTTGTTTCACTATGCAAGTAAAATATTTTGTATGATTCTGAGATTTTGAATGCTCCTTTGAATCCACTGCATTTCCAAAAAAAGATAAAAAATAAAATAAAATACTGGATTGCTTTACGGTACCAAGCTGGACCAAGGACACTCTTCTTCCTGTGCAAATAAGCCATGGTTTTTAGAGATGGCAGATGCTGTGTTGAGTGAAGTGCCAGAAGAAAAAAATAAATCACAACCAGCATGTTTGTCCTTTTCAGTGAAAACATTTGAACATTAGAAATCCTCTTTGCATCACGATTTTAATATGTAAAACAATACCACTTGAATGAGAATCTAGCAACTGTTTAATGGTCTTTGTTTTCAGAGTAGTTATGTATCGTCAAATTATGAAATTTGACAGTGATGCAGGGATTTCCAAAATGCTTTAGTGGTGCTTAGTCGAAAACCCAAGGCTTCTGCAGTGATGCTCATTAAACACACAAACATACATACATATACAGACACACACAGTACCAGCAGCAGGTGAGTCACCAGTGGGCTTTTCATCTTCCTTCCTAAATACAGTCTCTGTGGTTCTGTTTCTCCACCCATCTGTTTCTTTTCTCTCTTGTGGTTTCCTCTCTCTTTCCTTTCACATTTCCCCCACACTCAGTCACCACCATCATGCTAACTCCACTCTTCCGCTCTGCCTTTCAATTACTTCCTCTCTCTCCCTGTACTACCTTATGTGTTCTCCCACATTTATTCCAGTTTCTGTCTTTTCTCTACTGAACATCTCTGATCCCCTGCTTCATGCCCACTAGTATCCTTGTCTCCCCCTGCTTCTCTCTGTCTCTCTCCTTTGTAAGTCCATGGCAGTAGGAACTAGCAGAAAACTAAAACATGAACTGAGAGAGGCCGGCAGTGTTAATATTTCACACACTCCTCAGTGAGTGCTACTCACACACACAGGGGGAGAGAGCTGCTAATGAGAGAACCTTTATGAGTTTATAATAATACAAATGAGAGAAATATTGGAGCAGAACCAGCAAAGGTATTTTGTTATTCAATATAGATCTGTGTTTTGTTTACTTGCTGCAGTATTTGTTCTGAAAATGATGTGATCAGTATTATCTAATAAACCCTATTTCCACTCAGTGTTCACGACACATGTGATTGTACGTGGATATCTTAACTAGATAAGAACAATTTTTTATGTTTTGAAGAAGGACTCAAGCCATTTTGTAATGCACTTTCATCAAAACTATAGCATCAGACGTTGAGCTATTTTGACTTTTAATCTCTTGTATGCAGTGCCGTTTCTTGCGCTGTGCGGACTATGCAGATGCATAGTTAATGCATAATTATATTTAACACGTCAGACATGTCAGGGATCCGGGTCTGCATCCTGGCTTAGCCATAATGTAATTTAACTGTTTTTTTCATTTGATCATTCCTGTGTAGCTTCATTGACACTTAAAAATGATAATTGTCACAATGATAATAAAATTGTTTTAAAACAGTGCATTTGTATGTCACCTTTGCTGTCAAATCTTTTTCTGAAAGGCCCACAGGAATCTTCACATCATCCAATCTATCCATCTTTTAAAAAAGTTTAGACCCCTGCTCTTTACATAATCAGGTTTATTAAGTAATAAACCAAATTGTTGAATTTCATAACACAAAAATTTAGAAACAATGGACCGGATTTGAATCTTTGCTCATGATTTTGCCTGGTATCTTAAAAATCTGTGATTTGCAGGTGCCATTCTAAAGTTTGTAAGCTTCTGCACCTGTATGGTCATAGAGAGGGAATTTTTTACCTTTAT